>LWEC01000327.1:0-517302 GCA_002116305.1 Penicillium italicum | reverse complement strand
TATAGGGTCTCTTAGTATATAGACTCTTCCGCTATATCTTAGTAGCCTATCTTCGATAGTTACTACCTATAGTATACCGCCTAAGTATCTATTACTCCTAGCTTTATCTATCTTTTAACGTTTCTCCTTTAAAAAGCGGTCCTACCTTTAGATCCGCTTAAGAAGTTATACTATAGACTTAGTAGAAGTATCTTTTAGCGCTATTTCTCCTACGAAGCCGACTACTACTTCTACTTAGGTAATATACCGTTCCGGACTATTATTATTACTAATAACCTAGTATTTATCTACTAGCTTCTACTCTATATAGGTTTCTCTAAGGGTATCTTTATACTCCTTAAGGGTAGTTATAACCTCCCTCTATACCTAAGATTCCTTATCTCTAGGGCTTTTATCCTACTCTTTAGACTCTAGCCTTTCTATACCTATAATACCCTTAGTCTTAGGGTTTAGTATAGCTTATACTCTAGTAATAACGTTTAATTAAATTATTTCTACCTCCTTTACTTCCTTTATAAAGGGGCTTTTTAGTAGGCTTTACCTAATTCTTAAGAATAGCTTATCCTTTACTAGGTCTACTAACTCTATCTCTCTTACTTCTTTAGCGTAGTTAGACCTCTAACTTAGCGTATCGGCTAGGTTCTTAGAACCTACTTTATACTATATTATGAAGTCGAAAGATATAAGTCTTATTACCTATCGCGCCTATCTCCTACTAAGACTTTATAGTATAAGGTTTATAAATCCTTTTAGGTTTTTATAATCTAATAGTATAAGAATATCCCTAGCTCCTTTAAGGTAGTATCTCTAGGTTTTAAATACCTTTATAATAGCTAATAGCTTACTATTATAGGTCTTATATCTTATCTCCGGCCTACTTAGCTTTCTCAAATAGAAAGCGATTAGGTACTATTATCTATCTTCTTCTAGTTATAAGATAATTACTACTAATACGAATCTTAATACGTCTATTTCGATAAGGAGTTTTTAGCCTAGTTTAAAATAGGTAAGAAGGGGAGTACTTATAAAGCACTACTTTAGGGTAGCGAATACCTCTCTTACTTCTTCTATAAAGATAAAGCCCTAAATCTTCTTATTTATACCCTTCTTATATATATCTAGTCCTTTTACTAAGGCGTTAAGAGGTACGTATATCTTTAAGAATAATACTATAAATCTCCTATAGAAGTTTGTATATCCTATAAATATCTAGATATTATAGATACTTTTCGGTTCTAGCTAATTTAGAATAGTCTTAATCTTCTTCTAATCTATTTCTACCCCTTTAGGGGTAATAATATAGCTAAGGAATTCTACCCTTTTAGTATAGAATACGTACTTTAATCTCTTTACGTATAACTTATATTATCGGAGTCTCTCTAGTACCTTTCTAATATATCCTATATAGGTCTTAACGTCTATTAAAAAGACTAGGATATCTTCTAAGTAGATAACTATAAATATATCGATAAAGTCTATAAGGGCTCTATTAATATAGCTTTAGAACGTTACTAGCGTATTAGAAAGGCTAAATAGTATAACTCTATATTTATAGAGTCTATACCTTATACGAAAGGCGGTCTTCTACTTATCTCCTTACTTTATATAAAGCTGATAGTATATATCTATTAGGTCTAGCTATATAAATATTACTACTCCTAAAAGGCGATCTAATAATTCTCCTATTAATAGTAGTAGATATCTATTTTTAATAGTGATTTTATTTAGACCTCGGTAGTCGATATATAGATAAAGGCCTCTATCTTTCTTTAGTATAAATAGTACTAATACTCTTACTAGGCTTTTTAAAGGCTATATCTACCCCTTTTATAAGGCTATTACTAGATATTCCTTTAGTATCTATAGTTACTCTTATAAAAGTAGATATATAGCTTTCTATAGAGGTTATATATCCTTCTTAAGATAAATTATATAATCTACGTCGGAGTATAATACTACTATTCCTACTTCTACCGGGTTAAATATATCTATAAAGTCTATATATTCTTCTAATAGGCTATCTATTTATATAGCCGCTAGTCGTATAGTATCCTTTACTTCTAACCGGAGGTAGGTAAGGGTATATTATAAACCCTTAAGGAGCTCTTAAGCGTACTTTTAGGCTATAATCTTCTCTATCTCTACTCCTTAGTAGTTACTATAGTACCTCTACGAGGCTACTTTCTAATCTATAATAGGGTTTACGCTAGTTAACTAGTTAAATCCTAGGATTAAGTTATATCCTTATATATCTACTACTTCTATTATAAGGGTATAACTTCTTATCTCTCCTATACTATCTACTATACTAAGTTTCACTTCTCTTACCCTATAAGACTTAATCTCTTACCTATCGATAGCCTTAACTATTTATAGTAGGTATTAGGAGTCTTCTAGATACTCTTTTACCTATCTTTAGCTAATAAAAGATCTTTTTACTCTATAATCTATAAGGGTATAGGTAGTAATATTCTCTAGTCCGATACCTATAAGTACCTTACTTATAAGGGCTTTTAAGATATACGTTTTAGATATAATAACTCCTAATATAGCTATAGCTTAAAGTATTAAGATCTCTATTTTTTTATCTTATCTATACTACTTCCTAGCTAGTTTAGCTCGCTAGGTCTACTATAGAGACTATAATAGGCGTCTTTCTTATAACCTAGTCTATTATAGTAATCGTAAATAGGTAGGGGTTTCCTATCCCTTTTAAACTTAGTATTTAAGTATTTTAGCTTCCCTATCTTCTTAGATACCTTTTTATCTAAGTCCTATATCTTTAAGTACTATCGTTTTACGTAGTAGGTAGGCTTCTCTATCCTCTCTAGCTTAGAGTACTCTTACTTTAAACCTAGTTAAGCCTTCTTTACGGATTAGATATTAGATTTAAGGGACTAATACTACGCTAATAGGTTACTATAGGTATAGTCTAGATCTACTTCTATTCGGTATCGCTCTTCGACTTTTAGTTCTAGGCGTACCCCTATAATTAAGTAGTCCTTACGGGCTTCCTTAGTAGGGGGAATACGTATATTCTTAGCTATCTAATCTAGGTAGAGAGAGTATATTATAACCGATTCTCTTAGCTTCTATATATATCTATACTATTACTCTTTAGCTTCTTAATAGATAACTTAAGGGTTATCTACTATACTTTATATAAAGTAGGTTAGGTAAACTCTAAGTATATTTTAGGTATTCCTATATTATATAGGATTCCTATACTATTATTATATCTCCTTATAGTACTTCGAAGCCTCGGCTAATCTTTATAATATTATTTATAAAGTAGTAAGGGTATTATCGGAAGTAGTTATTAAGCTAGGCTTACTAGATCTTATACTCTTAGAATGACTTCTTAGAGTACTTACTAATACTAGATAGGTAGGTAGGATACTTTATACCTATAACCTAATATCCTAACGGTACGTTAACTATTATTCTATTATTATCCTTAGTATCGCTTACGGAGAGGCCCCTTAGTAGGGTCCTTCTTAGTATAGAGTGGGCTAGTATTACTATTATTATAGTGATCTTCGCGATACGCTCCTCTATTTAGGATTATCTCTCTATTAACTCTACGAGCTTAGTAAGGTAGTATACTTAGGCTTTTATAGCCTTAAGTTTGTCTTCTTCTTACGTTAAAGGTACTATCCTTTAGACTACGCCGGTAGATAAAGTTTCTATAGCGGGCCTAGTAGGCTTCGTAGGGTCACTTTACCCTCTAGTAATCCTTACTAGGCCTCCCTACTCTCTCCTATATCCCTTCTCAGGGTTATCTAGTCCTTTAAGGTTAATATCGAAGTTATCTTCTATAATATCGTCGTCGAGTCCTTAGCCTTACTCGGTTACTATACGGGTTCGGTATACCGGTACTATTATTACCCCTAACGGTCCGATCGAAAGATATAGAGAGTTTAGAATGTGAAGACCCTCCTATAGATAGGTCTTTATTTAATGGATTAGAGTAAAAGGAGTATTATACAATATAAATACTACTACGAAGCATTGATACTAGTACTACATGTATTTAAACTGAACTCTAAGCCTTCTAATATTGCTCCGAGTTCTACTAGTATAGTTGTGCGCGGGTAAGCGAGGTCATATGACTCTCTACCTCCGGTCTCTCGGTGGTATAGTTCTATATACCGGGTCCTGCGACCCTTCTAGTAAGACGTCGTGACACGCCGCTATCGAGGGGATATTAAATATTAACTCCTTATCTACGGAGCTAGTATTTCTCCCCTAATAAAGTCTATAACTAGTTTAAGTTCTTAATAAAGGTATCTACTAAGCGTTACCTATGAACTAAGTTCTATAGTACGTAACCGCCTAGCTTAGTAAGCGCGTATATACCTAGTAGGTAGGCTTTTAGGATTTTATAGGGCCTAAACTACTAGGATTTAAATTTCTATTTTACCTTATTACGGATAAGAACCTACTTACCCGCTTCTAGTAGGTAAGTAGTAACCTTTTTATCCTAAATCCTCTATACCCTAATAGCCTTATATAGTAGGGCTTTATTAGCCTTAGCTCTAGCGTAGTTAACCGCTAGGATCTAACTATCTAGCTAGACTAGGTCTTAGATAGATAATACTAGCTCTATATCGCTAGGTAAGCGTAGATAGGTACTATAAACTAGGTAAAATAGGCTCTTACCTAAGGAGGTATATTCCCTTACCCTAGTTACGAAAAGTACTTAGGCTAAGTATAGGTCCTAAACCCTTATCGGTTTACCTATATAGTATTTAGTAAGTATCCGCCCTAGTAAGCTATTAAAATTCTCGACCTTCCCGTTAGTTTAAGGGTAGTATAGGGTTATAGTCCTATACTTAGCGTTAACTAGCTTAATATAGTACTTAATTAACGCTACTAGTAAGTTTGCCCTATTATTAGTTAGGAATTCCGCTAGCGCGCTATATACCGTAAAGATATCTTCGTATAGGAACTTAGTAATTACTTCCTTAGTTATATCTAGGAGCGCTTTTGTTAGTAGCTAGCCTATAGCGTAGTCAATTACTATTACTAGCTAGCGGTTACTATTTAGTATTGTTAGTAGTAAGCCGATAAGGTCGATTCCCTATCGTTTAAACGGTTTAATATTAGTACTTACTAGGTATCTAAAGGACTCTTATTTAAAGTCCTTATTTCTTAATCATAATACTTAGTAGTTTAGGTAGTAGTATACTATTTCCTCTATATCCTATCGGATTCCTAGCTACTAAGCGCGGTTATAAAGCACTCCTTATAAGCCTAGATAGCTAAGGTAGCTATATTCGTTATATATTCTTTTTAGTAAGTCCTTATAGAATAGGGGTTTAATATAGGGAGCTATCGAACTATCTCTATATAGGAAGCGTAGCCTTATATTCTCTTCCTATATTACTACTATAGATAGGAGTAACTTATAGATAGCTAGCTTATTAGCCTAGTATAGGACTTCCTAACAGAGGGACTTATTAGTAGGTAAGCTACTAGCTATTAAGTATTAGATAGTAGTAGCGTACTATTCCGCTTCCTTAAAGCTACTAACCTTCGTTATTAAGTTTAGATAGCCCTATCTTAGTACTCCTTAGGCTATATTAGCTAGTCCCTCTCCTATAAAGTTAGCCTTCTAACTAATAGCGTTAGGGACTACTACTTCTTTACCCTTTCGATATCGGAGTTTAAGGTCGTAAGCTTAGAACTTATCTATCTAGTAAGTAAGTCGCTTACTATAGGCGTAAGTTATTATAAGGTACTAAAGGCCTTTATAATCTATAATCACTATTATCTTAGTGCCGTTCTCTAGGTACCTATTCTAAGTACGGAGGGCTTCCTTAATAGCTAGGAGTTCTTTCTCGTATACTAGGTAGTTTAGCTCTACGCCCTTTAGTTTACGGCTATTAAAGGTAACTAGGTATATCTTATCGTCTATACCTACTTAGTAGAGGATAAAACTAATAGCCTATTCTAAAGTGTTAGTCTTAATAGTAAAGGGTTTTACCCTATCTAGTTAGATTAGTACTAGTACGCTAATAAGTACTTACTTTAGGTATTTAAAAGCTACTTCGTACTACTCTATCTAGGTAATTAGTCGGAACTTCTTCTTACGTAGTTCCTTATCCCCCTCCTTTATTAATTTATAGAGTAGGATAGCTATCTTTACGAAGTCCTTTATAAAGCGGTAGTAATAAGTATAGAGTCCTAGGAAGCTATATATCTTATTAACGTTAGTTAGCTAGGGCTAGTCCTAGATAATATCTAGCTTTATACTAATAGCCTTAAGCTTCCTATCGCCGATAATATAGCTATAGAATTCTAGTTCTTTAGTGGTGAAGATATACTTACTAGGCTTAGTATATAACTTTTATACGCGTAAGTATAGGAGTACTTCCTCTAAGTATCTATAGTATTCCTTAAGGGTAGCTAAGTATACTAAGATATCGTTAAGATAGACTACTACTAACTTACTAAGATACGGTTATAGGGTCTTATTTATTAGGGTTTAGAAAGTAGCTAGCGTATTATAGAGCCTAAAGGGTATTACTCGCTATTCGTACTTACCCTAGATAGTATTAAATACCGTCTTTTAGACTAACCTATTAGCTATCCGTATCTACTAATATCCGGTAGCTAAGTCAAGTTTCGATAAGTATCTCGCTTAGCTAATAATATCTAGTAAGTCTTAGATTCTTAGGATAGGATATCTATTCTTAACCGTAAGCTTATTTAGGCCCTAATAATTAATATATATCTGCTAGGCCCCCTCTAGTTTCTTAATAAATACCATAGAAAAGCCTTAGGGACTTAATAAAGTCTATATAAGACCCTAATTAAGTAAGTCTTTAACTTAGGTATAGAGTTCGCCTAGCTTTTTAAAGGATAGAGGGTATATATTCTAATTTACTAGGTCTACGTTACCAGTATCGATATAGTAGGTAAAGGCTTACTATAGAGGGAGTTCTTTTAGTACTTTATCTAGAAAGATATTAACGTACTTCTTTAGTAGCTTAGCTAAGCGGGAGTTATTTACTAGGAGGTCTAGGGTTATATATCGCTATATATAGAAGATTATATACTTAGTATCTTCTTTCCTAAGAGCCTATCGGACCTCTTTCTTAGATAGTAAGTTTAATAAGCCTAGGTCCTTAACCTTAATAGCCTACTAGTCTATAGCGTGAATCTTATACTTACTAAACTTATTAGTAAGCTATATTCGCTTAGTAGGGAAGCTAATATATAGGTTATAGATATATAAGAAGTCGTTACTAAGTACCACGTTATACCCCTCTATCCTTACTACCTATATAGTCTTTATCCCTATCTACTTACTAAGTTATATAGCTACTTCTATAGTTCCCTAAGTATATAGGATATCCCTATTAGGGAGTGATACCGGTATCGATCTCTATTTATCCTACTTACTACCTATCTAGGAGGTAGTTTATAGGGAGATAAAGGTATAGCTTACCTTATAATCTAGTAGTATACAGATAGTTATTAGTCTTCCTATAGCGCTAAGTCGTTAGAGGGAGCTATTAAAGAAGTTAAGGTCTTCCCTTAGGGTATTTAATCTTATTATTACTCCTCTATAGGTATAGCTAAGCTATTTAAGCGCTATCTTATTAGGGCGGCGAGGCTTAGCGAGGGAGTTAGTAAGTTTACCTTCGCTTACTAACCCTTAGCTTTTCCCTTTAGCCTTTCTTTAGATTAGTAGAATTATTAGATATACCTAGTTTTACCGTACCTATAGTAGGTCCTAATATCCTATATAGCCGATAAGTCTATCGCGTTAGGGTTCAGTACTTTTCTACCCCTTAGGTAACGGGGGGGTTAGCTATATATAACCGCTTCCTAGGCGCTTCGTTTAAGCTTTAATAGTAGGTTAATAGCGCCTTTAATACTCGTTTTAGAGTGACCCTACTACCTAAACTACTTAGCCCGGAGAGTAGTATTTAGTCCTAAGACTAGTTATAAGATATATCCCCTCTCTATAGGGGATTCTAATAAGTTATAGGAGAGCTCTAATAAGCTAGTGTAGTAGTTAGATAAAGAATCACTTCCCTATATCTTATAGGTATATTTATATAAGCGATTAGATTCTACTATTTTTAGCTCGAATTTTATCTTAACCTAGGTCTTAAAGTCTTCCTAAGTAGTAATTCTTTTACTAAGTCCGGTATCTATTTATTAGTTAGTAGTTCTCTACTTAATATAGGTATCGCTAGTAAATAAGCCTAACGTAAACGCTAGTTTATATACCTTATCGTCTTCTCTCCTACTTACTATCCGATAGTAGAGGAAGTAGTTACTAACGTTATATAGCTAGTAGTTAGTAGCGTTACCCTTCTAGCTTCCTTAATACTTATCTAAGTAACTTAGGTCCTTTAGCTAGCTAGCGATTTCTACTAGGTAAGGCCCTTCCCTCCCCCTAACTCTTAGGTTTTAGGCTAGGCCTAGGTTAAGCGCCGTTAATATTATAATAATAGCTTTAAACTATACCGCTATAGTATCGATATTATTAGGTAGTTACTAGAAGATCGCTATCTATTATATCGGCGCCGGTAAGCGGTCGAAAGCCGTCTATATATTAGGCGGTAAGTAAGCCTAGAAGACCTTAGGGGTTACCGTCGCTAGGCCTTATTACTCCGCCTCCGCTAGCGCGAAGTAAGCTTCTTCTTCGAAAGGTTAGTATTCTATTATAGTTATTCTTTAGCGTCGGGTTAGGGGGGTTTAGTAAGTTAGTTTATATAGATAGTTATCCTTTCTCCTCCTACTAACTACTTTTTATATTTCTTAGGGGCCCCCGCTTTTACCCCTAAGGATACGGATCCTTAACCTCTATAGAGTTTTTATTATATACCCTAGTAGAGGAGTGACTAAGCTCTACTTACTAGGCTGTAACCTCTGCTTCTTAGCCCCTAGATCGAATATTCCTCGTAGTAGGGACTTCGCGTGAGTCCTCTTCTACTACTCAGCCTCTTAGGAGTCTACTAGCCCCCTAAGAGCTATCGAGAAAGCGCGGTTTCGTAGGGGAATGCCGGCGCTTCCTCTCTAGCTTACCCTAGCAGGTAAGGCCCTAGCAAGACATACTACCAGATAAGATTCTATAAGGATCGCATGGTTTCTATTGGATAGTACTAGATACGGCTTTATCTATAGAGATTACATAACATGCCAAGCCTCGCTTGGCTTCATCTCAATATCCCATTTGTTGTGCGCTTGGTAAGCACCTGGCAAGGTGCTCCACCAAGTGCTGGCTCTGGGTGCCTGAGGCACAAGCGGTGTGCAAACCCTGCAAACCGCTCGGGAGCACACGTGCCTTCGGGGGCAGCCCCCCCCCACCGGGGCACGACCCCGGCGGCAAGGCCCCGACCCCCACCCCTAAATTGAGGCCGGTATATTATCAAAACCTTCAATACAACCTATGCCAATTCTCGCTCAATCAGACTCTCGTCGCCATCAGTGACGACCTGATAATCAACACCTTGCTGAACCTGGGCTTCATGGCCTCCGCGATAACTACAAGGAGTTTTCTCCCGGGGCCCTGGTCTCCCAGCACAGCTATGAAATGAAGGCAGAAGTACCGAAACGCGCTAGCATCCCGTTACCCCAGCGCTGGAGCACCAGGGCCCCGGGAGTGACCTTGAGAACCTTTTAAAGTTATCTAGGTACATGGTTCCTAGACTATATGACTATCTAGGTCGTACGTCCACATGTGCATAATGTAGCCTGCCAATGCGACCAAAGTCCTTGGCAGACTTCGTCAGACGTACTTAAATTCAATGTACTCACTGATTTTTTCCTAATTCAACTTGGGCTTTAGGGAAGACCCAGACCTGCTGGCATAAAAGAATTGACATGATATCATCGAGTAAACGAAAATGATCCGGGACTGGCTATGAAAATGCTGGTATGAAATGAGTGTCTTGAACGAGGCAATGTAAAAAGTCATGATAATAAGAAATTCGCAACAAATGAAAGCATCACGCTGCGCTTCGCCTCTTCATGCAAATAATCAGGTCGTAAATCATCAATGTAAGTTGTTCATGCCTGCAGATCAAAATGGTGACTGTCAACCAAGAAGCCATTAGTAACCAGTGTCTTCCACAAACCCGTTCCCATCAACAGTCTCGGCTTCAGTGGCCTGGTTCTCATAGCGGTAAATCGCATTTGGTTGGAATTGATGCCAGCAGCTAAATCCGTTAGTATTCAGTCACGCATTTGAGAGAGTGTATATCAACTAACCTTGGAGCTTGAAGCACGTATCTAGCCATTGCCTCGCGGAAACGACCCTTGTATTCCCTGGGACTTGTGACCGTTGGTCGATTGCGGCCACCACCAGCAAATCCTTTGTCCTTGATCCAGGACTCGAGCTTCTTGTCCCAGGTGTAGGTGCGGATGCAGTCAATGATACCCACCACCAGTTCATTGCGGCTTTCATCGATGGCGATCATGAGCGAGTAATCCATGACGTCTTGGCGACCCAAAAAGAGGGTGTCATTCCATACGCTTTGGCCAAGAAGCTTCTTTGAGTGCTCGCGGGCAAAGAGAGGAGTCTCATAGATGAAATCCACCATGTTCTCGTCTAAGAGAACCTCGTCCCGTTCGCCGGTGCTCTCGACTTTGCGGTTTCGCATTGAGCCTTTGAGGTCGAAGATGCGCGTCGGGACACGGTCGTAGAACAGGTTCTCCATTAGCAACAAGAACCAATTGAACTCTGTTCCTGTGACTGGGTTCTTGATGATGACTTGGTAAAAGCCAAACATCTTGGCGATCGCGGAAGGAAGTTCATGGAACAGGGCTTCGGACATGATCTGAAAATAGGCCGGGGCAAATTTGAGGAAAGCCTGCGTCTCAATAGGCGAGAGTGACTTGAGAATAAAACGGTCATCAAGGGTCTTCAGGAACAATGATTTTGTCTTGCCACCCTTTGAGTCCCACTTTGCGCACCGAGATAACGACTCGACAATTCGGTCTGCGACACCGCACTTTTTGCGCAGGGCATCAAACTGCTCGGCGTAGAACACTTTGCACAGCATTTTGGCCTGGCCTTCTTGGAATTGATACTTTAGGTGCGTACCCGTAGGTCGCAAGAGAGCATGTTCGACTTGCGCTTCCTTTGCAGCTTCGACGTCATCTCCATATGGCTTGTGCTCTTCCACCTCATCAAACCGCTGTTGAATGCTTGACAGTTTCTCTTTGTAGTCTGAAGAGTCCAAAGCGAACGCTACCAAAGAGCTTGGTTCATCCTCACGAACAATAATATTGCAATCAGCAAAGACATGGTCCATGACACTGAGTGGATAGTCAAGAGACGCCCATCCACTTGCAGAACGTTCAGACCAGAAGTTTGTCAGAATTTTCAAAAGCGTATTGCGCTCATGTTTAGGTAGTTCCTTGAAATCAATTGAGTCGTCCTCTGCTGAGTTTTTGGTCTCTTCGTGGGAATCTACCGGATGGAGATCTTCAACCATGTTTTGAAATTCGTCACTTTGGTGGTCATCTGCCTCGCCGCCAGATAACAATTGGTTGTCAGGACAGAGTGCGCTGTCTACTTCCATAGGCGCCGGGGGAGAAACGCTTGGCAGAGAGGGCTCATCATGACTTATATCATCACGCGTAAGTTCATCGCTCTTGCGACTCAAGTCATCCATTGGGATCTGCGGAGCAGAGGGCAAAGATTCATCATTATCAACCGGTGGTTCACGTTCTTCAACAGCCTCTCGTACATTTCGATAAACCTCCACGATGGGCTTTGAAGACGCCAATGGAAACGCCCGGGACTGAGTGCCCTTGGCAGCGCGTTGACGCCTTTCCCGCTGTCTCTCTTTTTCAAACTCACGACTCAATTGCTCAAAATGCCTGGCGAGATTGGAAACCTGCGATTTTCCCTTTTTACCTGGAGCAGACCGTGGGATTAGCGAGTGGCCCGAGGCAAATCGGGCACTCTTAAGGGAGCTCAAGCCCAAACGATCGCTCAGCTTTCTATCCGATGACTTTGTTGATGATTGGCCTGCAGACTTTTCCGGATCAATTGGGTTGGTGAAAGCCAATTTCAAACCCGGAAGGTGAATGTTGTGAGATGATCGTGGTAGATTCACTGGCTGGGACTGAGCACGCACAAGCGGAGGAGATCGTACCTTACCAGTGCGTCGAAAGGCTGGCTCGGTAGGTCTAGGTATCGCTGAAGGTCGACGTACTGGGGTACTTGGCATGTCAGAGGCTTCGCTGTCTTCGGTTCCATTCTGGGTTTCTTGGTCGGGAATCCCAGAAATTTCTGGCGGTGATGATTCCGATGATCCATCGCCGGGGATCATCATGGGAAGGCTGGTGTTGGGGGGGGATTCATTCGAAATGCCCGCGTTGCTGATGGAGCTGCGTTCCGATTGACCAGGAGGAACAGCCAAGTCAAGATGACGGACTTCGTCTTGTGAAACAGCCTCATCCTGGGGTGAGGACCTCGTTCCACTGGCTGCATCGACTGACAAAATTGCCTCTTCTGCAGACGCTGGAGGCGAGGGCAACTCGACTTCTTGGTGTTCCTCGCGGTGCTTTTTGCCAGCATGCTCCTCGACAACTGAGACCAGTACATCCTGTGCCTTTTCAGGCGAAAGTGTCATGCGTCGCATGGTCCGTGGCCTGTCAACTTCCTGGTTATTTTCATCTTCAACGTCTGCAGGAGTTTGAAGAGCATCATCTGTAGAAACCGATGTTGCGTCTTTGTCGAGGAAGATCTTTTTGAGTTGCAGCGTTGCCATATGCTTGATATCCTTTTCAGATGGGAAAAAGTTCATTTCGAAATCGGCAAATGTCATGTCCCATTCGACAACCTTTTCTTGAACTGCACGGAGCACCTCATTCAGCGGTATGATCTCCCAGTAACTCGAACCCGTGTATTTGTCTTGTAAGTACCGGACCAAAGAGCTATGGTCTTCATGGCCCTTCTTGATCAAAGTTTCGATTTCCGTCTTGCAGCTCTCCAATAGCTCGGGAACAACGCTCTCGACATTGATGCGTTTCAATCGGTCTTGGACAGATGCCATAAACTTGCTGATACGCTGCTCGGTACGCAAATATACTTCGTTCCTCAGCTTCAGATCGTTGTCCACCTTCCAAGTGACACGAGGCCGTGGAACGATAATCTCGAGAAGACGAATAGGGTCATACTGGACTCGAACGGCCAGATCTCTGTAGCCAAAATAGTGGAAGTAATCCCGCCGCAAATCATGCGAGCAACCTCCAGTACGAGCAAGCAAGTGTCTTCCCCAGAAAGACAGCTCCAGGTATTTTCCGAATGAATATTTCCATGTACGCTCCGACATAGGCATGACTTGAGTTTCATTGCCACAAAGTTTGCAACAGCTCCACATCAGCACGGAATTGTTGAGTCCACGGAGCTTAGAAGGACAAGACTGGACCAGGACGCTGATCTGAGCCTCGCCATGGACGTACTGGTGATGGTGCTCGAACATGCGCTTCTCGCAGCCGTTGACGGTGCACACGGAATATGCTGTGTTACAAAGGTCCTCGACATATCGCCCAATTGGGAGATCTGACTCAAAAATTGTGTCATCCCCATGCTCATTGTAGAACTCCAGGGCAAAAGTATCTGGCCCTAAGCAGGGTACTGATGTTGTTGTGCACACAAGACTGTAGAGAATGACCAGATTCTGATGTGCATAAGGGTCAAACATGTTAGGATTCCCCGCCACATAGGCTTCCCACTGTCGTTTTTGAGTTTGATGGTGATAAAACGCCCGATCGTACTCGGCTTCATGCGCAGCATGAAGTACTTCCTTGACCTTTGCTGGCGCATCTTGCGGTGATTGATGGACCATTTCCGGGGTGATGAGGACAAATTTCTGCGGTTTGGCCTTTTCATCCGTGATCTGATCTGAGTTGCGGTCTTGATCACGAAGAGACTTCAAGTACGAAAGTCTACGTTCCATTTCGCGCGCACGCGTCAGGAGATACGGAGGCTCGAATTTCACGAAAGGAGAGGCTGACAGAATCTTTGTGTCATAGTCCTTGACCATATCGTTATAGTATGTCGGCATTGGGATGTTGTCTGGAACTTTTGCAGCATCAGCATCCACGAGAATTTGGCTATCAGAGATATCGCCAGGTCTCTCGTTTGTTCCCTGTAGAACAGTACCTTGGTCAATTGGATGTGCGTCGCCTTCATGAGTGATAATCTGGGTATTGAGTTTCCTGTCTTTGTCGGGCACCATTCTTGATTCTTCTGTCGGTGAGGTTGAGATCCGCCCGAATTCATCCCGCATAAGATTTGTTTCTAGGCGGAGATTGTACACAACGTAGATCATGAACTCAGTGATCCTTTTCACATTCGCGAGGACTTGATTGTCTCCTCCGCGCAGGATAATGGTGCACCCGAGCTCTTTCGGACAGCCGGAGATGTACATATATGTTTTCTTTCGGCCATTATGAACATAGGTTTTCACGTCGAAACTACTGCATTCACTATGCAGTGTGGTCGTCAAGAGCTTGTCCATAGATGTCATTATTCTAGTCTGTGTACATCTCGACACAGCCTCGAGAACAGATGGCTTCACGTTGTATGCAGTGGCAATTCCAGCTTGCTCGAGGAGGCCAAGAGCCAGGCCAGAAACAGTTCTCTCGACCAACAGTAGGCTTGGACGCAGTGCTGAGATCCGACTGACCAAGTTCTCCAGAAACTCGCGCTCCTGTCGAATGACAGGTTCGAGGCTCATGAAATGTTGTTGCTGGCGAGCGTATTCGAGAGGAAATGTGATGATCAAGATGTTTGGGCGTAAAATATTTCGTGACATGCCTTTCAGAGCCAAGTTTTTGGTGAAAACGAGTCCCGATACATAAGATGTGTCACTTGGTCGGCCGCCCGGAATTTTCTTCAACTTCACGTAGTGTCGAATGTCCATGTCATCCCCTTTTTGGACATCTGGATCGACCTCATCTGCAGCTTTCAAGAGTATTGGCATCAAGGCGTTTTCCCAGCTGTCACCATTTGGCACAGCAGATTCTACAAGCAGTTGATGCAGAAGCTTTCGTACGTGTTCTAGACTGGCTTTGTTCAACTCCACCGGTGGCGCATCAGTGCCCCTCATTGATGAACTCCGAGTTATTTTGAATCCGACCTGCTTTGTATTCTCGGGTAAAGATATGACTGGTACTGAGGTATCATGAGGGAGCATGTTGTCCTTTGATGTCCTGGGTGAATGGCGCGGTTGATAACTACTAGTGACGCTCAGGTTTCGACGACGAGAAAAACGAGGTAGGTTCACGGCTCTTGAACTGGTGATACTGGTTTCGTCTGCATCTCGATTCACACTGGGAGCGCTTCGGTCTCCAAAAGCAGATCTGCCCTTTTTCATGGCAGCGAGAAGCCCACCAAAGGATGCCCTCTCATTTTCACCCCCACTCTTGGATAGAGCGGCTTCAGAGACTGCAGACAAGAGACTAGGTTGCTCATCGCCACTCGATGCGTCATCTGAGAGATATTGAGCAATGTCAGGGTCAATGATATTATCTTTGTGAAAGGCGGGGAGTCGAGATTCAGCGTCTATGTCATCTGCATGCCGGCGCTGAAAAGGGGCGCGATCTTCATGATATGGCTTGAAACCCCGAATGTATTGCTGACGAGAGTGGTGACGTTTGTGGCTGATGGAGTGTGGTCTTCCACCCAGCGAGGACCGCAGAGAGCGCGAAGAGGTAGGTCGTGTTAGCGGGCGATCAGAATCAATTTCAAGGATTGCCGAGCGGCGGTTATGTCCCTCTCCAGCTCGTCGTGTGGCCGGTATGGCCATTGTCGGGGTTCTCAGAACGTGATCGATCGATTGAGATACAGCCGAAGATGAATCATCGTCATCCGCAGATGTCCGCCCAGTATTGGTCCAGCTGAGTTCGGAAACTCGAGGATTGGTCACTATGGGACTCTGCTCGCTATCGGAGAACTCAGATGAATCATCGTCGTGCGCATTGATCATATTCTCGCATGGTTTACAAACCCGGATACTCCCAGGTTGTCCGAACCGTGTCCCCGAGATAAGCAGAGTGCATTTCGAATCAAAGATTTGACCACAGGTTCGACAGTGGTGTTTTCTGCGAAAAGTTGTGAAAGGCCCTCCGCAATGAAAGCAGTCTTTAGCATTCTCGTCCCGCATCCAGAAATCCCTGCTAAGCAGTTTACTCCTTAGCTGCGATAAAACACCGTCGCTCCCGGCTGGAGGTTGGCGCCTGGCTTGCAGAGATTGCCCAGCAGGCCGATCGAGATCAGTGTTTAATGGGGGCAATGAAGAGACTGTTGTGGTAGTTTCGGCCGTGGAGGCCCGTGAAATCACGTAGCCAGGTAATCGCGCTGCTCTGCTTGAGGACGTTGACTCTTGATTGGATCTACCAGGAGCTGTAACCTTTGTAGGCTCATTTGAGCTGGCGCTGTCACGAGAAATGTTTGTCTCCATGTTGGTTGGGAGACTTTCAGCATTGCAAGGTACTTCATCATGAGAGGAAAGCGTCGAGAGACTATTTGACGCAGAAACTGAAGCGTTTGGCTCTTCAGAAGGGAAACATGTTCGTGATTTTGATATTTCTCCCGAGCGCTGTGACATATGATCCTGGACTGGCTCAGGTTGCTTGTGATTTTGCATGTTAGCTGATTGCGAGGAATTTTCGGGCAGCGTTTTTTGATCTGGAGTAGAGACGGACTTCCGAGACTGGTTGTCTGGAGTATAGGTTGATGAGAACAGTGATTCTTTGGAGTTGAGTTCCTCATGATGGCTGTCATGCATCTTGGCAGACAGAACCGGAGAACTAGAAAGGTTTTGACTCAATGAGGAGGATGTTTGGCTCATGGAAAGATCCAATGGGCCTTCTTTGCTGCCGATACTTGTCGATTCTGCATTATTGTTTCCCTGGAAGGGGCCATTGACGGAGCTGCTTCTTGAGCGATCTGGGTTTCCGATTCCATTCACATGAAGCTGAGTGACAGCAGGATCTGCCACGACAGCACTGCCAGTGGCTTTCATTAACGGCGCGATACTGGGCTTGATTCCAGGGGATGGTGGCACAGAGGCCTTGGAAGATATGCTGCCACTTTTGGAGGATATTCTTGACCTCTTTCCTACGTTGGATTGTTGTACAAGGTCTTGATGGGTATGAAACTCTGGCACAACAGGCGAGTGGAGCCTTGATCCTTGTGATGAGTTTGGCTGTGGTAGCGGATAATCACCGGAGGTTGTAGCCAGATCTGGGTCTGGTTTTGCAATCGAACGCTCCGACGGAGGACCCTTGATTGCAGGAGTTTCTGTCGCATTTTTGTCTGCAGACTTTCCGCCACCACTGACAATATCTCTCACTCCCCCGACAGAAGTCCTAAAGCGACTATACAGACCGCTTAGTCCACCTTGTAATTCGCCAGAGAGTGCTTTCTCGTCCGACGTAGCAGCCGGATCTGGCGGACTAGTAAACTCATTAAAGAGAGTGAGCGATTCTGACTGATACGCTGCATTATGGTAGTTATCCAGAGCTGCATTCATCGATTCTCGTTCAGTCTGAGTCGTAGCCATAGAGCTGCACGATCCGCGTCGCCCAAGAGGAAGCGAGTTGGACGACACGGATGGGCTATGTGAGTCCTGAAACTGCTGAGAATCCATGGCCAACCAAGTCAGGCAGAAAGGTCTCAGATCATCTCCATGTGGGATACAGGCACCGTTGATAGCCGACCATTCGGGGTAGGACTGCGGAAAGGTCTTGGGTTTGGCAAGTTTGGGAATAGGAAGAGGGCCAAGGGTCGAGGGTCGAGGGCCCAGTAAATGCGTCTGTCAGGGTGATCAAAGAAACCTCTTTCAAAAAAAGAGTAGGTCTCCTTGCCCTCCGTACTTTGAATGACGTGGTGGTGCTGAGTAAGCTAGGCGCGTCTCCTCGGCAGGTCGCAATCGATAAGACGCGGCTATGTGGTGGGATTTTAGATACGGTGCGACCTTCCATTTTTTTTCTACAAACGCCAGGGCAGCAACCATCCCATGTTCACTGCTTACACTCTTACCAGCTATGACCCATATGCTGTGTGCCAAGTTGATCACAAGGCTGGATTCCCACGATGAATCCAGTAAGTCCCTGGATCGCGGCTTTGGCCGAGCAATGTCTCTCATTCTATCTCGGTCCAAATGGTCAAGATGAAGTCCAGGTGGAGGATGTTGATGGATGTCTCAGCTTCACTATCTGCAGGCCTACTATGAAGACAGCTGTTGTTGTATCAGTAAGATATCACAACCGGATGTGAAAAGCAAACCCCCAAATTTCTTTCGCTAACTGCATGTTTCTTGTCTATCAGTGGGAACAAGGAGAGCAAAATCACCACGCCACATTTACAGACTCAAAGAACCAGATTGATGCGATCATTTCACGAGACTCGCCAGACGCACAGGGAGCAACCTCACCCTGCCCACCATCGGTCAAAGGGGGCCCCAGGCACCTGGTAGAACTTTCCGATATTAAGCTCATTTTTACGTACTCAGCAGCCAGCCCGGATGTCTACATTCACGTTAATCGCTTGAAAGTACACCGGAATGCAGTCCCAAAAGGGGATGTGCCAAAACCAAAACTCAAGAAGGCGGCGTCTCTCAGAGCCCTGATGACTATGGCGAGCGAGAAAATCCAACAGACCCGAGAGCATGCTGGCCTCAATAGTCAAACAAATACCGGCTTGACCGATTCAATTGTTTCTCGGCGTGACCAAGCCATGCATCATTCTCAAGACAATTCGGCATCACAATTGCTCATCTCCCAGCCCCCGCCTAACATGCGCCAAAGCGCACCGAAGAGAAATTTGATGGCCAATCGTGTTTCCCTAAATGGGTCATCGGGTCTCCTAGGATTTCTCGCGGCTTCTCATCCTATTCAGGCGAAGGATACAGCCAGTAAGGGGCCTTTTGACGCCCATGAGCCGTCTCTAGGTGAAGGTCAAGGCAGACATTCTCCTTTAACAAACACAAATTATTCAGTGAGACTACAAGATATCACTAGACCTCTAACCAGAACACAACCTTCATTACGGAGATTTTCTAGCAACACTACCGATGCGATGCACGCTGGTAAATCTGCTTCTGATTCGTCCAATGTCAATATTGAACAAGATGTGGACGACCTCATAGCGGAGTGTAGGGTCCAAGTTGCGCTATCTTTAAATGAATCGGATGATCATGAGCGGGCTCATACTGCTGTCACGGGGGACAATGGTCAATTTTCGAGGAAAAGACATCGTGGCAGTACGGATGTGCCATCACAAACATCGCATGATAATGATCTGAGCTCGCAAATCCGGCAAAGTTCAAGTACATTACCCTCCAAAAAGCGACAGCGTATTGATGCTGGAGAGGTGATGCCGGTGGACCCAACTGAATTTGAGCAAGTGCAAAATAAGCCCGTGCCGTCACTTCCTAGCGTGCAGATTGTAAGCACCAAAGCAGACATTGCTTGCCCATCCACAACAAATCCATGGGAAGGCATGACAAAAATACCATTGAGCGAAGTTGACATTCCAAAAGATCAGGTAGAACTTTTGGAAGGACTCAAATGGATCCCTCAGGATCCCGGTGTGCCTGCACCTCTATGTCACGTACCACCTCGTCTTTTGACGCAGTGGAACAACATTGCACGAAGAAGGCAACCTTTGGCAGAAGAAGCAGAAGAAGAGGAGCAAGTATCTGAACGTGCCCTTACCCCCACCCAGCAAGATCCCTACACATCTCCCCTACCATGGTCTCCGTCCCCTGAAAGGACCCCTGCTCGAGATGTTCTTCCGCGGGATACCGCTTCTCCTCCAACATATGTACGGCCTACCAGAAAGATTCCTTCGCCAACCAGTACTCAATATAGCATTGATCGATCTGCAGAATATGGCAATGTGAGCATGGTGAATGTATCTTGCAGTGCTCATTCTCAGCCAGGCCATGAGGATATTGACACGTCAATGGATGGCATGAACTCAGCAGACCACCACCACTCTCCGTCTTCCAAGGAAGTAACAACAAAACCCAAAAATTCAGTGTCTATGGACCACAATCCTGATGATGACCCATTTCCAAAGCACAACGCTTCAAAGTCGCTCGATGTGGCCAATGTCCAGCCCTCAGGTAAAATGCAGGAACATTCTCACAATGAATCACCTGCGGAGAATGCCCCATTTAAATCTGATCTGTGTGATGAATCAAGTAGCGATGAGAGTGATGAGCCAGAGATGGAAACATACGTTCCTTTCGCCCTGGGTGGAAGCCTTCCATTAAGCAGTCAGCCTGAGCAGGAACCCACTAGCTCGGGACCGTTGCTTCCAAGATTTGTAGCGAGCACCATCCAAGTGGTAGAGACACCTACAGTCCATACCACACGCCTGAATCCTGGGAAGAAAAGCAAACAAAGAGCCGAATTTCAGCCCC
This sequence comes from Penicillium italicum, assembly GCA_002116305.1. NCBI lineage: Eukaryota > Fungi > Ascomycota > Eurotiomycetes > Eurotiales > Aspergillaceae > Penicillium > Penicillium italicum. The sequence goes on along the minus strand of LWEC01000327.1, from coordinate 496,885 downwards.
CGAGCTCTCAACTGCCATATTCCGAGGCCCCGAAGACATCCCCGGCGTCTCGAATTCTCAATACCTACCGCTCACAAGATAGCCACGGGCACAGTGTCCTATCCCAGGAGGTACCAAATCTATCTTTGCCAGTATTGGAAGACAATTCACTGCGAGTGGATGTGCTTGGTACTCAGACTCAAACGAGCAGCGTACATGCACCATCACAGGCGACAGTCCAGTCGTCCTCAGACGTTGTACTTGATTCATCGAGACCTGCCCAACGACAGCGTGGGTCATCTATCTTCCATTTAGACCACTCGGACGACCCTTCCTCTTTTCCTTACGCCAGCTGTCACTCGCTGCCCATGTCTCAACTTCATGAACCAAGCCAAGATTCTTCGAGAGGACCTTTTTCCCTCGATGGAGCCTCGCAGTTGCCGGAATTGTCCCCTATGGAACTCACTGCCTGGGTCGCTGCTCACGAAGAATCACCATCCAAATCATCACGCCCTCCGCGCTGCGAGAATGCCGATGTTGGACAAAAGGCACCTCACAGTCCAAATGCCGAGTTGGTAGCACGGCGACAGGGCTTTATCGACAAGTCTGACAAGTACGCTGAAGCACAGACAATCTATGAAAAATTCTGCAATGATTACTCGCCATATTCTGGTGATTTTGCCCACTTCACTGAGATGTGCTCGAGGCTGCGAACTATGCGGCAACGGGGGCAACTGCAACGATCGTTTTTGTGGGATGACTTTGTCATCCAACACTTGGAGGAGTATCCGCGCTATTTTGAAGAGCGCGCATCTCAGGACTCCAAGTCACTAGGTTACGAAGATTTCTTTTGCTCCAAATTTTCACGCCCTCAACACAAAAAGAGAAGCCTCACAGGCCACGGAGTTGACATAGTCGCGTCTCAGTTTGTTCGGCCCACCAGTGCCGAGCTAGGAAACCCGCAGGTTCCACATCAAGTGACAACCCAAGCCGAGGTAACCCAAAATAAAGCCATGCAAAGCGAAGTGGCCAACCCTTCTTTCACAGCCAGCCTTGTGGAAAAACTCTCAACCCTCCATACTCAGTCCTTTGTTGATCTTCCTGTTCCGGATGTCTCCATGCCCACTGTAACACAGTCATCGTCATCCCCATCTGCTAGCACCAGCTCGGATTCGGTGGAGGTTAAAACGGAACCAGATGATTCTTCAAATGAATCCATTGGCTCCCAGATAATCACGAGCAGCAATGATTACAAGCCTGTGTTCTCCAGTCATGACGAAGAGATGATCGATGCAACCCAATACGACGTAAATAACATTCGCATTGCGCCTGATCCGAGCGACGTCGAAATGGCAGAAACTGGCATGGACGAAATTGACGAGACACAGGAACAAGATGACACTCACCATGAAACTGCAAGCATTGAACTCGGCGATGACACCATCTCTGCCTCCCCCGCCCCGCCCGCGGCCCTGGGTTCTCTGAAGGTTGCCGAGCCCGAGCGGCCAAGGCAACGAAGACCCTGGTTCCGATCTCTTCAGAAAATATTCCCCACAGATCCTGTGTGGTCCGACGACCCTGACACGCCGTTCAAGCGTTGGGCTCGCCAGGACCAGAACGTTCTTCAGGAACTCAAGCGTCGCGGTGGAGCTAGGATTCTAACTGATGAGAAGGGTGTCATCCGTTGGCCCACCTGCAATCAAGAGAAGAACCCTGATTCCTAGGACTTTGATTGTCCAGACATCTTCCATTCAAGAATTGTATTTCTATTTTCTTTGGACCAGCTGGCTCAGTGCATCGGCAAGGAGTACGCATAACGGCAGATACCATTTCATTTCATTTCATGCTTACTGGATGGAGATAGGGAAACAAAACATGGGATGGTGCACTATCTTATTTTTCTGATTCAGATTCATGTACTTTTTCATTCTTACCATATCTTCTAACCATCTAGCCCCTGGATGTTAACCAGAAGGATCAAGCCCCGAACCCTTTTTCTCATGTATCTACTAGTGACAAACCTTTGTATCAACCCCAATACTTCACTTAAAAATTAATCTTGCGAGTGTCTCATAAATGCGAAAAGTCAAAAAATCCCTCCATCGGATTTCTCATTTCACAATGAGGTTGGGGCCACTTGGACTTAAGGATTGAGGACTGGGGATTTAGAGATCTGTGGGATTCTCGTTGTTGGCAGTTTGTTTTGTCGTTCACTAATTGGATGCATTAGGTGGTTCTACAAAATAGGAGAAATCGAAGAGTCGGGTGTTATTTGTCAATGAAGTTGTATTTTGAATCAATTTGCAGGCAGATGGATGATATCTTTGGAGGATCAGAAAGATGTACAGAAATGCAAGTGTTCGAGACTATCGTCCCGTTGTTCAAACTGGCATGAAGATCATAAAATTTCAGGACAAGGATACGGTCATTAAAAAGCACGCAAAAAGCCACAAAAACGCCTTGGTATCGCCAGTCTAAAATCGCTCCAAAAGGGGTGTACAATTATAAGGAACCCGCATTTCTTTTAGGCATGACGGTAAGGCTCGTAAGCGCTTGACTGCTGGTTGTAGGGAGTCATGGGGATATCATTGTGATGGGTGGGGGGAGGAGGGTATGAGGTGACGTAACCGTGCTGGGGAGCATGGGGCTCCTGAGTGCCGAAGGGAGTGCGAGCGGCCCCGATGGGCTCATAGGTGTAAGGAGCTTTCTCCGCAGTGGTGCTGCCGCGGGTATTGCGGCGGTCATTGTGGCTGTAGGGCGAACGACCGGAGCAGCAGCAGGTGCTGAGCATCCAGAAGACAGTGGCTCCCAGAGAGAAAGCGACTGCGAGCCAAGTAGCGATGTAGATGTTCTTTCCCAGGCCTACATGGACATCATAGACCTTGAGGGCTGTGCCGAGAGAGCCCTTTGCGATAGAGAACATGATGGTCGAGGTGAGCGATGCGCCAAGGGTGAATAGGAACGAAACAATTGAGACAAGGGTGGTGACGCAGCTGCCCCAGCGGCTGAAGATGGCGAAGATACCAAGCAGGACCTGGACGCAGGTGGCAATAAAGGCGACTATGTAGGCGATGAACATCCACTTGGAGACGGCCTTGTAAACTTTCATGGTCTTCTTCATATCCTTACCAATCTCCTTCTCAAGCTGGGTCTCGCTCACGCCCAGGACCGAAGCCGGGTTGAAGTAGAACTGAGCCTTGGGGTCTGTGCAGGAGGAGACGGTATCCTTGTTGTTGGTGCTGTTTCCCTCGCAATAGCCCCATAGTCCAATGTCGTAGAAATCAGCAATTTTGGCATCACTCTGCAATGTCTTGATAGTCGCCGAGACCTCTTCGGCAGTGACATCAGTGATACCGGCATCATTGAGGCGATCAGTGATTTCTGAAGTAAGTGCCGATCCGGAACTTATGTTTGAGAGATCAAGCTAGAGAATATTTGCATTAGCGGGAGAGTAATCATAAAAAGTCTTTGGATCACTTACACGAATGAAATATAAATTATTCAAAGTAGAAGAACTGGCTTTTGTGCAACCCAATCCCACCATAATGATGCAGATCAATGATGCGATGGTAAAGACATAAGGCGTGAAGATACACGCAACGCGACCGGCTTTTCCCATAATGAAGAAATGTATTGACGGGAAAGATAGGAATGTAGAGAGGTGAATGATGGATGAGAAGTGGGGAGGGGAAGACTTTAATAGTAAACAACGTATGGAGTACTTCGTGCAACCTTGGTAACTCAGCCTCAAACCAAAACGACCCTCCAGCCTCCCACGGAAGGAGGCGCAGGATCAGCGGACCAATCAGAGGTTGAGCGGTCACGTCGCCAGGGCCACGTTTGCTTCTATTTGAAGCTTTCACTAGTCCCATTTAGGTCTAGGGGTATTGCCTATCAACAACTCAACACAGATCGGTCAGAAGAAAAGGTTGAGAAATCATTCTCTATATACCAAAAAATGCAGGTAATACTCTTTAAGCGTTATAAGCGCATTCGATTATCTTAAATGTCCCCTAATTGGCTCATGTAATAGTGTGCATACAAAATTCAATCTATCAAATTCCGTCATATCTCTATGTTCTGACCGCCCCAAGATCCACATTCCAAAACAGGTCCCTCAATACGAGCCTCGTCACCCTTTCTACTCTGATCAACCTTGTGGATCATTTTCAAATTTTCCCTCTCCGCCTCAAGACAGCGTAAGCCTGGGCATGGAGTACCGTTGTACGGGATAGATATAGGCTCCTCCGTTTTTATCTTGGCATTACATTTGTATCTCCCATATCCCGCCGCCTTCCTGTCCTATTCCACCACTCTGCCGTCTCGACTCCGTACGTAGGGCAGCATCCATTAATGATGATGCCTTGTTCTATAATTATGATTTTCAGATAAACTTCTCCGAGTCTGGGATAAACCCCTGTTGACGAACCTAACTGTTACGCAGCTTAAATGTTCCGGAATCTTTTCGGGCATCACCATGCGCTGATCAACAACACCTCTCATATGGAAGGCCATGACTGATACATAAGCTAAGGCCATCATAGAAATTTTTAACCTGTTTTTCTGTATTGTAGGAAAATCATGATGCATTCATCACGAATCCCCCTTTTTTTTTCTAAATATTGCAGCAACCGAGCTTAATAACTCACATGCTACATGTGGACTACGTTCATATTCGCCTCAATGGGCAGGGTTCACTACAAGTATGGCTCAAGCGTCGGCAACATGTTCGTGTACGCCGCCCCAGTGGGAGGCTCTTGCAGAAGATATAATCGCACCACCAAGGACCGGCATCCCACCACAATGCCCCGAACCAGACCTCCGAGTTATCACCTAGATAATCAAGCATGCCTGTAATCGCCGTCTTGCAATTATCATTCAGACCACCGGCAAACTCGCCTATAACCCCAACCTTTTTGTTATTCTTCAGCCACTGTGTCGCGTCCGTCACGCGCTCTTTTCCGATCGTCGTCGACATATACGCCTCGCTCGTGCCTGATCTGTCTGAGTCGAAGGACTCGTGCATCTCGTATACGATCTTGTTTTGGGGATCGGTGAGTGTCTTCAGGTCATCGTTTACCCTGGTCCAGGTCGTCAAACTCGTTGTCTGCACAGGAGAGGAGTGATTTGATAGCAATGCAAAATGATACCAACTGCCAGGGCGAAATTGGCCATTTAATAGTTCTTTTGTCAGTTCAGTGACAAACATCGTCGACTAACAGGTAGGATATCTCAAAGTACTATCACATGGAAATTAGAGATCGACAAGAGAAAAGGACACTGGGTTTCATAAGTCTGCAGTCCTTGAGACTCGAGTGGGAAGCATCTTCAGATATAACAGTGCCTCGCAACAATAAGCCAGCACCAGTGAAAACCCACAGAATCACGGAGCATGCATGGTCAGAAACAGCCCTTCTTGGCTACCTAGTGCGAAACGGATAGCCAAAAAGGCAATGCTCCGGAGGTTTCAGGCCAGAAGAAGCGCTGATCCTGGTCCAAGACAATCTGAAATTATCCATTGTACATCGTACAGACCCCGCTTCAATCAAGCTTTCTTCAGGCATAGGTGGCTAAAATATGCATCGATTTATTTTGAGAGTATCGATATTTTGCAAGCCCGTGGCGCTTAAGGTATCGATCGGCATTCATAGTCTCTTACACACAGGGGTTGTGGGGTGTAACATCCATGAATGCTCCAACTCCAGTGTACTGACTCATCTTTTTTACTAACATACTATGTAATAATTATTGATGGAGACAGGAAATAAAACGGGCCACATGTGCAGCTTATACATAACTAAAAATTTGAAACTTCAACCTTACCACTCTTAGCCCGGTGGAAACTCCTTCCCCGAACCATCCGAATCAGTCTACCAAGCACCAAGAGAGTGCATGTGCTTTTTCATATCCGCTGCCTGCAGCTTGTGGTAAGCATAACCTGGGTGGTAGTCATTCCACCAGACACAGGAGGCACCGTTGTCATTGATACAACTAGCATCGGTGAATCCATATGTTGTTGGGGCATCAAGGACTTTGTTCATGAAGGCGAAGGTATCATAGAGAACGGTTTTAGTCTGAAGTTAGGTTAGTTGTGCGATACCATATATATAATCGATGACTAGAACGTACGCCGCTGTTGTCTGCAATGAATTCAGTGACCATGGTTTTGAGGGCAGCGTTGAAAGCCGCAAGCCACTTAGCGTGGCCTGCCACAACGGCTGTCCCTTGATTGGCGATCTGGGGAGATCGACTTGTAGGCGGGACATTGAGGAAGATGAACTTCCGTCCACCATTTGCGTAGAGCTTTTCAGCTTGAGCCTTGTATTGCGCCATGATCTTTGGAATCAGGACACTGGCGTTGTTGCTCGACCAAGCCCAGCCAATGCTGCAAATTGAATAGTCAGTCTAGTTGTGAAAGGGGATCCAGGGGAGCATACTCATTGATTCCAATCCAGAATCCAAAGACGGCATTGCCTGAAGTCCATGGCGCAGTATCAGGCTTCTGACCATATTCTGCCTCGAAAATGGCGACTTGCGTTACCATATCTTCCTTGGTATTGGTAGCGACAAGGGCATTGTCAAGGGACGCTCCTCCAACAGCGAGGTTATAACTAAGAACTGTTGAGGCATTGTTCACAGTAGTCAGGTATCCCACCCAGTTGACGCCGCCAGTGGTTGTTCCGGTGCCTGTTGTTTTTAATCAGTCAAGCCTGGTTGCCAGATGGCGAACAAAACTCACCTAGTGCTGGGTTTCCCATCGGGTTGCCAGCAGTCGGATGCGTGCCATTGACATTGAAATCGGTCGCGGTGTAGGAATCGCCACTGCAGATGCTTTTTAGCTCCTTTTCCAACGGGCGATGAACAGAGAACAAAATTTATCACTCACAACGTAAAGAAATAGCTGTTGGTAGCGTGAGCTTGCAAGGGAGTAGCAGCAGCCAGCCCAGCGATGGCGATCATATTAATGAGATGCTTCATGACGAGGAATATATAAAATGCCTAGTATTGTCTGTTGGAAGAGAATCTTCACACGCTCATAGTTCTTTCCTTTTGTACATGTACTCATCCCTTGAAAGGGGGCTTTTTCTTACTCATGCTCCAAATAAACAACCACAGGAGCCGAGACGAATAAGCAAAAATCACAAAATCGTGTCATTAAATTAAGCAGTTTCGTCAGTCATTTCATCGAATGGAGTCGTTCCGTCTCATCCATATTAGGACAAAACACGGCGAATTCCCCGAAACTGCGGGGTAGATATGGAGTTGCATGGTAACAATCAAGCCTTTTCCTCATTTCAGAGACGCTGAGTAGCTCTTTGGAGTTGCCGAATACCCTAGATTGCTTTGTTGTCCAGTCGTGTGGCTTTCCTCTACTGAAAATGGATCCGCCACGCAGCTAGAACGCATGCCCTAATTTGCTTCTGTCTTCCTCTTACCCGAGTAGTTCGTTACTATCTTCCTCTTGTCCGGTTTATTTGCTATCGCTATTCCTCTTTCCGTAGTCTTGCACAGTGTAGTCTCGCATGGTATCATCTATGTTCATATTGTTGCATTGAAGTCTTGTCTACATTCGACATCGAATCGGTATCACGCAGATGTGGCTCGATCCGATTCGACAGCAAACATCTCCATGCCCACACCGCATACAACCAATCGCGATTGATCTATTTCTGATCCAGGCACTTGGCTCTCTGCCGGGAGGTCATTCCAAGGGCCATGGACAAGTCCCAGTGATGATATGTCAGCAACAGCGCTGTATTTATCCAGTAAGAACCCCACGATAATGCCCTGCGTACCAGGCTGTGTAGGCTCCACAGAGATTGACCAGATCTTGACTCGGTGATCGTTGCCAGAGGATGCCACAGTGATTTTAATGGATTCTGTGTTTGGTGTAACATCACGGGAGATTTCTTGATCGAGGACTTTGACTGTGGTAACTGCCGCAGCGTGAGCGTCGGGGATGGAAACCGTGGACACCTGTGCATTTGTGCCGGCGTCGGATGGATGTGTTCGTAGAAGGGACACGGAGAGAGAGTTGTCATCACCCCCAGCCACAATGACAGTGGCTTTGTCAGAGATAGGAACTAGTTCCATTGCCTTGATACTGTTAGAGTGAATCTGATATCGACTTTCGCATGTGATGGTTTCTGCTGAGGTGGCAGAGCCATCGAAGGGTTGCTTGGCCTTCAAAGTGGATTGTGTGATTGTGTAAAATGGTTCAAGGGTGCTTGTTAGATCCCACAGTGTGAAGTAACCATCAGTCGCTGCGGTGATAAGGCTCACGGAAGAGCTCGTGACTAGGAAGTGGGCTTGGGTCAAACAATTGGTCATGTACTTTCCACGAGCCAGCAGAGTGAATTGGCCGTCAGATGGGGAAAAGTGGAAGATCTGCAAGAAAGTTAATATTGGCCGACATATTTGAAGGAAAGAGCCATCATTACCTTGAAAACAGAGTTGGAAAGAGCAAGGCACAGGAGGAAACCCTGCTCTCCGTCAACTTCCTCTACTTCCAGCAAATCGAAACTAAGTATCCGGAGATCTGAATTCACGTCGTCCTTCGGACTGGCAGCCACCAGTTTGGTCGCAACGCCGAATATGGGAATGGTGCGGACTCTCCACACGAAAAACTCTTCGTATGCAGCACTGGTGAACAGGTATCTTCCATCCTTGGACCAGGTCACCTGCTGAATCCCAGACCTGTGTGTGTCCAAGACACGCAGACACTCAAAGCTACCCCATGGACTAGCAGCTATTGAGGAAGTCGGCGTGAAAAGACGAACAGTAGTATCCTCTGCACCAGTTGCAAATAGAGGCCGATCTCCATCGGTAGGGTTGAAAACATCCATCGCTTTGATTTCCCGTCCGTGACCTCCAGCTCGAAGCAAAGTACTAGCACCAGCTCGTACGCGAGTAGTCATGAAAGAACCTCCATCTTTCCACGTGAACAAAGCATTGTTATTGCTGTCTCCTGGGATGAAGTCCCAGCCTCGGCGAAAGCCGCCTGAGGCAATGGATACGACATCCGTCAGCTTCGACTCATTGCGCAGGACGAAATCTTGGGATCTGAATCCATACAACATGAAATCGCCAGTCGCTTTATCGAAATAGGCACCTTCAATGTTCCCACCGGTCATAGATGCTGTACGATGGACTGTTTCTATCGATATAACATCTGTTCCGTTCTCACAAAGCCGCAATTCATGGAGACAATAAGTTCCGTCTCGGCCAGAGGTCAATACAAAATCCGATTTTGTGGTATCACTCGTAGTGGCTGATGTCACGACGCTAATGTGATTTACAAAATCCCGGCCATGAACACGTCGGTTGACCAACACGGGCTCAGCCTCGGAAGTATTGTATATAGCCAGGGCGCCTAATTTTGATCCTATGATCAAATATTGGCCGTCGAAGATAAAAGACGCACAGCAAACCACGAATGATGATGGTAGGCTGAAGGTAGTTGTTTCGGCATTTGGATGATCGCTGCTCCAGTCGGAAACGTTGACGAGTGTTATTTCTTCTCCGGTAGGATAACAGACGAGGAAGCTGATTTTTTTAGAAGAATGAGTTTGAAGGAAGAATAATCCAAGCAGTCTGTTGCCAACGTCTGTGATGTTGATGACAGATTTCGTAGCGTGATTATAGAGTCGAATGAATCCTCGGCAATTGCCGATCAATGCTAGGCCCATCTGGGGCAATGTAGTCAGGGCGGTAAAAGAAGCAAGGTCGGGTGCTTCACTTATTGTCTCCCAAGTGATGACAGTCTCTTCTGCTTGGTTGAGACATCCAAGCTGAATCTGACCTTGTGCAGAGGTGCGAAGAAGGCAGTCTTGGGCGACAAATGCAAAGGCTTTCGACCCATCAGCTGTGGGATTCTTCTTCGCCTTTACTTGCAAGCTAGATGATTGCTGGAAATAAGTATCAGGGCCATCGGCCAGATGTTCATCGTCATTTTCTTTGATGGGGAAACTTTTCAATGCACCATCGGCACCTCCGGTGTACACCACAGTCTCAGAGCCAATTCGGCAAAGATCCAGAGACCAAATGTGCTTTCCAATATGTGTTTGCATTGAAGAAGTTCGCCTGAGCTGGTAATCAGTCGTCCCGGCAGATGATGAATGCCAGCTCAGGTCCCACAAAACGCATGTGCAATCCTCTCCACGAGAAACCAACCCCATATGAGTTTGATTAATATTTTTGATGGCCCCGAAATAGACACCCCAAATTCGAGATGTGTGCGCAAATTCCTGGACCACGCATGACTCGGATCCAACACTCTCCTCGCCTGCCTCAACAGGACCAAAACCTGTGCTTCGCAATTCAAACCCGTCTGTGGAGTATGCAGAGGGATCTTGGGCTGTTTTGTGCTCACAATCTGATATATCCCAAATTCTCACAGTTCTATCGTCACTGCAGCTGGCCAGTAGCCTACCAGACTGACCTCCATTCAAGGACGGGATCTGAGGGGAGATGCGGACATCGAATATTGATCCGTCATGGCCGGTAAAGAAATGGTGGATGGAGCCGATTGCATTAGCTTTGTGTGACTCAATACTATTTAAGAAACACGACCATACGATGATTTCTCCGAAGACGGTACCAGCGGCAATGAGGACATGAGAGGGAGACAGCGCAATCACATCGGCGGAGTAAAGGATAGACTTTACACTTGTCGCCAGCTGATATATGGATATGGTGGTGCTTCTCCCAGGCAGCTCACTGTCGAGAACTTCGAGACTTAGGAGCGCATTGTTCGCAGTGATAAAAAATGCCCCGTTATGGCCACCTGCAGCAGCTGCGCACCCACTCATGATCCAATCTGGAGCAGTAAACTCGGCGCTAGAGGTCGACAGCGTGACTTCATTGTCAGAGGCCAGAAAAAGGTTGACCGTTCGCACCGAGCGGCCACCCCAGACTATTGTTTGAACATGGCTCGAATCATGATCCTGTAGTTGTTCACTCAAAGGAATGAAACCATGAATATTGTTTCTTTTGAATATCTGGACTTGGGCGGCAATGACACCGGTGGTTTCATCAACCACCCGGAAGAATGTGCCTTGACTTTGGAAGATGAATCGTCTATCACCCAATACAAACGTCTTCAACGCTGTGATGGGGAGAAAAGCATCAATATGCTGCAATTTGAGTCAGCGGGACAGCGTTTTTGCTACAGATATGGCAACACTGACCTCAAGTGAGAGGAACATTGCCAGCTTCTACGCACATTGAGCAGAAAAGCGAATTATACAGAATATCTCAATTGCCCCAGTTAAAAGTGTACATCCCACCAAACGCTAAAAAAAGCCCACTACTTTTTCGACGATTTCCCCGGCGTGCTTACATAACACCACTAGTCCACAAGCGGTAGTATTTCGCACGTGACCTCGCGATCAAGGCGCGCGGGAGCAGAATGACGCTTGGGCTCAGTGCTCACGTCACCTGCCCGAGAAGTCTTAGTTCGCTAATCAGTCGCCTGCAATCACCATTCTGGCTACATGTGGATTCCGCTCTAAAATGCCAGACCTTTCTAATACATACTCATGATCTGATACCCCTTTGACTAGCCATGGGTGTCACCGGCCTCTGGACGGTCGTGCAGCCCTGTGCTCGACCCATCAAACTCGAAACGCTCAACAAGAAACGACTAGCTGTCGACGCGTCGATCTGGATCTATCAATTCCTCAAAGCGGTGCGTGATCAAGAAGGCAATGCGCTCCGAAATTCTCACATCGTTGGATTCTTTCGCCGCATATGCAAGCTGCTGTATTTCGGGATCCGGCCCGTCTTCGTCTTCGATGGCGGGGCCCCGGTTATGAAAAGGCAGACAATCGCTGGCCGAAAGAAGAAACGCGAGGGTCACAGGGAAGATGCTGCGAGGACTGCGGGAAAGTTGCTTGCTGTACAGATGCAACGCAGTGCCGAGGAGGAGGACGCTCGTCGACGCAATAAGAGCCAGAGACAAGAGGAGGAAGAGGTGCCAGATGCTCCGGTCTATGCAGAGGAGGCTTTTATGACAGAAACAGAAAAGCAAAAAAGTCGCAAGTTCAAGAAGAAGGATGCCTACCACCTACCTAACCTAGACGTCTCGCTTCAAGATATGGGAGCACCAAACGATCCACGCATTATGTCCCAAGAGGAACTGGAGGAGTATGCTAGACATTTCCACCAGGGCCAAGATATCAACCTTTACGACTTTTCCAAAATCGACTTCGATAGCATGTTTTTCCTTAGTCTACCCCCCACTGATCGCTACAACATCTTGAATGCAGCGAGGCTAAGAAGTCGACTTCGAATGGGTTATTCGAAAGAGCAGCTAGATACCATGTTTCCCGACCGCATGGCATTCTCGAAGTTTCAAATCGACCGTGTCGCAGAACGTAATGACCTTACGCAACGATTAATGAATATAAACGGCATGAACGGAGAAGATGCATTCTACAAATCTGGGCAGCGCATCGCAGGAGAACGTGGCAGGGAATACGTGCTTGTCAAGGATCGCGAACATGAAGGTGGCTGGGTCCTAGGTGTGGTGGGAAACAGGGAAGGCCACGAAGAAAAGCCCATCGATCTAGATCGACCCGAGATACTGTCTGATGAGGATGAAGTTTCGGACGAAGATGAGTTTGAGGACGTTCCAATCGAAGGACTTAATCGACTTCCCAAACTTCCTTTCCTTCAAGAGGGTGTATTCGACCGGTCACTTCAACTTCAAACAAACGAAAATTTAGACATGAGAAGGGCTATACAAGAATCGCGTCAGACTGCACAGCGACAGTCAGCGAATAAACACCGTGTACAAGAGGTTGAAGATGACTCGCTGTTTGTTGAAGCCGAGGGAAATATTGCACAGCAGCAAAACGACGACACTGATGAATTCTTTGATGGCGACGACGATGATCTCGAACGAGCTATTGCCCTTTCATTGCAACCAGATAAAATCGATGACGAAGATATGCCCGATATTCCCATTCATCGACCGGTCGTATCAGCTCCATCTTATCAGATGGTGCCAGATGTTGAGTCTGAGAGTGATGATGGTATGGACTTTGCTGCTGCCATAGCAAGAACAAAGGTCTCGAAGAAAGCCCCATTTGCACCAAATCCATTCGGTGGTCCTCTCCCTTTTGAATCCATCAAACTCACTAAAGTCACAAAAGATAATGATAAAGCTGGCGAGATTGACAAAAATGCAGGGGGTTTTGTGAAGGAGCCTACAAATAAACCTAAACAGGCGGACCCACTTCCTCCCTGGTTTGTTGGTGAGCCCTCGGATGTGGGATTTATTGTTGATCCCATTCAAGACCCTGAAAAGGATGATGAGGGATCTGCAGCGCCAGACCACCTGTTCCTTTCCAATCGTCGCTCGCCGAACATTATCGATGTTGACGAAGTTTCCGCCACCAAGGAAGTCGTTGATCTAGAGGAAGAGAAGGAAGAGAAGGAAGAGAAGGAAGAGGAAGAGAGACCCAAACATGATCTTCAGGTGCAGGAAATTGAAAAGATCTACAATGAGATTTCTACAAATCAGGATGAAAAGCCGGTGAGCGAAACAGCTCTAGCTCCGATCGATGAAACCCTTGATGGGCCGTCCGTACGCACCGAACATTCTCTTTCGCCCGAATTCGAAGATGTTGTCTCTCAGCTACCCACCCAAGGCCCCGAGATCACTGTTGTATCCGATCAAAAGGCCCAGCCCCAGCACCGGCCTCAACTCTTCGAAGAGGTCAACCAACTAGAAAATTTCGTGCAGGACCAAGCCGACTATAGTGACCCAGAGGATGAAGAGCTGTTTAAGCAGCTTGCAGCTGAGGGCGAGGAGCATGTGCGATTTGCCAATACTCTTAATTCTGCCGCTCCTAGTCAGGAAGCCTTTGACTACGAGCAAGAACTGAAACAGCTACGGTCTCAGCAAAGAAATGAGCGTCGCGATGCAGACGAGGTGACTACTATTATGATTAATGAGTGTCAGCAGCTCTTGGCGCTCTTCGGATTGCCATATATCACCGCCCCTATGGAAGCTGAAGCACAATGCGCCAAATTGGTCTCGCTGGGCCTTGTAGACGGGATTGTCACGGATGACAGTGACGTTTTCCTCTTCGGGGGAACACGAGTCTACAAAAACATGTTCAATCAGAGTAAATTCGTCGAGTGCTACTTGACGTCGGACCTGGAGAAAGAGTACGCCCTCCATCGACAGAAACTTATTAGCTTTGCCCATCTCTTGGGCAGCGATTACACGGAGGGCATTCCCGGGATTGGTCCTGTCACAGCCCTGGAGATACTCACCGAGTTCTCGAACCTCAAAGAGTTCCGCGATTGGTGGACTGAATTGCAAATGGGTACGAATAACACAGAAGACTCTCACCTTGCCTTCCGGAAGAAATTTCGAAAGAAGGCATCCAAGATCTTCTTGCCTCCTTCATTCCCTGATGCCAAGGTTGACGAGGCATACCTGGAACCCACGGTTGACGACGACCCTTCTCAATTCCAATGGGGTGTTCCTGATTTGAATGGATTACGAACCTTCCTCATGACCACAATCGGCTGGAGCCAAGAGCGGACGGATGAAGTCCTGGTACCTGTCATCCGCGACATGAATAGGCGAGAACAGGAAGGCACACAGTCCAACATCACACAATTCATGCAAGGTCCACAAGGTGCAGGTGCATTTGCGCCGCGTGTTCGTACAGGTGGACCTAGCCGCATGGAAATGGCATTTAGTCGACTACGCCAGGAAGCCCAAGCAGGCGGAACTTCGCTGGATGGCGAGCAATCCACCAAAAACGGAGAGAGTGAAGAAGCCTCTGTTTCACAAAAGAAAGGCAAAAGAGGTGGCTCAACCACCAAGGCCAAGACTGGCGCGAACAAGAAGCGAAAGACCCGCCGCGCCAACTCTCCTGAATCATGATATGTGAATTGGCGGGTTGAGGTTCTCGTATTGGCAGCATACATGCACATAATCATCACCGTATTTACTAAACCTGAAATCCATACATAAAATCCCAGTCTTGGTAACGTACCAGGAGACGTTATTTAGGTATGAGGAGGTAAAAAAATAATTGATTCCTTGTTTTGATACATCCCTTTTGCAACTGTAAACAGATTACAGCGCTTAGCAAAAGAATCAGAAAGAGACGTGATAACGCTGGATTCTATCAGATCATATTCACTGAAAGCAACCTGGATTGAAAAGCTTTCCTGTGATACAGCATGATGCCGTTTGTATGTGAGACTGGTGATGCAGCTGTCAAACGACATCTACGAAATGTTGGAATCCCAATTCCATGTTAATTATTAAGAATTAACTGGCATTCTCAACATCTATATACATCTCTAGCTTTCACTACATGCCAACTGTCCTTCGCTGCTTTCATTTTTCTCTTCAGACTAGCCTGCCTAATCTCATTTTATATGGATGCTTGTATCTAGTATTAAGCAAACAAAGGGTGGTTCGGGTTCTAAATCCGACATCTGGCATTATCACTGAATACTAGTAGAATGTTTGCGATGCATGAAAGAACTGCAAGTGCGATTCAGATTTATCCTATCCAGAACCTTCCTTCTCCGAAGCCTATTTAGGACTGCACTTCAACTCACCTTGCCGTGCCAACTCTCACTTCTCTCTGACTTTTTGCTCACCACCTCGCCATATCAATTCTCACTTCTCTCTGACTCTTCGTTCACTATCCCACCTCCCCAACCCTAGTCTTTCTGCTGTAACGGCGCATCACATTTCCTTCAGCGATCAGCTTTACATCACTTTTCACGCTAGAATGTCGTCTACTGCCACTTCATCTGCCTTTTCAAAGGCCAGTTCCCACTCGCTGAGCTTTTGTTCCACATCAGAAGCGTCATCCCCGTTCGGTGGTGCATCATCTGTGGACAGACACGGGTTCCTGAAATCATCCCACCGTGTTGGAGGACCGAATCTATGCTCGCTTCCTGCTTATACCTCAACAAATGTGCCCTCTAGATTTCGGACGTTTGCGTCAAAAACCGAAAACTGTGCAAAGAGTATCCTAGAACATCTCTCACTCCAATTTGTCTTTGTTGAGCTGGTTGGACGCTGGTCGAAGATAAACCAGGAGTCTGAGCCAATCCTCACCATCCTTGCTGTGATGCCAGACCAACCCAATCCAGACACATGGTATCGTGCTGTGCGTCAAATTCATACAGAGCTCCAGGAAAAAGTTCCCAAAATTTCGGTTGAGCTTATTGAAGAGAAGCTCTACAACGGTATCTACTGCTCCCCTGTGAACAGTTCTCATCCGATCTTTTCCAAGTGGCCCTCAATTGTGGAATACATTCTGTCGCACTGTGATACCCGCGATTGGACTGCGTTGGAATGCTGGAGATATGGTACAGATACAGTGAGAGAGCGCAACCCTGTCACTGTCATTGTTCAAGTTCTCGAAACAAGCACGAATCCCTTCATAACAGCGGCTCGACATCTACATGGAATACTCGCATACTTTGAGCTGGCAGAAGTGGATGTGCTGTTCCAAAGAGATACCAACAGGCAGTTCATCGAAGACCCCTCTCTGCCGGTAGATGTTTGTTCTGCAGGGATCCTCCCCGGAGTTAGCCTAGGCATCCATCAATGTTCTGCAGGAACTTCAACTCTTGGGGGCCTCGTTCAGCTCCAGTTTGCGAATAACCCTCAATGGCGCACCTTTGCCCTCACATGCTTCCATGCTATTTGGCCTCCAGAAAACCACCGCGACATTCCACGGCTAAATACAATTGCAAATGCTCAGCAAGGTATGTTAACTTCCTCACTATTATATACTCAAGCTAATGTGGTTAATCTAGCAATCAAAAGCTGGGAGTTTCTTCCACTTGACCCTCGAGAACCCAAAACATTTCCCGATATTGCCGAACAGATTCTACGCGTCGACCATCCTTCGCTAAGAGATTTGAAAAATACCATCCAGCAGAACGATTCCATCATTGCATCCATTAGGACCCAAAGATTCCTGGAGTATGAGGAAGAAATCAACAAAGGCAAAGATGGATGGTTGCCAGAATCTGCGAAGAGTGCATATCACACAATGGTGCAACGTATCCAAGCCACCGAGCAGGCGCGCGCCCCGTTTATCACGATGCGTGATAGTGGCAACTACTTTTTAGGCTATGTTTATGCCGGAAGTGGTGTCAATAGAACTCGAAAGACCAGGAGGGCAAATGAGGAACTCAGGAAGGAACTGCGTACGATTTCTACTGACTGGGCCTTGATTGACATTGACTCTGGGCGCCTACGACCGCAACAGCTTGGAGATGGGATTTCCGATCACAAAGTAAGTGATCGCGTCTATTTACGATATTTGTCTCATAGCTCACATTTGAATGTTTCCAGCCTTTCAACTATGGGAGAAGAGTGCATTTTTCGGGTCCGTTTGGCTATGACCCAGACCTGGAAGCCGTTGACGGCCTGGAGCTCCAAAAATCCGGTCGCTCAAGCGGAATAACATCTGGAACATATTCTAAGCTAGAATGCGTCCAGTTTACCCATTTGAAAACCGATCAGGGGATGGCTGTGATAATTCCCACATTCGAATATAAGATTGCTAGCCGTCGAGGCACGGACTTTGCCGAAAAGGGTGATTCCGGATCCTGGGTGTACACCCTCGGTGGTGAGGTTTTGGGGATGCTGAAAGGCGGCAATGAATCTCATGGAACCGGCACAATGACCTTGATGTCTGACATCTTCGACGACATCAAGAGTGTTACTGGTGCCACTCAAGTGCGCATTGCTCCACCTCCAAATGCCTGATATCTCCGTTCCTTCTTTCTGTTCTCGTCTATTTGCTTTACCTTTTGTACCGGAGGTATCGTGGTTGATAATTGCTAGGTAGCCGATAAGCCCTTTTTTCTTCTTAGGTCGTATGTTAAAGGCCCCGGTAGGTGGAATTAAAAGCCGAGACCACATGGGCTTCCCCACGAACAGGAGTTCTACGATCTCCACGATCAGCGATTAGTGGAACTGGGGCGCCAATGGTAGTTTTGTACAGTATGCACCTAGGTACTAATTACAAGCAGTTCCTCAATATCAGGAAGGGGCATATATATCCAAGCCTCGAAAGGGGAAATCCAGGCACTTGTGGTTACTGTTAAATGTAGTATATAAAAACTTCTAAAATGTCCAAAAGCAGCCAATTAGACTTCATGACATCAGGGGGGGGGATCGATGACGTCGGTGATCGTGAAGACTGTCAAGAAATGCAACTGAGATCGACAGACTATTGGCTTAAATGAGGGGGGCTAACAGAGGCTGATTTCCTGCCATTTAATCCTCTTTAGTCCCCTAGCGTCTTCTTCTTCCCCAGTCCATCCAATCCCAATCCCCCGATCAGTCCGATCAGTTTTCTCCTTGGGCAGAAAATAGTCGACGTCACTTCCCGAGAGCTTCCAGGAGAACTTCTTCAGCCCCAGGTGTCATTGAGATTGAGATATAATCTCCCCTGTCCGCTTGCAGTCAAAAACTTTTCATCGTCACATTTCACAGGTCAAGTACGTACTCCAAAGGAGAAAAAAAGAAAAAAAGAAAAAGACCTACCCTCTTTAAACTCACGTCACTACTGCGCAAGGCACTGCAAAGTCTTTATTTCTCTAATTTCTTTTTCTACAGGAGCAAGAATCTCTACGTCTCTACATTTCTACATCTCACTATCATCTTCCTTTCTCTAATTTCCCTGTCCAAATCATGCATCGCACCTATTCCATGCGCCAGTCGCGCGCCCCGACCGCCTCGCAGGTCGAGAGCCCACCACCACCACTGTCCACAACTAAGACCGGGAGATGGCTAGGGAAAGGCGGAATCGGTGAGTGCGATCGAGAAATTTTGTGCGATCGGCTTCGACGACTGGAAATCCCCTGAGAGTGTTCGTGAGGTTGGAGGCTGCCTAATTGGGCCGCCATCCATTTTCCCCCGTCGCACCTCCGCGAGAGACGACGGCATACTTGGACACCACCAGTCGTCGGAGAGATCGCGAAATTGAAAAAAATTGAACTCCCTAACACTCTGCGATCAGGCCATGCTTTCCGCAAGAACGCCGCCGGTGCCTTCGGACCCGACCTCGCCAAGAAGCTGTCGCAGCTCGTCAAGATGGAGAAGAACGCCATGCGCAGCATGGAGCTCGTCGCTAGGGAGCGCATGGAAGTTGCTGTACGTGGATGGCCCTGAATCTGTCATGATCGTGGGGAAAATTGGAAACTAACACGGTCGCCATAGCAACAACTCTCCATCTGGGGTGAAGCATGCGATGAGGATGTGTCGGATGTGACGGACAAGCTCGGCGTGCTGATCTACGAGATCGGTGAGCTGGAGGACATGTTCGTTGACCGCTACGACCAGTACCGTGTCACCATTAAGAGCATCCGCAACATTGAGGCTTCCGTACAGCCCAGCCGAGACCGTGAGATCCCCCCCCCCCAAGCTTGAGCGTTCAGCCGCTCAATTCTCCGACCAGCATTAACTAACTGAATTGATCTCCAGGCAAGCAAAAGATCACCGATGAGATCGCCAAGCTGAAGTACAAGGACCCCAACTCGCCCCGCATTGTCGTCCTGGAGCAAGAGCTCGTCCGCGCCGAGGCCGAGTCTCTCGTCGCCGAGGCCCAGCTATCCAACATCACCCGCGAGAAGGTCAAGGCCGCCTTCCAGTACCAGTTCGATGCGCTCCGCGAGCACTGCGAGAAGGTCGCCATCGTCGCCGGCTACGGAAAGCACCTCCTCGACCTGATCGACGACACCCCCGTCACTCCTGGCGAGACCCGCCACGCCTACGACGGCTACGATGCCTCCAAGGCCATCATCCAGGACTGCGAGGATGCCCTCACCAACTGGGTCTCCTCCAAGGCAGTCGTCAAGTCTAGTCTCTCCCAGCGCTCCCGCACCCTCTCCCAGCGCCACCGCTCTAACCTCAGCAAGAACCGCGAGGGCGTGGATCTGTCTGGACAGGACCAGCCCTTGGCTGGGGATCGCGACTCGTGGCTCCCTGCTGACCAGCACCCTAACTACGAGGATGGTGATGATGGCGTCAGCACCATTGAGGGCGAGCTGAGAGGACGTGAAGAGGAGCGTGAGCCTATTACCGCATAAGGGATGAGAAAGATTTCCACCCTCTTTTTCCCTCACGAATCTGACGGTTGAAATGTCGGGGCAGATGAATGGGACCGATGATACATCGGCCCTTTTGTTTTTTTCATCTCCGCGTTCCTTTTGTCAAAAGTCCCTCGTGCTTCTGAATCTTCCATACATGTTTCGTTTTTATTCTTGATTTCGTGCTATTCTCGAAGAATACGCACATCAATCACGCCATGCAACGTTGGACGTTTGACGCCTTTTTTTTCATGAACGCCTCTCAATGTCGTGATCCAACGGCTATGAATCGTGCTCCGGGATGTCCACCTCCCCATGCTTGTCAAATCGAGGGATGTGGGTTTAATTTCCCTTTTCTTTCTCCATGGAAATGGAGAAGTACTCTGTGACAAGTGCTGGAAATTGCCTGGGTTTTTGTTTGGTTTTTTTTCCCCTTTTTTTTCCCTATTTCCATTCCCTGTTTTTTACTTAATTGATGTAATACCATCTTACGTTGTCTTTTGGTTGTGTTTTTCAATTCGGATAGTCCAGGGTAATTAAGGTGTTCTAATGAATTGTTATGCACTTCTTTCCTCGTAAGTATAAATGTACTGGTTTAAAAAAGGTGTTTGCCTGAACTGTGGGGAATAAACCCTTACCCCGGAAAAGTGAGACACATTTCCACTCTCCAATGACATTCGATCTCAATGAGGAAATCTTTCTGATAGAGCACGCCAGCTAAAGCACGTCACTCACCGCTGATTTTACGTCTTTACTATTACGTGGTAGAATCCTAGCAGTAGGATAGAATAGGATAGTAGCAAGAAGAGGTAAATTCCTGTAGTAATAAACCCCAGTTTATATTGCACTCCAGTCCACAGATAGCTAGCAAAGGACGGAGGAAAAGAAAACAGTAAAAAAGCAATTCCCACAGAAAACGAAAAAGATATCAATTGTAAAAACCAAATACCATATAGCAATAACAAACTTCGACTTCCCCGAGTCTGGACCACAACACCACCAACTCATTTCCTTTCCCGGAAACCCGGGGAAAGAGAGAAAAGTGAAAACACGCCTTCGCAGCACAAGATCGAATGGTTAGAAAATAGAAGGGTTGAGAGGATTGTAGAGGTAGAAAGCCTGGGCAGGAGGTATAGAGATAAAGCCCGGTAGGCGAGAGCAGAGAGGGGATAGGGATTCGAAATATCCCACGAGAGTGTCAGATCCGAAGTGCAGAAGCAAAGACCATCCCTAGAAGTCGAAAAAGCCACGGTCGGGAGAGCCGGGCAAACGAGGAGAAGAGAAGGGTCGTGACATCGTCATTTGTCTGCGCTCATCTGTCCCGTTCTCTATTCTGTGGTTGAAAATAACCGATAGAGAGAGGGACACGTGCAGACACCATAGCAAAGCGAGGAGATCGAAAAAAAAGAAAGCAGAGTGCTGATTCGGTACGGACGCCTTATAAAGTAGAAGACCGTAGGAGACGTAGGCTGGGTAAATGATACAAAGAAAGAACGAAACGGCAAGACAACAACGCAAACCAACAACAAAAAAAGGCACATTCTTCCATTTCAGCTCGTCACTCCTCGGTGCCGACGCCCTTCTTTTTGGGCTGGATATGTTTTTGTCTGGTATTCGCGCCAGGACCTTTCAGCTCGAGAGCCGAGCTATCCTTAGCCGGGGCAGGCAAACGAGAACCAGCATCGTGTTTCTCAGTGAGGAGATTCTTCAACCACCGATTCTCCATCTCGAGCTGTGCGACACGAGCCTCGAGGGAAGCGTTCTTCTCGGTAGTTTCCCGAACGGTGCGTTCGAGGACCTGCTCACGCTGCTTCTTTTTCTGACGGAAGCGGGCGCTGGCGGCGGTATTTCGACGACGACGATCTTCCTCTGCGGCACCACGCACGCCCTCTTCTTGGTCAAGGGCGGCGGCGATGCGATCGCCGGAGATCGTGGTGCTGTACTTGGTGTTTCCCATTTGGCCGTTGGGCGGCGAGATGGATGAAGAAACATCGGATGGAGTAAGGGCACCCTGTGCGTGACCGAGCTCGTCGGGCGCATATGGGACTGGCGGATAAATGGAGTGTGCTGAGTAGGGCATCATGTGCTCTGGGAGATTGTAGTTGATGGGCTTTTCGCCGGGAGGGCCTAAGGATGCAGTAAGCGATCGAAGTCGATATAACCCCGAGGGAGTGAGCCCCATGGATCGGGAAGTGCAAATCATATTCCAAGGATATAAGCTCAAGAAGGGTATCAAGGGGATGTGCAGTTAAGCGTCAGCTGGCAACGACTGGCGTTTGTCATTTCATTGCGGGATTGCGTGCTCGTACATCAGGGAGCACCGACGGTGATCTCCCACAATTGATCGGAGATGCACGCCACTGCTCACATCCTGGGATTGTGCAGCCTCAAGCTCTTCTTTCATAAAAAAAGAAAAAGAAAGAAACCCGTGAATTGGAATTTGCACATGTGTAGGGGGAAAGAGGGAAGAGGTTCGAGGTTCAGTGCCCAGCTATCCGAGCACTTCATTTTTTTAAATAACAGGAAGAGAAAAAAAAGGCACAAAAACAGACACATCGAAGTTCAATTTTCAGAATAGAATTTCAAGCCTCGAACTAAAGCTCAGACGCAAAGGCGCGATGGCGTAACAAATGCAACAATGGGCACAAGTTCTCAAAAAGCTTGATATACGTACCATGATAGGGATAGCCTCGGAGATCGAGAGAGCTGCGGTCGTCTTCTATACTCTCATAGGAGCTGACAGACAGACCGCCCATACCTTCGGTCTGGTCATAATCCATACTCGCGTTGCCAAACGGGACCAGCCCGGAATCAGCGTCAAATGAGTACTGTCGAGTCTTGGCTGCTGGATCGTGTCGCGACATCAAAAAATTGAAGTTCTCAAGTTTGTCAAAGACTGGACCTGGCCCTGGCAATGGTGGTCGTTCCCCTGGCATGGTTGAAGAGGGAAAGAAATAAGAAAAAGAAGTTCGCCCCCTTGGCCTTTAGGGTTATGTGAGTTGAGAGAGAAGAGGGGCTGATGTTGGTAACCCCAGATCAGGACGGGATTTCCTATGAAGCAAATCTGGATCACCAGTTGAAAAAATCACCCAATATAAATCAGGGCGAAAAATAAAGGTAAAATAATAGACGAGTTTTTAAGAAAAAAAGAAAAAAATCAAATAAAAAAACAAATAAGAATGAGACGATGTAGACTAAAGACCGGGAAGTTGAGTTCTCGGCCACGATCACCTTGAAAAAAAAAGGTCACTTCATCGTCGCATGCCGCGGGAGTTTCACCTGAACGAATCAAAAGGGCAATAAATGGAGTTGTTTTTTAAAAAAAGAGGGGACAAAGAGGAAGACGAAAGGAAAAAAGATGCTAGTCGATGATCTGATACAATGGAGAAATGTCGTGATCGCGAGTTCTGGTTCGTCCGTTGGACGATTCACCGCTTTATATATACCTCGGCACTTCGTTTATAGGGATATATTGTATGGAGACATAGCTATATAAAGATATAAAGGTACACGATACAAGTATATCAACAGCTTCTCCAGAGATATCAAGCTCTTTGACCAAAAAAAAACAAAAGGGGCCGTGTCATCCCCACTTACCTCGTGACCGGTACCTGAATCAAGTATCAAGGCACATAGTACTCCGTACATACACTTAACTATGTACTACAAAAGTATGAACAAGTATGTACGGAGTGTATAATGCTCGGGGAAAATTGTAAAAATCGTACTAGGTGTACTAAAGTTCACATAAGTGTATTCTATATTCTACATGATTTGCTTAATATCATTTCAGCGCATCACGGATGACGCGGACTAGTCGCAGTAAATACCATAAGCTTGGCGCCGGAAGCAAAATCCCCCCTCCCCGCGTAGTCTAGAAACACTCGATCGTCCTTATGACATCTGTTTTATGCTAACACATTCTTCAAGGCGCACTTTTCCCTTTGAGCTATGACCTGAGAGGCGTCCTCAACCGTTGTACCTCGCACTCGATGCTCCACTCTTTCCTCACCTAATATCGTTTCTTCCGCAATGATCCGATAGATTTCAGCAATCCCTCCATAAACACCAGCCCCAACCCCATTCCATCCACCCTCCGCATCAAACGCCTCCCCAATCCCACGCATTTCATCCTCCCACCGGTATGCCTTGGGACTCATAGCAATCACCCCATTTGTCGCAAGCGCCGCAGTGCGTGGGGAATATTCCTCCAACAACGCCAACAACTCCGGCAACATCTGCTCCTTCTGCGCAGTGGAGAACGACAAAATAGACAGCGCGGTTAGACCTTTGGTCAGCGCAGAGAACGATAATTTGAGCGTGGATGCGGCGCCAATCCGAGATGAGACAAGCCTTATATTCAGTACGCTGGCTAGTGTCGCAAACTTCGGGGCCAGATCCACCAACCCGGACAACACAACACTAGGTTTCTTCCAGGTACCGTCTTGCGTGCTTTGTGACGGCGGCGCCCCAATGATTCCGCCATCGAGAAAGTGGCACCCTCGGCCCTCTTCCGTTGTTGTGGTTGGTTCGTCGAATAGCGCCGCCATTTCCGACGCCAGTCGAGCGGGTACTGCGTTGAGCTCGAGGTAGTATAGCTTGGACCTCTTCGGCTTGCTTTCTACATCCTCTATTGCCTCTCGGAGACTGCCGGTCGGTGGCTGTGCGCATGCGTCTGCTATTCGTCGCGCGGTCGCCACTGCGTTCCGCGGAGGTACGATCGAAAGTATGTAGTCCGCTTGAATTACTAGCGCGTGGTCCGAGGGAAGGATCTCAATGTCTGCGGACTGGATTCGTGCTTGCGTGTGTTCGCTGGCGTTCGTTAGTTCTCGGGTGTCAGTTTCCACTGCTGGGCGTCGTACCTCCTTCCTTCTGCGACCGTGACAACTCGGTAGTCATGAGATTTTAGGAGTCGGGCCATACCAAGGCCCATGTCTCCGATCGACACGATTCCAATTGTAACGGGTCTCATGATGAGTGAGGTGATTGTCCCTGGTGAGTTGATTGTCTCTGATGAGGTGATTCTCTCTTGAGGACTTGGGATGAATTGTAGTCATTTAAGTAAATCAGCCAAAACCCGAGTACTTGTATCAACTCTCACTGCGGGGGTACATTCGCTCCATTTGTCAGCGAGATCTCACTTCCAATCTGGTTGGTTGTAGGTCTGTATAATATCGTTATCTTCGGGTTATCGCGACTCCCAAATGTGGTATAGGTGCCTACCTAAGTAGAGACTAGGCGGTGATTTAAGCTTATCTTCACCTCTTTGTCTTATGTCCCTCTAGAAAGAGGCTGAAATACCATGTCTATTATTAACCTGAGACAAAATTTCATTTCATAGTGGCCAGACTTAGTCGTTAATTTGCCACGGTTGCATTGTTGATTAATTCAGCACCCCGACCTCGGGAGAACTGCCTTCCAAGGTTGGAAATAAGGTAGTTAGTAACATGGCTACCTACATAAGATTGCCTTGAGGCTCCTAGGTACTAAGGCTCTCATATCGGGTCCTGACACATAGTATGAGTGTCTAAGGGGTAATGCTTTGAAAGTCGCTCTGCTCCTTTCTCTACCTTGGAGTAAGCCCTGCCCTTGGATGCCAGCAAATTTCATTGTAAAGGATCACCTGTTATTCTCTAATGCGTTCTCCTAGATGCAATATTTTGTCTCTACAGTGGTTCTTAATCCGGTATACTCATCTCTTCAAAGCAAGATCAAACACAGCAAAGGCCCAACTCATGTACAAACCGTTGAAAAGCAAGTAGATCGACTGTAGACAAATGACTATCCATCTCCGTGGGCCCTAGTCTTAGTAACCGCGATATACCACCTCCACAAACGTCTCCCATACGAAACTCAATCTTCCCACGGTCGACCAACTCTCGCGTTAGCCAATTCTGAGTCCCTGCCAATGCAGAAAGTGGGATATCAACATCACTATTCGTGACATCAAGATGCTTCTTGATGATATGCTTGAGTGGTCGCCACTCCGAAATTTCAGTAAGCACAGTCCCAAGCGAGTAGTGATCCATGTACATAGCATACGAAGCGGAAGGTTCTCCGAGGGCCTCTGGATGTCGATAGATATCTAGAAGGGGATCTTCAGACGCCTGGTCACTGATCTCGACTGGAGAGTCGGCGCGTGAGAATGTAAATCCAGTCAAGTATGGCTGCGTACCAAACGCAGAGGGCTCAGATGAATTGCTAGGTGTGAAGAAGAGGATGTTCTCCGAGCGAATGTTTTTGTGTAGCCAGCCTGATGTGTGGACAATCAAGAGTGTATTGCAGATTTCCAAAGCCAATTTTAATCTCGCTGTGAGACTCGGGGGTTTCATCTTGGAGTCGCGGAGTAGATCTTGGAGAGATCGAGGTGGAACAGTAATGTCTGATGCAGGTGGATAATGATACAGGAAGACAAACTCGTCCATGTCTTCCAGAAACCCAAGACATTCAAGTGTCATGAATGATGGACTTTTGGGTAAGGACAGAAGTCTTGCAAGATTCTCAGATCGCAGTCGGAGTTTTGATTTGAGCCGTGCATGGACGACTTTCGATTCGCAGAGCACTGGCTTACCATCGTATGTGGCTATGAAAGTACCTCTCGCCCCTCGTGTGCGAGATTCCCGTTTGAGCAAAGTTCGATTGAGAGGCTGAAGAGGCTCGATGGAGCCCGCATTGTTGCTGCTGCTCTCTCCAGGAAGCTGTTCTCGCACTACTTTCAAGCCAACTGCCGTCGCGAGAATCGCATCCCCCGGGAAGCCGACAGCCATTCCGCTGAAACTAGCTTGAAGGCCTTTCAAAGCCTCAAGATCGTGACTCATGTCAACCACCGCTGTCAGCGTTTGTCTAACCTGCTGAGACAGCTCTCTAAGACGGACCGGCTCGAGCAGGTTCCAGAGAGCATCTACAATTTGTCTTATATCGAGGACAAGATCTTGAAACTTGGGCTTGTCAACCGCCGCCCACCACAATCTCTTTGGGAATGATGCTTGGCTATGAATCAAATTCGCCCGCGCAAGAATCTCTGCCCGGCGTTCATTAGACACTGCATTGGCCAAAATTCCCGGAACCTGTGAATCGTCGCCAGGATTTGAATCTGGCTCATGAATTGAGTAGCCATTGGTAGGCCGAAGGTCGAGCGAGTATCGTTGCTTCAGCTTAGAGCTGTCTAGTCTGTCTTTCAACTGGACCATCAGCTCTTCTGCGAGAGCCTGGTTGATTCGAGGTAAGATCTTGCCATCTTTTCCGGTCAGGCCAACTGTATCTGCCCACTGCACAAACCGGTATTCCTCCACATTGAGCATGGTCTGAAGGAAACTGGCATCTTTGCCAAAGTTGTGGGCTGTTGACAGAGTCACGAACCCTTGCACACAGCCGGCAAATACCTGGAAAGCTAAAGGTGGCACTGCGAGGGCTATTCCAGCAGCTGATATGGGGTCCATTGAGACAAATTGTTTCGAGGGTGTTTTTAGAGGTTCTGGATTGAAAACACGCTAAAATAGTGGTGAAAATATTGACATGTGCGGGGTTATGTGGACATTCTGCAGTGCTCAGCCTCACTCTTTTTCACATGTGGTATCTCGTATTATCAACTCAACTCAAGATCTAACGACACTTCAGGCACATCACAACCTGTTTTACGAAGGATGGCCTCCAATTCCCTCTCGGGGCGAGCAGTCACATCAGCTCTGCTTTCATCAGAAAACAAGCCCGAATCCACCGAACAACGCATTAAAAATCCGAAGTCTGACGCAGTCTTCGTCCCCCATGTGTATGACTTTGTTAGCATTCACAATCCAACTGATTTCAATAGCTCATCGTCCCGAGTCCCTTCATTATATCTTGAACCGCTAGCGGTGGATCAGTCAATCATTGTCGGCCTCGGCGCCTCCTTCACAGTATTCAAAAGAGCCATTCCAGCTGCCCCGGCTATATATCAGACGGTCTACATGGACGACTGGTCCATGACCATTCCCAGATATCAAAAGAGCCCAGCAAAGCAAGTAGTCTATAAGGTTGCTCGTGTTGCCTTTACTGAAACCGGAGCACCAACACCTGCGACGCGACATGCGATGAAGGCCGCATTGATGGAATTGTATGCTTTAAAACACGAGCCTCTCCGACAGCATCCCAACATCGTCGATCTCTTGGGTCTTGCCTGGGGTTCTAACTACTTTGACTCGTCGCATCGATTACCGGTCCTGGTGGTGGAATATGCAGATCATGGGAGTCTGGCAGATCTACAACAGAGACATGACCTTACACCCTCCATCAGGCGTCGCCTCGCGCTGGACATAGGTATTGGCCTACAAATGCTCCATAGATGCGGAATTATACACGGGGATGTCAAGTCGGAGAATATCCTGATCTTCAGTCACCCGGAGAAGGAATACATCGCAAAGCTATCAGATTTCGGGTTCTCAATGGTCGGAGAAGCAGCAGATGTTGAGGTTTATGTTGGTGGCACGAGGCCTTGGAAAGCCCCTGAGGCGAGATCCCCAGTTCCAAAACAGTTCCTGCGCGCCACAGATGTCTACTCGTATGGTCTACTTCTATGGCGTCTAGCGAGTGATGGCCGTGACCCATTCCGCTTTTGGGCCCTGACAAGCACAAGTTTGCTGGGGGATCTTTACTTTCAGGAACTTGAAAGGATCAAAGAAGATGACCATCCGGTCAAAAACACATCGCTGGACAAGTGGTTCGTCAGGTATCTATCTGAAAAATACCGAGATCAGCAAGCTGAACTATCTGTCGATTGGCTTATTCAATCATTGTATAAATTTCAAGTGGAAGATAGGAAAATGTCTTTTGCCGACTTGGATGCTTTTATGAAATTTCTTGGTTCTTGTCTTCAGTTTCCTCAAAGTGTTACTATGTTCTCAGGTCTGTTGCTCAGCTGGGCTGAGCGAGATTCATTTTATGGAAGGCTCCCCTCTGCCCTGGATAGATGCCTGAGTACGGATCCCTCCAAAAGAAACTTACGTGAGGCCATTGCGGCTCTTGAAAGTGATAGCCAGGCCGATGAGTATGCATGCCTTCATATCAATTAGGGTTTCTTGCTAACAATTTCCGATGGCAGACAAACACCAAACACAGCCGATGTTCTTCTCTATTTGAGCTATGATGTACGTTTCTGTTTGCATTCCAAGTGATACAACTACTAATGCCAAAAACAAATAGCACCATATTCTCTCCTGGGAACAAATGCGCCAGCTGGAACCAGCAGTCCAGTCATTTGTCTTCAACTCCTTCTATAACAAAGTCGAAAATACGATATCAAACAACCAAATCAACTGCCCAGACTGCTTCGTCCTAGCGTCGTACTACGTCAACGGCTACGGTACCAAGGTCGACTACAAAGCAGCAAGACGGCTGATCGGCCTTTCATTGACCGAAGACTACGACCATGCTTCTTCGCGTTCATACGCCCACCGCATTAACAAGGCTCTTGATCCACACTACACCTTAACACCGGCGATATACAACAATCTATGTGTGATGGCAATAAGAGGCTCACGGCCAGCCCTAATGGATCTAAAAGAAGTAGCACCAGAGCAATATGCATGGAGTCAGCCGGTTCTTCGTGACGTGATGGCCGGTGTTGGAGCGAGCTTTTTCTACGATGATAATATGCTGGGCGGATTCAAACATTCCCAATGGACTTTCACATTCGATGCTCCAGAGATACTTGTTCGCAATCTAAGAACCCTCAACCAGATCTCAGAGTACAAGGTTAATAAACGAGGTGATAGAATATTGCACCTCGCAGCGTATGCAGGTCGGATCCAGGCTATTGAGATCATGCTGGACGCATTCCCTTCCATGCATATTGACCAGCAAAATGACAAAGGGGAGACGCCGTTACTGTGCGCCTGCCGAGCAGGACAGGTTGGGACTGTTTCAAGGTTAGTTGAGCTCGGTGCAGATGCTTCAATCGCCGCTGCGAATGGCGAGACCTGTGTCCATTGGCTGCTGTCATTCAGAGACGAGGACGTCATCACAACCGGAGACGCTCTTATAAAGGGAGGGGCGAAACTGCGAAATTTCACCTGCGAAAGAGTTGCATACTCCGAATTCCAAGCTGGCATCGATGTCGACTTTCAGCTTCCCGGTTCACCTCTCACCTGGGCCATTCACCATGACCGGCCCTGCATCGTCCAGTTCCTCTTAGACAAAGTCGAAGGCGGCTTGTCTGTATGGTTTTCTAGTCGAGCCAGCGAGCCTCATGCATCACCTCCGCCGCTGAAATATGCCGCTTCCAATCACCATGTTGAATGTCTAGAACTGTTGATTGACGCCCTTGACCAAGCTGAAATAAAGTACAACATGGAACCAATCCTCAAAGGTGCCACCCACACTGCAGACACATTCTCTATGATTCTCCGACATGGTGCCAATTACGAGAAAAGACTGCATCAGACCCTGAAACTCTGTCTCACAAAGTCCAAGAGCATAGTTTTCGGATCCGGCATCGGAGGATTCGATACGAGTCTCCTGTTTTACGCAGTCAGCGAAGGCCACGACAAAGTCGTAGAATTTCTACTATCCAAGGAGGTCGAGCAGCTCGTTGAATCATTTGTTCCCCAGCCAGGAGAAGGTCCGTCCCGGCCTGGGGCACACATCCCAAGCGATATCAATCGGCCAGCGGGGGACCACCGCCGCACTCCAGTCCTGGAGGCTATCCGCTGGAACCGGAGACCTGTTGTCGAGCTCCTGGTTAAAAATAGCGCCGATCCAAAAGCAGTGGCCCAGAATCCCTTCAATGCCGGTGAAATGAACTGGACCGGTCTTCACATCTTCGCCACTGCCGGCCACAACACGGATCATGTCGAGTTGGTATCTTACCTAGTACATGACGCCGGGCTGCACATTGATGGACATAATTCCAATGCCAATGTGGACAGCCCAGAATTCGAAGATAACCCCAGGGGCACGCCCGAGACGCCCTTCCTTGTCGCCGTCCAGCACAACGCGTTCAATCTCGCGTCTACACTCCTCGAGTTCGGCGCAAATCCCAACGCCGCATGCTACAATGCGGGCTTACTGTCTCTAGAAAACCCTACAGCCGTACTAGGCCATGTCATTGCCGCTTCAGCGCAACATTCAATCCCCCGTATTCGATACCTTCTTGGGAAATCTTCCACGCATGGAGAAATAAAAATCGAATTCATTGTCGAACAAAGCCGACAATTAAGTGCCCTCCACCGCGCAGCCTGGGCTCACATGGGTGTCATGCATCGAACACCAAATGCCAGCGATTCCCAATGCGCTTCTCTTGCACGTGGCGAGTACGACATGGTTGTCAATCGAGATATCATTCAAGAGCTTTTAGAAACATGGGGAGATGCAGAGAGTGTAAACCTCCGTTGCGGTATCCATGAGAGAACTGCACTTCATTTAGCCGTGGAAGCGGGAAACATTTCGGGCGTTAGAATGCTGCTTGAAAAGAAAGCAGACACTTCTATCTGTGATGGGTTGGGTCTAACAGCTGTGGAATTGGCAGGGGATGTGTTGGGTGGCTTGGATGAGGGGGATGAGGAGGAGCAGAGGATATATGCAGAGATTATTTGCATGCTTCTGGGGAAGTAGGAAGCCTGGAATCATACACCTTGAGATGTGAATATTAAGAAAAAAGACGTTAGACACATGTTTCGGGCTAGATCATATTCAAGATCTTGAATTAGCGCATGTCGACAAGCAATAGAATGTGGACCTCCGCAAAGCCCGACCCTCAGTGGGCTACAGGCTTAACCTTCGGAGCCTAACCCAACCCATAGCCCATTCGTGGAGGCCCGCAAGGCCTCTACTAGTATAGCCCATTAAGGGGGTCTTGGCGCTTATAAACTGGCGTCTTATAATCGCGTATTTTAACCTTCTACTAGTCGCATAGTGTTCGAAATTATAATTTAGAAATTTCATAGCCAAATAGTTTTATCTTCCAATTTTGAATAAAATCCGACCGGTAGAGGCTTAGGTACCGCGAAAAAAGTTGTTTTGACATTAGACATACAGTCACTACGCAAAAGTGTTAACACCCCTAGAGACCCACCTATCACACCGCCCAGATGTCGGCTCTACCGCCTGCTATACGCACACCAACTTATGCCATAAGGCGCCCAAAACATTTAAGACACCAGCCAAAAGTCTGCTGTGTAAATTTTAGGTCATTTTTTTTATAGCATGGTAATTTTGGTATGATAATTAGGCCATAATAGCCACCTGCCGAATCTTCCGCAGATAATTTGTCGGGCAGAATATTATATAATCACACGGTGTGGGGCCAAGGGTGTTAAGACTTTTGCGTAGTCACTGTAACTATGTGTTTAGGATTTGTTACGGGAGTACAACTAACCGTGCCAAGCGCCGAACCACCGGTATGGCTGGTACGGCGCTTGGCACGGTTACTTTCTGAACTTCTGTAATTTATACATTATCTAGGTAGATAATGTGTTTTCTCGCGTTTTTAAACGTAATATATAAAGCTAACTAATAATTTATTTTGAATCAATTTGAATGACAAAATATTACCTCAACGTAAGATCTAGAAACGGGGTTTAAACATTGGGTAATTAAAAACGAGACTTTTTTCGGAATGCTTGTATTATTTAAGGTCCATTGGGCCCCACTAAAGCTCAATACCTAGGTAGGCCCTTGCCCCGGGCTCACGGCCCACCGGTGGGCCTAAGGACCGGGCCCAAAACCCAGCCCATTAGTGGGTTGGTGCGGGCTGGACTTTGGGCTTTTTGGGCTTGGTGGGCTTTGCGGAGGTCCTAACCCCAGATGACTCGGTCACATCGTCGATTGGCATGGACGTCGAATCCCAACTCTGCTGTGCGAACGATGGCCCCGATCTGGCAGGCGAAGTCACGGACTCCATGACGAAATCGGCCATTAGCGAACCACCGGCCACGGATTGATCAATATTGGTTTCATTTAGCACGGCTGGAGTATCGGGAGTATGCACTGGATCATGCCCAACATCGGGGCGCTGATATTCACCGCAGGCAAAATCTCCTGCCTGCAGGGCATACAGACATATATCGTCGACAGCTACGCGGCCAGTGCCATGGCGGCCTATGTCATCCTGCGCAGTCTGTGTGGCTTCGGGTTCCCGCTCTTCGCTCCGTACATGTACTCATCTCTCGGCTATGGCTGGGGCACGAGCATGCTGGCCTTGATTACCATGGCTACTGGATGGTGGATTGCAATGTGTGAGGTATATGTTGGATGCAGTGGACTGTCCGAAATAGCCATGTTTTCACGGCCTATTGTGGGGGAAAAGGCCGTCGATTGTGAATTACTGTGTATTACTCAAATAGGAACATCAGAAAACGAGTCGGGATACCGTATTTTGGCAGTCGGACTCTACTGATGATTAAAGCCTGAGCTTCGGCCTACGGCAGCCGAAATGCTCCGGCCCCACGTGGAGGGTCCACGATGAAGCAATTAAAGGGCCCGCAAGCCTAACGAATGTTCATTGGATGAGGATTGCTTCAGGGAAGAATGTCTTAAAGATCCTTCTTCGTGAATACCCCACCATACCGCCTTTATGAGACCTTCCAACTCCGACTGTGGACTGGCACTTCTCTTCTAATCTAGAAGACCCCAAAAACGTCACCGGGGAAAACAGATAGTTCTGTACAAATTATCTTCCCTTTCGTCAATACAGAATTAACATTTTGTTTGAATCTCTCATGGATCATATGGTCCCTTACCCCATAGTCTCTTTCCTCCCTTCTTGTAACTAACACCATACCACAATGCAACATATTGTACCTTTCCCAGGAATACCTCGAACACATGCAAGGGGACCTTGATCAATATTAATTCGAGGGGAAGGGCTAAACAGCCGTTTCTCACCACGAGAGAGTGTGGACCGCAGAGCATTAAGAATGCAATTAATCGCTTGTTATACATGGGAATTTCCAGAACTCTAGTATCTGTGTATTCAAAAGTGATAAGCCTAGCATGTTCTCTCCGTACGATTATTCCTTATCCTTTGTTTTCAAACACTGAGAAGAAGCAATACCTAAAAAATGACATTCAAAATGAACACTCACAAACAAATCGGAAGTGTTCTCTTACGGAGTACATTTCCATTTCCGTCCTTTAATATCTGAGCTACTTGGGCAGATAAATTAGGTTACTAAAGTCCTACGTCATTAAAGACAGCCGTGCCACTCTTGTGTTATTTGACTGAGGTGTACGGAGTACTCCGTACATCTTGTTGTAGGTAAGTTTCTAACTTTCGTGAGATCAAGAGGTGAGTTCAGGGGCTGCATGGAGCAAAAGCCGGTGTAGGGACAGAACCCCCGCCGGTCCACCAAAAGAGCACAGAATTACGGAATTCGGGAGTCCCGACATCCGTGAACCGTGGACTTTGATTATTGATCAAATTTTTATTTTCTCTTTCCTCTACAGATTCTGAACATCTACCTATAGGTAGACATCAAGAGACATCAAGAGACATCAAGAGACATCTAAATAAGGAATAAAGATCTCCCGCTAGTCCTTGCCATTTCCGCTGGGGTGACTTTTTTGCAAAGTCTTGGCATACACATTCATGACTCTCACACATTCCACAACCGTCGGCCATCAAGGCAATGAACCAGTTATCTTCACAGAACTCATTGCCCATGGATTCTGCGCTATGGAGAGGACATCACCTGAGGGTGGGTTTTACTTGTCGTCCCGAGTTCCACTATCCCGGGAGCCTCCGGTTGGGGAATCTAGCGTTGCTGACAGCGATATGACATATTTCTAGGCTTGCGAGGCGTGCCATCGAAAAAAAACCAAGTGTAAGGTTGAAGGGCCTAGTTCT
This sequence comes from Penicillium italicum, assembly GCA_002116305.1. Lineage (NCBI taxonomy): Eukaryota > Fungi > Ascomycota > Eurotiomycetes > Eurotiales > Aspergillaceae > Penicillium > Penicillium italicum. Next base: position 461,988 of record LWEC01000327.1, on the reverse strand, counting down.
ATTTGCGTACAATGCATGCGCCGTAATATGCCCTGTGTCTTTCCGGTCCAGCATGAGAAGCTGGATGATCACCAAAGGTACGGCGATATCAATATTCATTGCCTTCATTGCCATTCCAGATCTTATTTTTTTTTGTCGGTCGTGGCTAATACTATCAAAGTAATGATGAATATGTCAGGTCTTTGAAAGACCGCCTCGTCAGGGTTGAGTCGTTGTTGAGAACGGCAGGCATCTTGCAAGAGAGCGATATCAGCCAAGACGACTTTTCTGATGAAGATGATGATGGACCAGCTAGCCAAGACCTCTCATCTACTTCCAGTCCAAAGTCCAATTTCGGGTCGCCTCTTTGCGCAAATAATGGCTTCATTGAGGGTACACCCATCTTTCCGACGGACCAAAGAGATGATTCTCGATATTTCGGTGAGTGTCCGGCCAAGATGTAAAAAAAGAAACCGCAAAGACTAACTCAACGGACAGGTACATCATGTTCATTGTCAATTCTATCGCGAACAGGTATAGAGTGGATCAAGAGCAAAACAGGCGATGTCAGCTTCTTGCGACTTATTTCTCCTGAATCCGTTCATGAAAATCCCTGGAATCAGTGGCGACCAGACGTGTTCCACGATCTGTTTGCCTCCAAAGTCTTTATGCCTTTACCCTCAAGGTCGGAGGTATTCTCTCTTATTAATGATTTCTTCCGGACCGCCAACCGTGTGTTTCCTATTTATCTTGAGTCATCATTCATGAAAATGGTTGAATGGCAATATACACAGCAAACCTGCGATGACGCGGCCCGTTGGGCCAACATCAACATGGTAATCTGCCTGGCATACGAATATCGATCCTCAAATAGCTCCAAGTCAGAAAAAGAGAAGGAGAAATCCGAGTTATACTTCAAAAACGCCATGTCGGTCTTCACGGAATTAGCCTTAAAACGCACCGATCTACTGAGTGTACAGGCTTTGATTAGCATGGTACGTCTCCTTCTTCCTTCGGTTTTATGGAGGCATCTAACAATTTGCAAAGGCGTTCTTCCTCCGGGGGAATTCTGGAACTCAAGCAGCTCTGCCACTCATCACTGCGGCTATGCGCTCCGGTCACCGAATGGGGCTTCATAGAGATATTGCAAGACCGGAACTTAGTCCAGCCGAGCAAGAGGAGAGACGGCGTGTTTTTTGGGTTGCATTTGTCATTGATCAAAGGTAAGAGAAGTCCATTCAGATATCGTCTCAAGTACTAAAGACAATGTTTCAGTACATGCCTGAGAATTGGAAACGCCCCATCTCAACATCGAGACGATTTTGATGTCCCTCTTCCTGAAGAACTGGACGGCGATAAGCACGGTGAAACAGCAAGCAACATTCCGTTCTTTCGCGAGCTCTGTCAGATGTCGCTCATCAAGAGCCACATTTACAGCCGGTTGTACTCCGCCACGGCATTAGAAAAACCCCCCGCTGAAATCTACAAGACTGTTAAAGAACTATATGCTGAGCTCGAAGAATGGAAACGCGGATCCGCAACTCTCAATGAACCGGAAACCAAACATACTGAACGCAACTTCCTGTTTGGTTTTGCCACTCTTGGTCTCCGTTTCGTTTATCACAATGCTTTGATCATGGTTCACCGGGTACCAATATTTCTTAGCTTCATGATAACAGCCAGAAAGGAATCAGAGAAGGTCCAGTCGATCAGCAAAGCACATGCCTCAAGATCAGCAGCCATTGGTACACAGGCTGCCCGAGATACCTTAAAGATTGTCAATAACATTCCATGGGGAGACATTGCATGGACCTGGTAAGTACAACAGTCTCCTGGTTTTCATCAGCCTCATTTCTCACACTCAAACCCCAGGTCATTATTATATTACGTGTTCCTGGCAGCATCAACGTTATTCTCACAAATCCTGCGGGATACTCGTCATTCAAGAGTGCGAGCAGACCTTAAATCCCTCGGCATGGTTTCAGCATTCTTTGCAACTCTCGCCCCAGGTGAAGAGTCAAATAATCACGTCGGTTTCATGGCCCGGATGAGCGCAACCCTCGAACGCATCGCCAGGATCGCCATCGAGAAAGATGAGAAAAGACCCCGTGCCCCAGACGAAGATGATGAAGAATATAAACCGCCAGGAGCCAAGAGGCACGCCTCTCGGACACAAACAGCACCACAACACAAAAGGCAGCACCGCCGACCTACAACCCTCCGCACAACAATGACCCCCGCCACAGCACCCGGGTATCCAGCATCCAGCACCGCCAACCCTAACAGGATGGACATCAGTATCCCCGATACCCTAGAGGGCCTCCCGCCAGTCAATTCTTCAGGCTACGTCGTCCCCGTGAGCCCATTGCCAGGCCCAGGAGATAGCAGCCAAATCCATACCCCATACCTCGCCAATTCATACTCACCCTCAAACACATTCCTCCACGAAGCAGGCGATAACACCTTCCGACCACCACAAATCCCATCCTGGCAACTGTCCCAAGACTTTTCAACAACCGCAGCCCAAACCCAAGCCCCAGGATCATCAGGCATGACCTCCAACCCCATCAATTCCACCAACTCCCCAGACTCCTTCACCAGCGGCGCCAACTCAATCCCTGATTTCTTCCAGTACCCAATGTCCGGCGACTGGAGCCAAGGCGGGAATCTCTTCGGCGTACTCTTCCCACCAGAATACACCTTTCCACCCCCAATCCCAACGGGCGATCAATCTGCCGATGCATATCCTTCCATGCCGATCCTATCGGCCGAGTCGTTTATTCATGGTGCACCTAATGACTGCCAGACGGCTCAGGCTGGTGGGTTTGATTTTCAGGGTCTTGGGTATGGCTATGTGCCACAAGGTCAGGAGGATCCGAATCAGCCTGCTGATCCGGCCTGGCCTAATGGGTTTTTGGGGTTGTTTTAGGGTCGGATTAATCGGTTGTTTTTCTCTTTCCGGGGTTGTTCTTGTTAGCGTTGTTTGTCATTTTCCTAAACACAACCTCTACCCATCAACCTCTCCACTCTCGCTTAGTATATGCATTAGCCAAGATCCAGGAATGTCGATATAGCCACTATTAGTGTGGTATATTAGATTGTCAGCAAGACCTTGTTTTCCGCTTGAGTGTCTCACAGGGAGGGAGAACGAGCCCTGTGAGAAGTACGATTCTGAATTGTGAACAAGAGAAATCAAGAATAGAAAACAAATGATTCAATCAGTGGATATGACAATAGACTAGGTATAAAAGAAACGCTCAGCCAGATCCCGAAGTCAAGATATCCCATTCTCCCGCGCCATTGAACCCAAGAAGAACATAAAAAAGATTCATCCTGCGCCTTCCCTCCCAAATCCAGACCTAACCCATCCTATAACCGTTAAAAAAGCAAATTTCGAAAAACTAAAACACAGATCCTGTGAGGGTGCGCACTGCCTTGCACCACACGCCATTTCCTAGCTGGACATCACCGTCCTTATCCCGAGCAAGGCCCTTGTCGAGAATACTTTGCAACTCCTTGTGTGGAATGCCGGATTTGCTGCCTGTTCCGAAACCATAGACCTTCGTCGCCAGAACGTCAATATCAAAGTCCAAGACACCGATGGTGTTCTCTGCATCGGTCTTATCAATGCGGGTGCGGACAGTGAAGTCAACGTCGATTCTTTTGGCACTGTTGTTTTTCAAAGCAGCACCTTTACGGCCAGGTGTGGAGACGGTGGCATTTCCGAGGATTGTGCAGCGTGTGCGTAGAGAAAGAGAGCCCTCATCGGGCTTGGATAGGGTGAGGCGGGTGACACCACAGAACTCCAGCATGCGTGCTTCGTTTTCCAGGCCAACTGTGCGGTCCCATGCGCTAGAGATGAAGTGCAAGAGCTGCTTGGGTGCGACAGTGGGTTGCTGGATGGTAGTCAGATGGTGCTGTAGCGAGTGAAGCACCAAGGATACAATGGGAGAAATGTTGGCATTCTTTTGGGAAGTCAGTTCCATCGGGTAGTTCTTTCCGTCGTCCTGGCCACTGTTTTTGGAGGCAAAGGCTCCAGGATAGAACTCTAGTTGGAGCTGGTCCCGGTAAGCCATCTTCAATAGAGGTCCCTTCGATGCATCTGAAGGAGTTGAGGCTGAAACGATCGACCAGCCGGTTTGTTGCTGAATTCGTTGGACGGAGGCTAGTTTTCCCAGTGGTCAGTATTGCACACACAAAAGAGAACTCCATAATGGAGGGAGGAAGCTCACCCTTCAATTCGTTAATCTCCCGAGCACTCCAGCCACGGCACTCTTCCTTCACACGCTCTGCCTCCTGGATTTGAGCCAGGAATTCATCCCGCATTTCGGCTCCAGTCTCGATGAAGGCGGTCTTCTCCTGAACTTCTGCCTGCAGCCGCTCAAGTTCGCGCCTCTTGGCTGCAATCTCGGAGTCCACCTCAGACAGTTTGCTGCGCGTACTGCGCAGCTCATCTTGATCACAGTTCTCCATCTCTTCCACCAACTGCTGTAGGTTAGTCGCCTCTTGCTCGAGAGAGGCGTGCTTTTCCACGAGTAGCGGCACGTTCCTGTTAAGCAACTCTTCTCGTTCAGATAGCAGATCGTCATCTGCTTTCATTTCCTCTGCGTGGCGGATGAGCCCTTCCTTCAGCCCCTCAAGCAATTTCATCCGCCATTCGTACCATGTAGCTTTGCTCAGCAGACGGGCATGGGTCTTGACGTTTCGGAATTGATTGTCCATAATCACTCGGATATCTGGCGGGGCGGTGACATACTCCTTGAAGAGGGCCGGGTTCTCGGCATATGTTTCTGCCTCAATAGAGCGGATCACTTGCCGACCTTCAGAAATATAGGATTTCAACTCCCGACATGACTAGAGACAGTGTGAGCAAAAACAAGAGTGTCCGGGTATAATAAAACTTACATGCTGGTACAGCTCAAGCATTGGAACTGTACAAAAGCCAGCTGCCACACAATCGTCAAATGTGATGGAGCCTGGTTTAGGCATGTTCTCCCCAGAGGGTCGTGTCAGCTTCTTGATGGCACTGCCAGGGGCAGTTGTGTGTCTTCTTTTTGTAGTAGTAAGTTCCATGAAATGAATATTGGTCATTTTCAGGAAGTCCTGTAACTGAATAGACTCTATTTCCATAGGGGGTTCTTCGACGGGAGTTTTATCTTCTTCATCTGGCTGTTGAGGGTCAGAAGCAATATGAAGAGCATCCATGCCATGCTTGAGAGGAGTTGTCGAGGTCTGAGAAGCGCTGTGTGGTTGCTGGGAAGGGGTGGTGCTGCCCTTGGGAGGCGATGAGCTAGCAGCTCTACGGACGGGTGAAAGCATTGACCGAGGGGCATTGCCTTCCCTGAACATCGGTGTTGGCAACTTGACACCTTTCACTGGGCTGACATTGTGGCCACGGAGTCGCTTGGGCGAATTCTCCACTTCCTCTTCATCCAAGTCCAGCTCGACTGGACGCTTGCCCAAAACCCCGCGAGCAGCCCCAACATGAAGACTCTTGCGACTGCCAATCCTAGTCTTCTTCGGGCTCAGATTTGATATCATTTCTTTCAAGCTTGGGGTTACGTCCCGATCTGACTGCATACCCGTGATATGGCCATCCTCTCGGAGTTCCTCTTCTTCGCGTTCACGTTCTTCCTCCGCCTGCAGTTGCAGAGGATCCTCGAATCGTACACCGGATCGGGGTTGTTCTTGAGGAACGAACTGAGGTGTACTATCGCCAAGCGACTGGCGCTTGTCAAGTAAGGCCGCCACGCGAGGAGATCCAAGACCTTTTTTATCAATACCTAGACCAGAAGAGCGACGGGCCTCGCGTGGTTGCAATTTGAAGAGTGGAGTCGACTCTCCCGTTGCTTTGTTATGCTCGAACAGGCTTTGGCGCAGAGACTTGCGCTTATCTGCTGATTGCTGGAGCTCTGGCTGGAAGAGCTTCCTTGGTGAAGCACTTCTAAAAGTAACATTGCTGGATGGGGGTGTCTTGCTTGGGGTGGTAGGTTTCGCTTGGGGGGTAGACTGTTTGGGCGGAGTCAATGGCTTCGTGTGTGGTGATCGTTGCCGGCTGGCTGATCCTGGTGTGCCCGACGATCCTGGAGTAGAGCTACGCCGGGAAGGCCTAGCCCGCACGGTTGCCAAACTGGGACTCCCATTTTCAGATGCAACAGCAGCAATTTGATAACGCAGAGGTGATTTAGCAGGGGACTTGGTGGGAGACTGTCGAACGTTGTCTTGGAAAGGCGAACTGGCAAGCTGACCCGAGTCGGTTTCGAGCTCCATTATCATCTTCGCGTGCACTTTGTCGTTGGCTTCGATCCCTGATTGTAGGATACCACCAATCGCACCAGTCATCTCCATGTCCATACCATCGTCAGACTCATTCTCTTGATCGGAGTTCATGTGACCAGAGTTGGAGGCGTAATTGGGCTGGTTGCCCAAGATTTTGCCAACGGCCGAAGTGAATTCCATTGTCATTCCTTCATCTTCATTGTCAATCTCAGAAAACTTTGATGGTGAATCCTCCTGCGCGATGCCACCGACGACATTAGTCATCTCCATAGTTTGATCTCCGTAATTGGATTCTTCTGCCACGGACTGACGACGGGCCGTGCTCTGGCGACGGCCGGGAGACTTGCCAAGAATGCGCCCTACAGCATTCGTCACGTCCATGCTGAGATCTTCGTCCTCATAGATATCATCTGATTCCGGTAAACCTTGAGTAGGCGCATCCTTTGATGGATCGATGTTCTCCTCATCATGTCGTGCGCTAATATCTCCCCAGTCAAAGCTTTGTCTTTGGCCCTTTTTGATCCACGGCTGGAAAGCACCAGTTATTTCTTGATCCACAATTTCCATTGACATCTCTCCATCCTCATCAAGTTCGGTTCCTGCTTCATGTGCGGCCTGGCGCAGTGCTTCGTTGAGTCTGGCACTAGAACTTGAGCTAGAAGTTGCGTCTGATTGCACACTCATTCCTGAGCGCGAGGTCATATCATCCATGCTCATTGCAGTACTCTCAGCATCAAATCCATCGTCGGAGTCTGAAGAATCGCCATCATCCTCTTCTCCGGTCAGGCTTTGGGCGCCGGTGTCTTCGCTTCCTACCGAGCTTCCGCTAAACGGACTAGAAGATAAATCATGGCCATCGTCGCGACCCCCAGATGATGAGCGACCTCTTATCTGGTCCAGATCTTGTGTGCGGACGGGGGAGAACCCGAATTCCGACTCTGCTGGCGAAGATGGAGCATCTTTGGTGGGCGAGATAGGGGCAGGTTGGTTCTGGGAGCTTGTGGCAGCAGATGCGCGCCTTGTTGAGTTCGCAGCAGAGGAGGAGGTTGAGTCGTCCGGAATTTCCACCACGTTCCAGGTGTGTAGAGTTGCCTCGGGGGCAAACGATACCCGGCGATTTGCTGTATTAATATGTCAGTATTCACTTCGATGATAAATTTGAATAGACGAACCCATTGATTTCCTCCGCGCCGCTCGTTTCTCTAGAATGTTCTGTCGCTCACGATCTTTGCGCTCCTGTTCGTCGCGCTCCTTGGTAGCAGCCATCTCCTCGCGAATGGCAGAAGTCGCATTAAATGTATCAAACGGGTTCGCCGTGTCGTCATTGTCATAATCTCTTGTGGGCGGTCCTGGTGTTGTTTCAAAGTCAATCAAGAGACCCTCTTTTCTTTGCTCCTCTTGGCCCTGTCCGTCCATTGTGCCGTCATGGGTCTGCTGTTTACTACGAGCTGGTGTACGTCGGCGCGTTTCCTCAAATGATGGGATGGTTCGTACTGGGGAGACAGGAACTGTGGGTTTGAGGATGGACTTTAGCGGGAAAGAAGCCGTGGACTATGAACATTTGAGTTAGAATTGTTCTGCATATGCGCGCGTGATGTTCCGTTGGTAGCTACCTGGCGGCGATTGCCGTTAGAATTCTGGAGGGCATCAAGCCCACCGGGCCCCAAACTCTTGCTCCGAGACTTCTTGTCTTTCATAGCAGGCCTTGTATTATTCGAAAATGGCTGAGCTGCGCCAATTTCAGTTGTCGCATTCTCCTTGTCCAAACCAGACGTCATCCTAGACCGCGGGACATGAGCGATAGACCGACGAGATCGTGGCGGTCGCAAAGCCGCGGAGTCGGGTCGAGTTGACATTGTCGGCGGACGAATTGGCGCATAAACAGATCAATTCAAGATTGCATATTCCGTAAACCTGAACGTTAAGATCTCCAGATCAATAAACCTGAGCCTGTAATCTGGTCCTATCGCACCTGCCCAAAGCGCGTTGCCTCCGCAGTCACGTGATGTAAACAAAAGCGCAGAGCCCTAACCCCAATTAGCCTAGTCCCAATTGGGACTAGTGCCGCACACTACGAATTACCAAAGATTCCGACGGGCAACGAATCTTCCTCATCTTCGACAGCCGCCAACCCGACCTTTCTTCGACACCGCTTCCTCGTCGAACAACACCGCAAAAATGGCCACCGAGTTGACCGTCCAGTCGGAGCGCGCTTTCCAGAAGCAGCCTCACATCTTCCTTAACACCAAGGCCAAGGCTTCGTCCAAGAAGACTGCCCAGGGCCGCCGCTGGTACAAGGATGTCGGTCTCGGTTTCCGTACCCCCAAGACCGCCATTGAGGGAACCTACATCGGTATGCACGACCTCCGTTGAGATTTTACTCGAAAGAAGGTGCCGGAATCTATGGGTGGGTGGTCTTTTCAAGGAAACAAAGGGCGAACGGAGGATCGCATGGAGCAATTGAGGGGCCTGGAATCTCTGTCGCTTCCCTCTCTCGCCAATATTCGCATTCAATACCCGAACTTTCGAACCTCGAAAAGACCACTCAGTCCAAAGAAATACCCGGAAATCTTCAATTTCTTCATGTGTCAAATTACTCATTTTTGGACTTTTACAGACAAGAAGTGCCCCTTCACTTCCCAGGTCTCTATCCGTGGCCGTGTCCTCGTCGGCAAAGTTGGTGAGTTGAAAAAAAGTGTCTTTTAACAAGGCAAGGGGATTTACTAACAAATTCCCTACAGTCTCCACCAAGATGCACCGTACCCTCGTCATCCGCCGTGAATACCTTCACTACGTCCCCAAGTACAACCGTTACGAGCGTCGCCACAAGAACCTCTCTGCTCACGTCTCCCCCGCTTTCCGTGTTGAGGAGGGTGACCTTGTTACCGTCGGCCAGTGCCGTCCTCTCAGCAAGACTGTACGTTCATCTATGATCCTTGTCAATTTTCGCCACTATTTGGAAATTTGCGAAACTACGCACTTTTGCACTACTACAGCATATCGAAATTGGCAGTCCATATTGTTTTTCTCCGAACTTGATTACTGACTCGAAATTTCTATATAGGTTCGCTTCAACGTTCTGAAGGTTCACGCCAAGACCTCGCGCGCTGTCAAGTCTTTCTCCAAGTTCTAGGTTAATAAACCGGGTGTTTTGAAGGCGAAGGAAGCGGTATGGACTGGATATACGGGAAAGTTCTAGGATGGGGGTCGGGATAGTTTATGAGTTTCCATGTCCCAGATACCTCGCTGATGAATGTGTATCCACGCAAAAATCAAAATGATTTGTTCGGCCCTCCTGCGATGGAAACTGTACAACAACTCCGGTACAACGCAAGATTGACCAACATGGCAATCTGGACAGAGCCTCTCAATGCGCATCTCGAATTATCTCCTTGCTCTTCTAATTCTAACATTCATACATTAGGACCTCAGTATGTGTTCTCTATGGTACTGTCAAACCAACTCAGGGAAAGGGCTGTCGTTTGCTGTCTGTAGGCCTGGCTTTTATTTTATTTCAGGCATTTATTGGCTATTTTGCTAGTCGGGTCGCATAATACCTACTTGCCTAAGTGCCTAGGAAGGTGGGATATTAATTATCCCCACTTCATTTGCCTTGTTCATGGGTGTACATACTAGGTACCCATAGGTGTTGCATTGATTCTTACAGGCATTATATGCGTTCGAGCAGATTGCGTCGTCAGGACTTTTTTTCATTCAACTAATATTACAAAGGCACATCGACATTTCGACTAGGGCTTCATCTTCATATGGCTGCGCCAAACAAAGATTTCATCAAATTTTCTCTTGCACGCCAAGCATGGGTTTTCTCTCTGTGACATTTCGCACATCCTTCTGTTAGTTTCATTGGCAATCCCAATTTCGGACTTTCTCAAAAAAATCCATATCCAGATGGCCATTTCGCATAAGCTTGTGGGTGGTCCTTTCTGCCGATTGCAGCGGGATTCTTCCCCCAATTTTCGTGGGCGTATCAGGGTACATGTATTCATCATTATCAGACGGCCAGTCCCGTTGCAATGCCAGCTGGGAACTAGTATCCTCGTTATCCAAGGTGAGGTCAATTACCTCTCGATGATGTACCGGTCCCGATGAGGGTTCAGGACCATCGTTGTCAGGGAAAATCCCACTAGACAGCGTCTCATGTGTTGAGAACTTTTCGTCATCTGATGTCTCGCTCATATCGCACATCGTCATAGATCGAGACTCGTCCACGCCTTCCAACTCAGATGTCCCTCCTGAGTCCTCGTCGGTCTCAGGTGGCTCGTAGTCTACATCGGAAACGTAGTCAGATGAGAACTGCATCCTCTGGGGGGTCTTTCCAGGCGTCTTTTGAGGTGTAGGCCACGGAACCTCACATTCAGAATCCGACAATTCCTCAAGCTGGTATGGTGGTCCACTTCGAATTCCGCTTTGAAACAGATCGTTCTCCCCCTTGCACCTCCAACCCCATGCCTTGGCAAACTCGAAGGCCAGGTTTTCCCAGTGGATCGCTGGAACTTGGAGAAGAGTTAACAATTTTCCAAGCGTTCGACCAGATTGGAAAGGCGACTTCCTTTTCAATGCCAGCATATCACGCAGCTTGTCATCGCAGCGTGGAGCACTGCGGATGAGTGGGATTTGCATCAAACGATTCAGATCGCGGCGGGATTGTGTAATCTGTTCAACATTGACGATCTCCACGCTAAAAGCAATTGCCTCGGCTGGAACATGGCCCCAGATTAGGTACTCCCCATAGCCCTTCCAGCCATTTTGTACCAAAGTCTTAGTCCGAACCGCAAGCGGATGGGCATAGAAGACTTTTGTTTGCAGCTTCGACGTGTCGATGATAGTCATTAGAGCTCCATTTTGGCCAGCAATCGCGCGGTGAAAAGGTGTCAAAGGAGACTTAGATGTGGAAATGAATGGTGTCCTGACCTTCTCCTTGGTGACATGGCTTCGAAAGAAGCTCTCGAACTGGTCTTCGGAGAAGTCTTCCGGATCAGACAATTCCCCGTTGCAAAAAAGGCCCGCTAAGAAAACGGTCTTCGAGTTGACTCCTTGGGAGTCACGGTTTGACCACCGAAACAGCAACGGTGGCAGGTCCTCGGGAGGAACTCCTTGCATCGCTTGTTCATGATCTTGGCGATGGCCTTGTCCATTGGGGGGGTGTTGATCTTGCTCATAATGGTGCGGGCCCCATCCTTGGTGTTCTTGATGTTGATCTTGGAGCTGTTGGCCCTGGTTAGGGGTACTGTTCTCCTCGGGATCACTCCACTGGCTCTGATCATTGGGACCAGCTGTCTCGTCAATCATCGATCCCTGCTTGCACCAGACACATATCTTTCCATGGCTAGTAACGACCGACTCATCGTTTCCCAGGTGCTCTGTCTGCTCCAGGTAGTCTGTTTGTTCAATGTTGTCGGTTTGTTCAAAGTGGTCGGTCTGTTCTTGGTTGTGGCCGACAGTCAATGTGTAACTCTCACTACTTCGATGATCTCTTTCGACGAAATATTGACTCCTTTCCTCTTCGCTTCGCTGGTGCAGTGAGAATGGCATGCTGCGGGGAGTTTGCGGGGGGCAATAAGTTCTTGATCGCAAGGGCAATGCCAGTCGCGTTCCCCATTGAGCAGTGTCTATGTCATCCTCTCTCTTCTCCACGAGCAGAAGACGCAGGGTCGATGCAGTGGACTTGATTCGTTGAATGACGTTTCTCCATTCTCCGTCCATGTTGAAGTCGGTTTCCCGATGGACACGAGACCAGACGAGGTCGCCGGAGTTTCTCATCCAGTTCCACTGTGCATGGAGCGTTTTGCCTGGGACAAAGCGATGGATTCCACGTTTTCTCAGATAGTCCCGGAACATCGAGAAAAAGACTTCCTCTTTCTGTTTATTGTCACATCGGAAAAACCGGTACATGCAACAAAGAGCTTGTCGCATTGGGACATCCCACCGTAACTTTGGTCTTTTGGGTGGGGGTTGGTTCTCCATTTTCAATGGAAGAGAACGGCAGAGGAAAAGGTCTCAAAGGAGGCACAAGACTGTAAGAGGTAAAATATGAGAGGGATGGTTTGTTCAAGATGGCCGAGGACTTGGCCAGAAGTGAGGGTTAGGGATGACTGAAAAAGAATGGAAGTCACAAGGGTAGGAAGAGGAGAGGAAAGAGAAGAAAAGTAGGAGAAGGTTGTAAAAATGAGAAAGGAGTACAGATAACCTTGGGGCTCTGACTTGGAAGAGAGAAGAGAGAGATCTCCAGCTCATCCCTCGAACATTTTGGGAATAGAGATATCTTTGGTCCCATGTATCCATGTATGCTTTGTTTAAAGAAGCAAATAACGAAACCTACGATCTTCAGCTCAGAAAAACAACTGATCATATTATCTTTTTTCAAAACTTCCTCTTATTTTGGGATAAGGTATACGTTGGAGGTCTCACTGTTCTAGCTACATACTTTGTCCATTTTGGACGGATGAGGGAAATGTACAAGACAACTAATTTTAAGAAAAAGAACTCCGGGCAAATTTGATTAGCCTTGGAATCAGACTCGCATAAACCTTAGTTCAAGCTTATGACTACATTTGTAGTTGTAGTATATTCACAGCCGGAGTACGGGTTGTATATCTTGTTCGAGTATGCGCCCTCGATTTACAACTCAAAATGCTATATAATACTCTTCTAATTGCCCAGTTAACTATATCCTGGGAAGAAAATCTAACTATCCCCTCTTTTCATCCAATAAACAAGTCAATAGATAATAATGAAACGTTGCTTTGTCGTGTTTTCCTCAATCGTGTAAAGCAGGTTCCCTATGAGCACTCCTCGGTTTACTTCTAGCCACTATCTATCTACCATGGATTTTTTTAGCAAAAATTATCCAATTAGTAGATTATGAAGGCTACAGCTTTTATAGAAGTATAAGCCGCAATCAAAACAGAAGAAGTCTTGCTGGTGTAGAATGATGTGATGATACATGAATTTTATAGAAATGAGGTCACAAGGGTTAGATAACATCGCTAATAACTTATACACTTAAAACATTGTCATTTAGTGATAGTCCATATTTCCCACATGCTAAAATCCTTCCCATATGAACCAATATCTAGTATATATGTTGTAGTACTGATATGCTAACGTTACCTCGTGCACACGGAACTCCCAACATGCGCTAGTCCCGCTAGTCCCAATTTGGGTTGCCTCTAGGAACATGCACTCCGCCCAGGAACTCCCTTTGCCCTCACCCTTGAGATTATCCTACTTGCTTATCCTTATCCCTCCATTTGCTTCTCACCCCCCCTACTTGTTCTGTGATTTTCATTTATTGCCAATTCCTAACCCGGCCGTTCCGATCAGACTTTGGCCCCTCTTCCCTAGAAAACCACCCACTTTCCCCAGGCTTACAGCATGGCTCAATGAGCCACGTCATGAACGATACGGATGATTGAAGATTTTCTGGGACACCACAAGGGCATTGATTCTTGGAGCAGGCTCTCCAGTCTTTTCCCACTGTCTTCTGACAGACTTGCATTCTCCTGAGCCACCCGAGAAGTTGGGCACCGATTCGCGACTTTCAGACACAACATGCCCGGAGGATTTGAGAAGTCAGTAAAAGGGGCTACGAAGCTCAAGGTCAGTCTGAATGTTAAGCACGTCATTTTCCACATGCGACAATGATTAACTGTTTGGCGCGAACAGCTTGCGGCCCCTAAATCTAAATACATAGAGAATATCCTTGTGGCAACTCATACCGGCGAGGCAGGAGTCGCAGAGGTATTCCGAACCCTTCAAATACGACTCCGAGACTCGGCATGGACCATTGTTTTCAAGGCGCTTATCGTCCTCCATCTCATGATTCGAGAGGGTCAACTGGATGCTGCGCTGGCATACTTGTCCGACAACCCAAAGAAGATCGCGCCTAGCAATTTCTCTGAAGGTTAGACCAGTAGTTCACTCATAAGGATGGGGGAGTATCTTACTAACTGTTTTTACAGCCCAATCGCAGGGACATAATATCCGACGATATGCCGAATACCTAATCACGCGTGCCAAAGCGTTTGAAGCCTGCAAGACGGATCATGTACGCAGTGGACCGGGACGGCTGAAGAGAATAGGTGTGGAGAAAGGCCTATTGAGAGAGACGGAAATTGTACAGAAGCAAATTCGTGCCTTGCTGCGGTGTGATGTGGGTGAAGTCTGAATTTGGGCCTTCTTGGTGACTGACAGTGTACAGCTATTGACGGATGAGCCCGAAAACGAAATCAGTCTGACTGCATTCCGTCTCCTGACACTTGATCTAATGACTTTATATTCGGTCATGAATGAGGGCACGATCAATGTTTTGGGTAAGTCAGCAGCCCCTCTACAGATCGGCATTGGTCTAACTTTGAACCCCGATAGAACACTATTTTGAGATGTCGCGGCCGGATAGTATACGCGCCCTGGCAATCTACAAGACATTCACAAAACAAACGGAAGAAGTGGTTCAGTTCTTGGGAGTGGCAAGACATTTCCAATCTGCCACCCGTCTGGAAATCCCGAAACTTAAGCATGCCTCCACAGATCTGGCGCGCCTTCTCGAGGATGATCTCAACGATCCTGATTTCGATCTTCGCCGACGGGAGTACCTGGCCAAGAAAGGTGTACGTGTTCCACCGGGCATGGAAGCCAGTGCGACCGCAGATGCGTCGAAGCCAATGCCGAACACACTAACGTCGAATCTGCCGGCGTCAAACCCACCCAGGCAGGCCGAACAACAGAAGCCATCACCTGTGGATCTGATCGACTTTTTTGATTCAATTGAGCAGAACCAGCAGCCAATGGGGCAACAGACCACATTGCAGTATCAACAAACAGGGTTCCAGCAGCAGCCGCAGCAACCATTCTATCCCCAGCAGACTGGTTTCCAGCAGCCTCAGACAATCCAGCAGCAACCACAGGCGATGCAACAGCAGCCCTTGGCAACTGGATATGGCCAGCCGACCCAGTATGCAGCGCCTTATCAAGCACAGGGCCCAAACAATCCATTTGGGCAGCCGCAGCAACAACAGCAACCGCCGCCGCCACAGCCACTTCAAGCTATGCCAACTGGCGCTGGATTTGGAGGGTACTCCCCCCAGCCGCAATCGTATGGCTTCCAGTCGCAATTGGCTCCTATTCCGCAGGAAGGAATTGCCGCTTTCCCTCCACAACAGCAAGCACCTCAACCCTTGCAGCCTCAGCACACCAATCCGTTCCGCCAGTCAACAATGCTCAACACTCCCACGGGCGCTCAGCCTCCCACCGCTCCTCTATCGCGACAGAACACGAACCCATTCGCGAGACGTCTATCCACAGCAAACACGCAATATAATCCCTCAAATGAGCCGTTTCAGCCTACGCAACCCCCGCAAGTGCCCCTCCCTCAGCCATCACAAGCGCAGCCGATCCAGCCAATCCAGCCCCAGCGGACGGGAACCAACCCTTTTGCGCGAGCCTCTCCTGCTCCGCAACAAGGTCTGCAACCCCCAGCAGCTGCCCCCTTGCGGCCTAACCCTACTGGCAGTACCAACCCTTTCCGACAGAGCCAGTTTATTAATCAACAGACTGGACAAGGTTGGCAAAACAGTGGGCAGAGTGGTACGATGGGTGGATTAGAACAGTTGGAGACGATGCCGATTTTCCCGCGTCCTGGCATGACCTAAATTTAGGGGGGCCAACACCATTTGCATGGCCTCGGAATGAAACCGACGTCCGTTATTAGATTATTTTCCCTCAACTATCTTATTCGTTGTATTTCACTTGCTCCCCACATCGCCTCCACATCAAGTAGACTACGGGTGTTTTCGTAGCCACTCATAGTAACAACATCGTACGTTGTACTCCGTAGATTGTAATTACTTTGGAGCTCTTCAGATCCAATCTTGCAGGTAATTTGTACCCCAATAAACAAATTTTTAAAAAAATGAAAATGAAAGACAAGAACGTGATCATCCACATGGTTTTTGGAAATTTTACTTACACAGTTCCCTTCCGACGCCCGCTCTAACAGATTCCAGGCTAGTGCTGACAGGGGCGCAAAATCTTGACCCAACGTCTACGGAGTCAGTTAGCTTTTTAGCCGGGGATATTTTGCAATGACCTCACAGGGGTCAAAGACGCAGATCATCTGTATAGGTATTCTCCGTATATTTGGGGTGTTTCTTGAATACCAAGATGTTTAAGATGATAGTACATACTAGATCATATCGAGTTCTCCCCTGTACACATGTGCTATCACCTTCAACACCACATGACCTTAGAAAGAACGAGCTCGGTGAATAACCTGTCTTCAAGGTCATGGATATTTGAACTCCTGTTGTCTGGAAAAGGCGGAATTAATTGTGATTCCGAGATGAAGAAAAAGAAGAATCCTCACCAAAATATTCTAAACCTTCTAAAACTTCTTAAAATAAACCTGTTGAGTTCCACTAACGCTCTTAGCGGGGCCGATGGGTTGATGATTTGATGATTCGTTCTGCAATGTGAAGAATCTGAATTTCCTGTGATTTCTACCCCGCCGGTCCGGAAAGGAAGTTTGTCCTCTTCTAAACCTCCAGAACTCCCTCCTGATGCCTCGAACATCCAGATAAGCTCGATGAATGCCAAGGATCTCTTGCCGGGTTACGAGCAGACCTTGCCCGTGCTGTCTCGGCCATCGGCTGCGGCTTGGGCGGCCGATCTGATCCACTCCCCCTACGCAGCGCCCATCCACTTCGATTCCAACCCCGTACAAACTGTGACCTCAACAGATCAAACTCCACCACTACCACGTCCTCCTCCTCCACCCACAGCTCCCAGTCGAAAAACAACAACCAGGGTACGCAAACCCCGCAAAAACAACAATGCACCGACGGGGAAATCAACTTTATTCTGGGTCAACAGTGATCAGCAAACTGCAGCGGCAGGCACAACGGATGAGACCCTAAAGCGCATTCGCTCTCATGTCATGTCCGAGCATAATCGCAAGAAGCGAATGGAGAGCACGGAACAGTACAATAAGAGCAAATGGAAGCACTCGCCTTATCAACCCCCGACGACGAACTCGGGGGCACTAGTATTCGCTGAGCCTGCCCGTCCGCGTGCCAGTTTGTCCGCTAGCTTGTCCAGCAGTCAAATCTCAGATGAACAAGAGCTAGAACAGGTCGACGAGCTTGTTACATCAAAATCTGTGGGATACCCTGCTACGCAAGCCGCATCATGGGATGACTCTAGCTTTGGTGGGACGATGGGCTACCCCGCTAGATCTACTGTATGGTCTTACGTGGGACAAGGAGCTAATGATCCTTTCAATACTGGACATACGCAGCTTACAGATAGGATGATGCGACACCTGCGAGTCTGTGAGTGTTTTCTAATTAGACCCTGATGATGATACGGTAGAGCTTGCATACTGACGCATGTATAGTCCTCTGGGATCTGACACAAGAAGCGCATCCATTGCAAACGCGATATAAGCCCAAGCTGCAGGCACATTGGGCGTCCTTGATCCAGCGCGACCCGGCCATTCTCCATGCGACAATTTGTATGGCGTCTTCCAATGACGCTATGCGTGCAGGCGAGCTACCCATCCGAGATCCGAAGCAAAAGCGGAGTCAGTTGGTGATCGACACATTCCACCACCGTGGCGAGACTATTCGACTGGTCAACGAAGGCCTATCAGACCCAGTCAAGGCGTCTAGTGATGTTTTGATTGCTGCAGTTTCTACCTTGTTAACAATCGAAGTGAGTATACTCTGCGAATCCGGCTTGTGATTCTCGAAGCTTATTAATGATTGTAGATCGCGTCGGGGAATCCCGACTATCTCAAAATCCATCTAGCAGGTTTGCGCCAGATGATCGCATTGCGAAAGAACTTTGACGACGTTCCTTCAGACGTGCGATTCCAGATCTCATGGTTGGTATCCCCTTTCATCATTAGATACGACCCTTGCTAACCTCACAATTAGGACTGATATCCGAGTTGCTTGCATGGCCCACGCCAAACCTATATTCTCCTTTGTCCGCTATAGCCGCCCAGCGCGGTTCTCTCTCATCCCACCCAACGACGACGTAGCTTTACTTTCCACCCGCCTCTTCCCTCTACTCAAAATCCCCGGCATCTTTGGTGAAGCCATGCCGCAAATCGTATATGATCTCCTCGAACTATCCTGGTATGCAGAATGGATCAAAGGCAACACCGGGTACAAAGAGTTCAACGAGGAGACCGAGGACTACTTCAACACAGAAGTACTGCACGTAGAATACCAACTGCACACAGACCGATACACAGAAACAGGCCAGGTAAAAGGCGACAACTCCATCGAGGGTTGCACCCGTCTCGCTTTACTACTCTTCCACAACAGCGCCATCTGGAACTTCTATCCCATGGTCGGCCAGTTGTTGCCGAAGCCGATCCAGGCTCTGCGCACCGCCCTCGAGGCAACCATCCCCTCCGGCTTGTTCGCGCTCTGTCGCGACCTGCTCCTCTGGCAGCTTTTCATGGGCGCGGCGTGCAGTCTAACCCTGCCCTCAGAGCGGGCCTTCTTTGTATCCGAACTGGCCAATGCTGCGCGGCTGCAGGGAGTCCACTCATGGCAGGAGGCTCGTTCCATCTTTTTGGGCTTTTTCTATGTTGATCGTATTCACCTGCCTATGCTCCGTCAGATCTGGGATGAGTGTCATTTGCAGGTAGAACAACCGACAGTATGAACTTGGCTACTTGGCTCTGCCGTTATAGATCGAACTTTGTCAATGTTGGTTATATACAGCCACTTCTTTTGAGTATATTCTCGGGCTTTGGACTTGCCGTCTTGCTATCTAGCCCAGGAGTGAAGATAAAATATACATAGTCTTATTTCCAATGATTGACGATAACTTCTCTCCAGAACAGCTACAGCTTGCCCTTATGTACATCTTATTGCAACTTAATAATCGCTCAGACTAAAAGTCCAATATACTATCCCGCCCCCTAACAGCCAAGACACCAAGCCCCCTGACAAGAGCAACCCACCACCGGAGCCAATCACACCATCCCGATCAAACCCGACATTCTTCATCATGCCGAGTCTCGGCACCCAGCGCCCATAAAATCCACAAAAAACAAGCACGGCATCCCGATATCCGAACAATCTCCGCCCGTCTCTTCAAGTGACGAAGCTGATACGCTGCCGAAACCCCCCACCGAACGAGCACCGAGCTTCAGCCGGGTGGTTCTCGGCCTTGGCTCGGCGGTTGTTGGCAATGCGCGCTTTTTGATAGATGCTGCAGGTCTCTGCTTCTTAGGTTGTTTCGCCTTTCTGGGTTATTAGGTTGTCGTTTTTCGATTCTCAATTCATTTCTCTTCAATTTTCCTCTGGTCGGCTGAACCGGATGTACACATGTTTTTCTCTGGAAAGGATCGGAGAGTGTTGTGAACATTTACAACGCATGAAGGTCTTTGGAACCCAAATTCTTCATCACCCTGTCCTGCAGGTCTTAGCCCAGACCGAGAAAAGACCGACATGAGATCAGACACCCAGGTCCACTCTCGGGTGACTTGATCCCGGGCATGGAAGGCCAGTCTAGGGGTCCAGGTATAACAGACTCTGCTGCCGGAAAAAAAAAGACTCATTTGGGGGGATATATACACACTTCCATGCCCCTGTTACTTTGTTCCTGTTCCCTCTCCCTGAAAAAAAACCCCTCTTTTTTTGGTGCCAATATAAGACATTCACACTGTCTTCAACCTTTTGTCATCACCAAACATCATTTCGTGAATCACATACCAGGCTATCCATGGCTTGTCAGCCTGAAATCCAGGCTTCCCTAGATCGGGGGACTTGACTAGTCATGGATATGCTTGGATTATTGATGACAGAAGTTGCCAGTGCAGAAGTTGCTTACTATGTGATGGACGCATTGCATCTTTGGCTCGAAAGGTGTTCCTCAGCTCGCAACAATGACCGGATCAATTCGCATGCATGGCTACACAACGACCGAGTTGGATTTACAATGGCCCGGGCCAACAACAGCAGCCCCCGAACAAGAGAAAGCACGGTGTGAGAATTCGACTCGACCTCAACAGCCTCAGGACAACGGTCTACAAAATGGAAGGGACACATCGTGAATAACGTTGATGAATTAATTACTGAGTCACAGGAACTCGCAGGTAAAAAAGAGACTAAATACAGCAAGGAAACAAAACTCCCAGAGAGCACAAGAAATCGCCCAAGTGCTCCCCGAAAAAATTATAACCAGCATCATCAATCGGCTTTCCAAAAAGGGGTGATGACTGGCATATTTTTTTTTGCAACTGCGCCGGGGCATGATGTTCCGTATTGATGATCCATGCACACAGCGACAGTCACCGACAAACAGACAGACCTCCCTTGAACCCGCGACGCAACCAACGACGAGCAAAATGTGTCAATTCGCGCAACGCGGCGAAGCAGGATCTCAGTCTATCTGCAGCCTATACATACAACATTGGGTATCGAAAACATTACAAGCATCAAGCGGATACTCCGTATCCCCGTCTCTTTTCCAATAAGAAAGTGAAAAATCGCTTATGCGAGCTCACGCTCAGTCTTGCCACGGCGAACACGACCAGTGGGGGACCAGGGGAAGTGAGCGACGGGGATGATGAAGAAGCTGTTACTAGTATCGGCGATACCAGCGAGGGCGTTGTACCAGGCCGAGAAAGCAGCCAGGAAACCGAAGAAACCACCGGCCTTCTGGACGTTGGCGTTGGGGTGGCCGTCGGGGCCGCGCTGGAGGTAGGCAATACCGAGCAGGAGGAAGGTCAGGTCCAAGGTGAAGAACAACATGAAGAAGGCGACGGTGGACTTGAGGGTGCAGAACAACATGATGGTGGTGAAGATGAACCAGCCCTGTTACGACATTGTCAGCGGGGGGAATGGTTTCTTTGCACTTGCGTGAAAAAAAAGAGGGAAAACTCACCAGCAGGAAAAGACCCATGGAGTCATAGAATTTGGAAGGATCGTTGCTTGTCTCGCCGAGGGCCTCGCCAATCTGGAACCCACCGGGGGTCAAGACGATAGCAAAAGCGATCCAGAAACCACCGTAGGAGGAAAGAGCAGTAGCACCGAAAGTGTTACCGACAGCCATTTCCCTAAAAAAAAAAAGGAAACTGCGTGTTAGTCGCAGAACATGGCTTTGAACCCCCAATGGGGTCACGGAAGTTACGGGATCACATACCACATGCCAGACAGCAGCTGGACAAGACCGCCGTAGCCGAAAGCCAGACCGACAACGATGTTAGGGCTGCCGATATCCAGGGTGCCCATGTTGACAGCACTGAGGACGAACGTAGTGAGGGCGAAAGCGCACAGGCCGAGAGGAGCGGGATTGGCGAATCTGCGGCCTTCGACGGACTTGTACAGACCGGGCTGGAACTCACCACCGAAGGGAGGCAGGGATGCTTCTGTGGCGTTGACGTGGGCGAGAGGTCCGTACCCGAAGCGTGCGGCGGCGCGTGCTACCTGGTGCTCTTCGGCAGACATCTGGGGCTGCATGGGAGCGCCGCTGTTGCCCAGACCGTTCTGGGGAGAAGGAGGAGAGGGACCCTCGTCCTTCTCCAGCTCGGCGTGGTCGATGTGGTTGATTGCTTCAGTTCCAGACATGATGCAGTATCTGATTTATTTCGTTAAAAAGAGGAAGGTAAGAACGTTATAGAAACCAAGTTTGTAAAAAAGGTAATGCCGTATTACACAGTTATAGGTAAAGAATTCAGATCATGCACAGCACTAGAGTGATGAGGGACTGGGGGAAGGGAAAGAAACTTATTATACTAGCCCTCGAGGGTCGAGCTGGGGGAAAAATTGGGTAGACCAAACTTACGTATTTGGATTTCGGTATTATATTACAATGATGTGCAGCAGGACCCGTTCCCACCAAAGAAGTTTAATGAAATCTGGTCGAGTAATATAAAGTGGAGAGAAAAGAAGAAAAAGGACGTCGGGGGAATGCTCATAATTATACGAAAATTGTATACCCTTGAACCAGTTTAAACTTATTTTTTTAAAAAAATCATTGTTTCACACGGATCAGCAACTCTCCTCCGTCTAGAATGTCATATTAGCCATGCAGGGACGGAGGAATGGGGGGGGACCGTTCACTGGACGTATGTAGAGAATAATTGACAAGGATGAAGGGAACTGGGGAAGAAAGTGGAGAGACCGATTGGACTCTGGGGAACAATATGATTGGTTGACTTGGAGAATAATGGGGATTAGGTTAACTTGCTTTCACTTTACTTTGCATAATTCTTCTACTGTACTATGTTGTATGTACTATATACAACATATGATGAACCATATAGTTTATAATCCAGAATCCTCGTCATCTATGGAATATGGTTCTTAGAGAAGTCCCATGGACTGTTGTATCGCCCGTACGGAAATTTCCCGGACTACGCAGTTTAGGAGACATTAAGATTTCCCATGGTGATCGAGTAGAGTCCACTTTATTCCGTACAGAGCATTGAACTGCCATACTACCCCGTACATCGTGCATATGTACAGGGTGGACTCCAGACTTGTAGAAAAGCCTTTTCAGGTAGAAGGTACTTGTTGGGACCGGCTTTTTCGGTGGTAAATCCTGGTACCGAGTACACCGAGCCGAGGCTGCGTCACGACCACGGTCTAACTGTGGAATGTCAATTTGTAACCTATGTATGGATGTAATTTTGAGATGATTCAATCATTATTCTACACCGTATATAAGATTATAGAATCCAAAGTTTAGGCTGATATCTCCGGATAGGATTACGCACCAATTAGTTAATAGTGAGATCAAATTCCCTGAATGTACGGAGTATTATAGAATGGTTTGTTTTTTTTTTTTTTTCTTTTTTTTTCTTCTGTTTATATTTTTTCCCCCCCCCCCCCCCCACTTAGCACTTGGCGTGAGCCTCGCCCCTTCGCCCCTTTTTTCAGACACGAAGCACCGATACACCACTAACAAAGCACCTTTTAACACATGTTACCTACCAGCCCCGGATATACGGTGGGTACAGAGTACCAGACACCGCAGGGACGCCGTTGTTCAGGTCCAAGTTTACGCATTGTACTTTGTACCCGTGGATGTGTCAAGTCTCGGGGAAACGGGACGAATTGCCCTATTCAGCTTGACGTGCCAAAAAAAAGATGGTAAAATCAGTGCCCAGCAACCAGCTTGACACTAGGAGTAGTCTTGCCGTGTTCTTTCTCGAATGGGCCATCAGTCCGGGGGGGGGGACCTGGATTGGCATACGAGGCTCGGACCTGTTACTCTCTTTATTTATTTATTTTCTCTCGTAAGCCCCGTGATGAGATGCAAACTTCTCAAGCCTCATCTCCACAGGTATCTCTGCGATAGGATCTATGGCTAACGCTAATGACTGACACGGTGGAACATGGGGCCATCTGTGGACGTCTTTGTTCCAGTCATCTGTCTCTACTCTGTACGGAGCTTCCGTACTGGCTTGAAATTCGGCCCGGGACAGAGATTCCCCCGTTCAGATTTAGACTGTGTACTATTTCGCCAGGGCTTTTTTTTAGGTCAGCTTCTATGTTAATGTGGCAACAAGGTGCAGTATTGCAGCAGAAACGTTGACAAGGGCTCTTCGGAAATAATATGCAAGATCTCTTGAAGGACGGGATGTACTCCGTACATCTTATACGGTTCCACTCAGTGCGACAATCGTCTAGCTAAGCTCCCGGTGTAGCCCTCACCGAAGCGCGAAGGAATTTCTCCAGATTATAAGCCTCCACTAAACTATGTTGTAGGCAATAGCTTGGATTTATGGCGTTTGCCAAGCAACAAAAAACAACATTTACGCCACAAATTAGGGTACCTCTAGAGTCTTGACTCTTGACGGGAGTGAAAGTTGTGTAAATCCTCTTGGCCCTTGGAAGTGGCTCTTTAACTTCCCCTTCAGAGTTTATAGCTTATATTCATCTGATGCATAGGGAAGGATTGAAGAAAAGCAATGTCATAAACCACATGGATTAATTACACCAATTTTTGCGACGCAGACCTGATCCGAGCGCAAACTCTCCAAGGTGGCACCATACAGACATTTATACTTACAACATAGGCAGATGTTATCTTCTTCTTGACCAATCATTATGATCCTGACACTTTTCCCCCACATGCACAGATCATTGCTGGCCACATGGAAGTACTCCATACCAATTACCAATTACCGATTACCAGATCACCTCCCTTCCCCCGAATTCGAGGTCCAACAAATACCCTGGAAACTTGGCATTGATCCCTACTCAATACGGCAACGCGACGCGGGGATAGAATTCTCAGCCCTGGGCGATCCTATACCTAGAACCATAAGGAGCATCATGCAGCGTCATGCGAGCTTACAATATAATGCGGGATTGTCTTGGAATCCTTTTTTTTGTATAACCAAAGTGCATTTTGACTCTTGGCCAAATTGCCTTTTCCTTTTCCCCCCCCCCCCCCCCCCCCCACACTCTGCTCATCTGATCACAAACCAATACATACCCCAATACACGTACAGAGTAGAATCCACGGTAATTGTCTACCAAAATGTTGTATTTTCGGCTGTGCAGATTTTCGGTTCGGTGGAGCGGATCACTTTCTCGGCTCGAGATTCTTCTCCGAGCCAAGTCGGGGGAACCCACGTTTTGGTAAAGCCGGATGTCTGCGGTACTGTGGGGGAATCACCTAAGTTCTTGATTTGACGTATCTACTTCTGCTTACCAGATGCATCTCCAGATGCATGTGCATCTCCGGATGTTCCGGATTTTCCCCGCTTTTGAACCTGAGCCTCGCTAAGGACACCCTCTGTAAACTCCGTATACCATCCTCGGTTTCAATGTGGAGTGATGGTCATCGTCATGTTCATGGACTGATTACTCACCTGGCGCAGTGACTCCAACTCAGATGCTATGCCCAGAATGGATTAGCCCAGGGTGTACGGAGTAGCATCGCTCCTATTTCATACGAGTCGCATGAAATCCTCATCTACCGGTACAGCCTTAAGTGAACGAAGATCATATTGAAGACATGCTAGGTTCTATTCTAAGTCTAGCTCTAAATACATCCAATCATCTATGCAAATGCTAAGCAATCATGACAGCAAAACCAATCCCAAATCAAGCCGTCGCCTCAATAGACTTCTGGAACTCAGCACTGAACGCATAATCAGTGTATCCCTTAGGCTCCTTGGGGATATAGAAAGTGCTACTATCATAAGGCACGAACGGAATGCTCTTTTGAATCCGGAACGGCAAGTCGGGGTTCGAAATCCACGGACGTCCAATGCCAACAATGGCATCATAGTCCGCATACTTCTCATCAACAGCCTGAACCGCCGTCTCAGCCTCATATCCACCAGCAACAATGACTGGCGAAGCCTTCCGATAAGCCTCCAAGAAGAAATCCAACTTATCAGCTGCCTCAACAGTCGCATTCCCAGCAACACTCGACTCAACCAAATGCGTGTACGCAAGTCCCAACTTCGCCATCTCCGTCGCCAAATACCCAAACTGCGGCTTCGGATCATCCATCCTCATCCCCTGGAACGTACTCCAAGGACTAAACCGAATGCCAGTGCGATCAGCCCCGACAGCCTCAACAACAGCGCGCGAGACCTCAACGGCGAACCTCGCCCGACCCTCCACACTACCGCCCCACGCATCCTCACGCTTATTACACGTATCCTGAACAAACTGATCAATCAAAAACCCATTAGCAGCATGAATTTCCACACCGTCAAAGCCCGCCGCAATAGAATTCCGCGCCGCCTGCGCATAGTCCGCGATCCACTCGCGGATCTCGGGCTCTGTCAGCGCGCGCGGCGTAGGCGAGTCTGCGTCCATGGCTGTGGCACTACTCGACACGAGATCGAATCCGCCTTCGGCGTGCAGAAGCTCCCGGCTTGCGACTCGTCCCAGTGCCCATAGCTGCAGGTAGATATAGCTGCCTTTCGCGTGCACGGCGTCGGTCACTTCCTTCCAGGCCGCGATCTGTGCGTCGTTGTAGATGCCTGGTGCGTTCGGGTACCCGCCGGCGCGCGCGGAGATGGACGTTGCTTCGCTGATGAGGAGCGTGCCTGGTACGCTGGCGCGCTGGGCGTAGTATTCTGTCACGATGGGTAGTGGGGTGTGGTTATCGTCGGCGCGGAAGCGGGTCATGGGCGCCATGGCGATGCGGTTGGAGAGCTCTACGCGGCCGACGCGGAGGGGGGTGAATAGTTTGGTCATTCTGGGGTTTGCTTGTTTATATTGTGAATGGTGCTATGCTGTTCGATTGGCTTTTGGAATACATTCAGAGTGAATGGCTGTGGGTTTTTTATATCTTCTATTTGATTGTATCGGTCTGCTTGCTTCGTACTCCGGATTCCATGGTTCTCCACTTGGATTAACAAGCAATGGAGTTAAGCCGGTTTCCGAGATTATAATGCCTTGCACCATGGGATTTCTCATCTCGCGCAAATCGATTGTCTCCGAGTGGTGCAAGTGGCGATTCTGATTTGCTGCCGGTTGGCCCACTCTGCCATTAGCCCTCGGGGGAATTAATAATACACAGTAGAGATATCCAGGGAAGCATCATGTTTTACTTTTGTGTATAATGTAGAATATCAGCTCGTCATAAATTGGAGATTGACGTTTCTTGGACATTTAATGGTAGCTGAGAGTAACATGTAAAAGCTACCTATGCACTTGAACACATCGCGACTTGTACAGATGCAAATATCGCCAAACGCCATTCTCTGGCGCAGCCATGAACTTTAATCATTGCACAAACACGGTTTCCTGGTATCATAGCGGGTTGTAGAAGAACGCAGAACAAAAAAAAAAAAACGATTAGAAATCATCGCTCCAGGCGACCGATAGTAGCTTCGAGCTGTGCGTTGAATGCCCGGATTTGGTTCAAGAGACCGCCTTGTGCTCCAGGGGCTCGGGAACTCACATCAGCAACAGTGCGAAGCATAAATTCAAGATCTGTAGAAGAATCGGCGGCAGAGTCAGAACGTTGCTTGTTGCGGTCAAGGGCCAACTCAAGGCTGTGAAGGGAATTGCTGATCGTGGATCGTGACTAGAGACAGTTGTCAGTAATGTTTTCATCCGGGCTATTATCGAAATATCTCACCAATTTCGCCTTCTCCCCTTCAATATGTCTGCTGCGCACTGCATCCATCTGCAAAGCGATGTTCTCGCGTTCCCGACGGACACGGTATAGATGATTCCGTAGATCCATCATCTCTCGCTTAGTCTTCTTCAATTGCACGCCAAGCACAAAATTGCTATCGAGTATCCCGCTTAGGTCCATGAGACGACTCTCAAGCTCCTGGCCAAATACTTCAACGGCCTTTCTCTTGCGCGACCACTCTGCACGGCGCGTAGCATTTGCCTCGTTTGCAATCCCATCCTTGAGTGTGTTGAGTGTCTTTTCCAGAGTCTCGCGGCAGATCTGGCTCAATACATCAGCCGGGTTGACACCGCCGCGGTTGGGCATCTTGGCCCTCTGGTGTGTGGTGAGTTCATCGGCGGATTCTTCTTCGTCTCCAGACCCGTTGGCCGTAGATGCTGCGCCACCTAGAGAGTTGACATTCGCAAGACGGTAAACAGTGACTGGGACGGTTTCTCCACGAGGCTCTCGAGTCTTGCGACGAGGCTGTTCTTGTGTAGGCTCAGGCTCGGGTTGGTATTCTGTCTCGGCTTCGGGTTCAGGCTCGGGTTCCACTGCGCGCTTAGCTTTCTTCCCAGGTCTGCTGCGCTGTGACTTGGGTGCTGCCGATTCGGCTTCAGCTTCAGGCTCCGGCTGGTTTTCAGTGACTGGCTCGGGCTCAGGCTCCACTGCGCGCTTTGTCTTCTTCCCAGGCCTACCACGTTGAGTCTTAGGTACTGCAGATTCCGCTTCGGGCTCCTGCTGGTCTTCTGCGGCAGTTTCGGCCTCTGGCTCCGGCTCCACTGCATGATTGGCCTTCTTTCCAGGCCTGCCACGATGGGGCTTGGATACTGCGGGTTCTACTTCGGGTTCTGGTTGATCTTCTGCCTCGGCCTCGGCCTCGGGCTCGGGCTCAGGTTCAGCTGCGCGTTTGGTCTTTTTCCCAGGTCTACCTCGAGACTTAGGTACTGCAGATTCTGCCTCCGGTTCTGGCTGGTCTGCTGTCGCAGGTTCGGGATCGGAGTCGGTTTCGGTTGCGCGCTTCGCTTTCTTCGCAGGCCTACCACGAGACTTGGGTGCCGCAGATTCTGCTTCTGGTTCTGCTTGTTCTGCCGGTATAAGCTCCGGCTCGGGTACAGGCTCCTCTGCTTGTTTCACTTTCTTCCCAGGTCTGCCACGTTGTGGCTTGGGCACTGCAGATTCCACCACGGTTTCCGGCTGGTCATCCTTTTGAGACGTTGGCTTGCGACCCCGACGTGGCCCCGAAGATGACTCCGCGACATCTGGTATGGGCTCGGGTGAAATCTTCTCAGTCTCGATAGCTTCAATGGACTTCTTGTTGAGCGAGGATATCCCACGAGGCCGTTTGGTCTTTAGAGCTTCCTTAACTTGGGCTATCGCGGGCTCATCTTGCACGGCTGTAGGATCTTGTACAGCGGCTGCAACGTGCAGGGCCGGTGTGTTGTTCTGGGTGGATTGATGCTGCGGGCGACCCTGAGATTTTTTCGTCTTCGTAGAAGGCCCTTGGGACATCTGGTTGTCTTGCTCTGGTGCATCGTCTTTGGATGGTGGAACACCCTCAGTCATGTCGACATCATTATCAGTAGTCAGCGCATGGCTAGCTTCAAGAGCCTCGGTGAAGCTGCCATGTGGTGATAAGGCTTTTGTGGCAGATATATCCGTCTGAACAACAGGAGAAGCAGTTTCTGTGGTAGGCTGTTGATTCTTCTTGCTGATTCGGATTCGTTCCTCAAACTGTGGTGGTGACTGGGTGTTATGGCGCTTCTCGCCTGGTTGCTCTGGGTTTTCAGGCTGTTCGACCCCAGCCTGAGCTTCAGGCGATGAAAGTGGCGCTTGTGATTCTTCTGCTACTACAGGCGCCGTAGCGCCGGACACTGAAGATGTGCCTTGGGCTAATGGCTCTTCAATAGCTGGTGTTGTTGGTTCCACACCATCGGTCCCCTCTCCTGTTGGGTGCTGATCTTCGACTGAGGTCTCCAGAATGGGTGAGATGAGAGGCTGTGGGGATTTATGATTGATTATTTCCGATGGAGGAGGTACATCTGTATTCGGAGGTTCCTGGGTGTGGCTTGTTTGGGACTTTGTGCTACCTGCAATTTTATCAAAGAGGTGTTTGTTGCCATTCTGAGGTCGCCCGCCATTCCGACGAGAAGGAGTATCTTCTGTTCCTTTCCTAGGACCTAGAGAAACATTAGTACACATTTCTAGCATAGCGCACCAGCCTGGTCCACATACTAATCTTTCTCCTCTTGTTGCTTCGCGTTTGTTCAGATCTATCGTCTGAGGAGGGTATTTCATACGTCGAGGGCCTTTCTGGGAGCTTGTTGCGCGCACTTCCCGGTGTGCGCTCAATCCCCCGGGCTTGCGATCCTGGTTGTGATACCTTCAACGGTGTTGTGTTCGGCGCGGTCTGTGTCCGCGGTGGATTCTGAGCTTCAGGGACAGTCGCAATCGGTGCGGGCGCTGATAATCCAAGCGCTGGGCTACCAAATGAGAACCCAAAATTGACTTCTTTTGCTTTGCGCGTCCTATATCAGCAAGTCAGTTTCTATGTTATGGTTTCGCGGGGTATAGGCAAGGCGCGTACCCAGCTCCACGCTGCCGCATAAGCTGCCGCTCCTCTCGCGCTGTCAATTGTTAGCAATCCCGCACATAGATAAACACAGCACCACAACACATACAGGCTTCCATTTTGGAGGAACGGCGTCGAAAAAGACGCGTCGTGTTGATGGTTGAGGAGTAAAGGCGAGCGGCCGGAGCCAAGGCGATCGGAGCCGATCCATTTTTGTGCCGATTTCTCCGCGCTCTTCAACCTTCAACACCGCAGCTGTTGCACATTCTTGGTTATTCTCGAACTAGTATTTCCAAATGGGTTGGTTCTGGGGTGACAAAAATGATACTGTCCAAAAGCTCGATCCGGGGCTTCGTGACTATCTCGAGCAGGAGAAGCCCGACAAATATGTGCCTGGACCCAATGTGAAGCCGCCCTCGACACCTACCCAATCGCCCGAATTGTCCGAACCGTCCGAAGCCTCGAAACCGAAAGTTCCTGCAGCATCACTCTACCAAGATGGCCGCTACGCTCATCTATGGAAAACCTACAAGCCGCCGATGGAGCTTGACGAACAATCCGGAGTCCGCGGAGCGTCACGAGTGATTGAAAAGTACAAGGAGCGCGGCGATACAGTGCAGCGAGCAGCAATGGAGAATTGTGCCTTGGAGCATGAAGCCTTGACACACTGCTTCAAGACCGGCAATTGGCGCAAGCAAATTGAAGCCCGGCTGACCATGTGCTCGGCGGAGAACGGCACCTTTTCGCGATGCTTTACAACTCAGACTGTGAGTTGGTGCTATAGCCTATAGCTTTCTCGATTATGTTGATTCTAACATGTTTCTGCTAAACAGAAATTCCTCCAAGCTCTCGGTTACGCAGCCGGCTTCGATTATGACGCTGAAAAAGAGGAGCGCATTCAGATGCATGCCGACAAACTCTACCACCAGATGCTAGACTACGAAAAGCGAGTTGAAGATGCAAAGGCCGCTGGAATCGAGCCACCACCTCTCACATCGCTTTTCAATCCGGAGAAGCCAACGCAAACCCCAGAAGTCGGCCTGGAGATTCCTGGAGGAGAGGCAATCCCATCAGAGCTCAAACCGTCGAAGCCCTTACAGAAGCTCACCCCACATGAGCGAGAGTTGGAGATTCGGGCACACTATGCGCAGCGGGAACAGCATAAGATGTATGCACAGGAGGCTGCGCCCTTCATGAAGACTCAAGACGATGCTCGGCAGCAGCGACAGGATAAGGCTGTCAGCTGGTTTGGAGAGACTCTCGGCAAGTGGATGTCGTAGAGGATTTAAGACTCTTGTAATTACTATTTTGCTTTGAAAAATGACGACTGGAGAGGCGTTGGGGTTTCTTTCATTGTATAGTTTAGCTTCCCTCTATACACCAGTATTCTGTAGAGAGTAATAGTTACATCTTAGTCGAATCTTTGGGGTCTTTGATTTTATTTCTATTTGTTTCCAAGTGTCTCACTCTATGTGTCTCACTCTATGATAATTTTCTGACTCCTTTTTAATATCTGCTTCTCTAGTGCTTACCTTTTAGGGGTGGTACTACTAGTATGTAGCAGGATTGAGGACCTCGGGTAAGAGATAGAAATCATAACATGGGCATTTCTGGTATCAACATTCAGCTTGGTCTAATCTAATAGATACAGATGCTATATAATATTCATATAAAATATAACTCCCTATAATATAGAAGAATGTCAGAGTCCTCCGGTGTCCGTTGCCTATCTAATCGTCGGTCGCGTTCTCCCGCGCAAACAACTCGAAGCATCATCGTAGAATCACGACTCTCATCCTTAAACCTTCGCAACTCTCCAACTCTGCCCTTGTTCAAATCCTTGTCGCATCTTTTTATCTTCCATTTCTATTTGAACTACCATTTCTCCCTGTCTTCTTACCTGAGAGTAACTGAGTCCTCTCCAATTCAAAAACTACCCCAGATATCACCTGGCAAAAAAAGATACCTTCATCATTGGACTCGGAAATTCTCTATTCTCTCTTCAGGCCATCTTTCCGTGTTCACAACCGGCGGTGCTCAACAAGCTGAGCTGCGGCGCTCGCCATGAAGGCCACCCCGTTGCTCATCTCATGGCATAATGACAATGCCCCTATCTACTCGGTGCATTTCGATCCCAATGGCAAAGGCCGGTTAGCTACTGCTGGAAAGTAGGTTCTGTCTGTCCTCTGAGAGCGTTGAACAATTTTACTGACAGCTTTCTCTCTAGCGACAACAACGTCCGAGTATGAACCCGCCCTCCGGCGCCCTTCGCACGCCTTGATCTGACATGTTCTATAGCTCTGGAAAGTCGAGTCCACCGGGGAGGAAAGAAAAGTCTCTTATTTGAGCACTCTGATTAAGCATACACAGGCCGTCAATGTGGTCCGCTTCAGTCCAAAAGGTTTGTTATTCTGCAAGATAGCACATATCCGCAAGTCTGACAGATTTAGGTGAGATGCTGGCATCTGCCGGAGATGATGGAAATGTCCTACTCTGGGTACCGTCGGAGATACAAACACAAGCTGGGCTGGGTGAAGATCGTTCAGACGATAAGGAGACCTGGCGAGTGAAGCACATGTGTCGCTCGTCCGGCGCCGAGATCTATGACCTGGCCTGGTCTCCCGATGGTGTGTTTATCATTACAGGCAGCATGGACAACATCGCACGGATTTACAATGCTCAAACTGGTTAGTTACGCTCGAGCAATCCTGAACACATATATAAGCTGACCGGATTCTACAGGGCAAATGGTACGGCAGATTGCCGAGCATTCTCACTATGTTCAAGGTGTAGCATGGGACCCGCTTAACGAGTTTGTCGCGACTCAGTCGTCTGACCGGTCTGTTCATATTTATACATTGAAGACCAAAGATGGACAATTTACATTGACACCGCACGGGAAGGTTCTCAAGATGGATCTCCCTGCCAAACGTATCGCATCCAGCAGTCCTGCGCCTCCAGATGTGACTAGCCGGTCACAACAAGGCACTGGAAATTCTATTGCTATTGCCTCGCCTGCTCCATCGACTCCGGGGACCCCAATGGCTTCCAACCTACCCATGGATCCTCCTCCAGTCTCACACAGTCGGCGTTCTTCGTTCGGCTCATCTCCTTCGATCCGGCGATCTGCATCTCCTGCTCCGTCTCTCCCGTTGCCCGCCGTTAAACCATTGGAGGTCTCCTCCCCAAGTCTTGGTGGCCTGGGGGTCAAGAACGCCAGCATCTATGCCAACGAGACATTCACCTCTTTCTTCAGGCGACTGACTTTTGCTCCTGACGGAAGCCTGCTGTTCACACCAGCTGGTCAATTCAAAACCAGTCACCTATCAGCTACGGATTCTACAAAGACGACAGATGAGGTCATTAACACGGTTTACGTCTACACACGGGCTGGTTTCAACAAGCCCCCGATCTCTCATCTTCCAGGACACAAGAAGCCATCCGTGGCCGTCAAATGCTCCCCGGTCTTTTACACATTGAAGCAGGGAACCCAGCCTGCGAAAAACATCACCCTTGACACGTCTTCGGGCGAGGAGACGTTCTCATCTCTTCCAGACCCTGTGGTATCGGGAATCCCATCTTTCACCAGCCAGCCCCACATGGTCCCTCCGTCCTCAACGACGACCGAGCCATCAAAGCTTCAGCCATCCCAAAAGGCTACCGAGGACGGCAGTAGTGAAGCAGGCCAGAGCTCGGCGCCGGTCTTTGCACTTCCTTATCGCATTGTATATGCTGTTGCCACTCAAGATGCTGTTTTGGTATATGACACACAACAACAAACTCCGCTATGCATTGTTAGCAATTTGCATTTTGCTACGTTTACTGACTTGACCTGGTAAGGACTGTTTTCTACTCGGTACCCGTGTATCACTTTCTAACGCACAACAGGTCCGCCGACGGATTAACATTGATCATGAGTTCCTCTGATGGCTTCTGCTCTACACTCTCATTTGCACCTGGAGAGTTGGGCCAAACATACACCGGACCAACTTCAGTGACTCAGAACAACGCAAACCCAAGTACCCCTGCGGCGAATGTCACACCTCTGCTGACGCCAACACATTCGGCATCTCCACATGTGCCATCTCCAATCAAGACGAGCCATACATCCTCAAATAACACCGGTCCCGCACCGCCAGCTAGCCCCGCACGGTCCAACTCCGTCTGCTCAGTCGCGACACAACCTTCCACGCAGCCAACCCCCGCGGGAGTCGTGAACAACCCTACTCCCACACTCGGGACTGTTCCGTCGGTGACAGCAACACACTCTGCGCAGCCACCGACACTTCCACTGACAACCCCACCACAAACGCCCATCTCAGGTGCTCCACAGAACGGGCCCAGTACGACTGGCAGTAGCGTTCTGGGCAAGCGTGACACAAGGCCTGCAAGCGAGTCTGAAAGAGAAGAAGGCAAGGAAGATCAAAATAATGCATTGCAGCAGCCGCCGAAGAGGCGCCGTGTGGCGCCCACACTTATCTCGGCAGGTACTGATGGAACCTCATCCTCGAAGGACAACAAGTCCTAAGTTGACATTTTGTTGATTCGGCGCTTTTCTCGACCTCGATACTCGAGGCATGACATGACCAATTTGCTTTGACAGCTGCCGCTTCTTTACGATTCATGTTTTTTTTTTCTGATCACTGCCCATGCTATATCCTCCTCGTATTCTATGCTCTGTATTTCCTCTATCATTGCTTTTGATTTTTTTTTTCAACCATCGGGTCAATGGTGGATGGAGTTATGAGAGCTGATCTACCTTCTCGCTCATGATTGCTGATCCCCTTGGTCCATGCATGAATTGTGGCATGAGAACAAAGAACAAAGAATGAAAATGTAATATCTTTATTTTTGAAGTAGATGATTGAGGAGATTCTCAAAAACGATGCTCTGGGGATATAAAAGCCACCTAGGACAATACCACAAAAAAAAGAGTGCTTATACTGGTATCAGTCGTTTCGCCATTGGAAGCTACATACAAATACTGCATGTCTGCGTCCCTGAACATCAAGCAAAACTATACCGTAAGTAATATCAGTTCGTGATCCTAGTGACAACAGTCCACATGATGATAACAATAATAGCCAATCACAACAAATGCCCAGGTGCTTAGTGTGAGTTAGTCATTCAGTATCCTCCCCGTTGGACGTGAAACTCGACAATTCATTCAAAACATCCAAAAGCGAGCGATCAGGCGGCAACACCGACCTCGCCTCAGTAGCCTGTGTGCTAGTTGTCACAGTGGTGACATGAAACATTTCCCCAAGCTCAGATTTATCAAACCGAGAAGCAACGGGAGCAACAGCCAACTCATTTGCCAATCGAAACAGCACCTCGCCACTACGGGAACAACCAGCTGCGAATAGAAAGTCGGGATATCTGGTATTGGGGAGATGGTCTAGAATATAGGTGGCGGCTCTCCTATTTCCAAGAGCAGCGTGCGGCGGTTCAAACTTCACAGATGTTGCCTCGCGGAAGACACGGAAATCCGCACGCCCGCAGGCACCGTTGATTTGGTCAGCTAGCGCGGAGGCCTGGCGAGCGGCTAATTCGTGATCGAGCGCATCATCAAAGTGAAATGTTAGGGAGCAGCGGCGTTTCTCGATTCGACTACCTTCTGTTCGCTCGTGGAAATACTCCATCATCTTTTCGATACCAGGACGCCATTTCATGGCACTCTCGGGCACAAATGGAATCCATGGCTCAGATTCGGGCTCTCGTAGGAAACATCCATTCTCGACAATAAAACCAAGCTTGCAGGGGAGTTTTTCGAGTGCTTCTTGGAGCTGCTCGGTGCTCCGGTTGCTGACTATGTATAAGATGTTCTTGGGGTCGTTTACAAGTGTTCGTAGAGTTTTACAGGCTTTGTCTGAGGGGAGAGACTCTGTCATACCGAAAGCTGGACCGAAGACTCCGCCATCTTCTAAAAAGAACATCCGTGCTCTGGCGGCGAGATATGACCTTTTCAAGTTATTAGGTGAAAGCGGAGAGAGGTGCTTTGTCTGACGGATTTGTTGCATTTCATGAGCTTTTGTGATAGCTTCTTGTAGCCCCGTGTGCCACTTGAGAGCAGTGTAGGGGGATTTACAATCGAGCAGGAAATTCCAGTTGAGTTTCCGCTCCGCTGGTGACATCTCGAGTGCGGATTTGATCGCATCGGCACATTGTTGGTAGTCCCACGGATTGATGAGAAGCTTATAGTCACGAAAGATGGAGGCACTACCCACGAATTCGCTGAGAATCAGGGATCCATGTTTCTGGGGAGTCAGCTGTCCATCTTGGCAGTGGATGAAATCATGGCTGGTCAAGTTCATTCCCTCACGCAGGTTGGTGGCCATGAAGATATGCGCAACACTCAAGAGGGCGATGAATTGAAAGTGACTGATGTCCTGCCGGACCAGGACCAAGGGCTGGTGAGTAATGGTTGAATATGTTGCATTGATCCTCACTGCAATTTTTGAGATATGTACCTCCAGCTCTGGAATCTCAGATGCAGATGACATTACTTGGACTAGAACCACCTACACAAGGTTAATCAGTATCACATGCAATAAGATAAGTTAGTCAACTTACTCGCCCTCTCCATTCTGGATAGGTCTTGAGAAACAGCTCATATGCCAGCAGCTTCTGTTTAATCCCTCCGGGTGCATCCAAGCGGTCCCGCGCTACAATGAGATTTTGCCCTTGGTATTTATGGCCGATGCTGTATATCCAACCCTTGACCTCAGTGGACTGGCGTAATACATAAAGCGATGTGGCGTCAATCCCCAATGGGGAATTCACAACACTAACGTATCGATCGTTGAGGTGAACTTGACTGGCAGAGACCTCCAGCCTCCTCAGCTGGCTACAGGAGTGAAGAAAGTGGTTGCAATATTCCTCTGTCTGAAACCCGATTAAATCGGCACCCAGAAGCCCATCCAACAGTTCTTCGCGTGGAGTCAAACAACGGAAGATTTCAGATGAAGGAAACGGGGTGTGCAAGAAAAATCCAATCTCGGCCTGGGGTAGTCTTTCCCTCAGGAGGCCAGGAAGAACCAGAAGATGATAGTCATGAACCCAGATTCTATCACCTGGCTTCCAGTGCTTGATGATTGTTTCTGCAAATGCCTTGTTGAGCTTAAGGTATTGGACCCAGGAGTAACCGTCGTACTCAGTATGTCGAGGGCTTTCTTGCATCTGATAATGGAGAGCTGGCCAAAGTACCGTGCGACAGAAATGGGTGTAGTGACCCTCAAACTCGTTGTCACTCACGAACACAGTCAGCGAATCATACACATCCTGGAGGGTCTCAGCGATGTCTGCCCTGGTAGGATCTGTCAATGAGTCGGTAGGCATGCCCAGAGTGCCCACCCAAATCTTGTCCTTGAGCAAGCTTGACTTTTCAGCAGCGTGAATCGCATTTTGTAGACCTCCGTGGCCTTGCTCGGCGGCCTTAACGACCCACTCAGCATTGGAGAGCGAGACTCGTGTGCTACTGTGGTTTTCCATACCCCATCGGTCCTGCGATCCATCCAACGATAACTCCCTTCTCGGTCCCTGGATGGGTCCTCGACTACTCAAAATGGACGGTGTTGGAGGATCTGTTGCCTTGGACTGAGGCTGATTAAACCTCCGGCTGTGTCCCCAGTGAATAGTACGGGGCTCACTAGGGCCGTGCCACAATCGATCATTGGCAATCGGAATCTCATCTGCTACTCGCCAAGTATATCCTTTGAAGACCGTCTCGTCTTCTGTTGTGGCTCCGGGGGTTAGTGGGAGACAGTCCTTGGGACGATGTTGATGATGAGTATCCGACAGGCGCCCAACGATAGATCCAGGACCATCGACATTTGCATGGCTAGACATGGACCCGTGCTGTCCATTCTTGGGCTCCGTCACTTGGAAATCGATGGTGTATGGGAGGAACCTGGTATGTATTATGTCAGATCTGTGGAGCTTTCCAAGGTTGTCGGTTGAGGAACTCACAAAGATGCGATGAAGACCGTCATTGGACTGAATTTTGACACTGATATTGTAAATATGTAATAACCAAGGAGCTCAATTCAAAATGCAGGTGAATCAGGAATAGTTGAACTGAGGGGCTCGGACTTTTGAAGAGGAAGGAACAACTCATTGCCACTGCCATATGTATCTCTACTGTCTGGTGTACTGGGCCTATGAATTTACAGTGAGATGTTTCTGTACTTCTTTTAATGATTACAGCATTGGATTTATTAATGCGAGTTGTTATTAGATGTAAAATGGAGGCCGGTGCCTAAATATGTATGCCAGACTGCACATCTCTTTTCAGTGGCTGAAACGTTTAAAATACTACAACATATTACCGAAGGCGGCCTTTTACTGACTTTAGGTATGTTTAGATTTTAGTATTTATTTTGACTGCTATCCAGAAAGGGCTATCTCATCTGGCCTACTCATAAGTTCATGACCATTAGCCACATTGCAATGACAACAAGCAGCCAATTACGCAGAGATAAATGGTGCAGACAAAGTGAAAATCAGCTCTGTCTCTTATAGATAAGGAGAACGCCAAAGACACAAAACCAATGAACACATCGACTATGTTGTAATATACCAATAGTGTTAACTAGTTGGTTGTTGACGAGGACATGTGACTCCACCCTGATTAGTAACTCAGCTTCCCTCTGTACTTTGTGAACAGTTCCACGGGTTTTTTTAGAATGCCTTTTAGCGGGCTCCCTTGATCTTCTGTCCTTTATTAGTTCAACTGTATATGGCAAGAGGCGCGCATACTTTGTAGATAATTTGCCGATCTGAGCTATCATATTCAACGGGTCAGCTGGTAAGACGTGGAAAAAATGCTCGACACTCAAGAGCTTGCGACAACGACTATACTAGAGTGGATTGGCACATGACGTTAGGGCCCACCCTAGCTAACCCTATGCTCCTTTACTCCGTATACCCGTCGGAGTCACTTTTGAGTTGAACAAAATACCGCATGGAGTAGAACGTTTAACCATGTTAACATAAGGCCAAGCTCACGAAGTCAGCTGCACGGCAAGCCACCTATGCCGCGTGCGTGTCCTCTCTTCTTGGCTGGGGGGAAGTACCCCCACCACGTCAGCTTGAGGACACCGTTATCATCGCAGTGTGACAGGATTGATAGATCTTTTAGATATGCGGAGGGACGCGCAGTTATTGAATGGGTGTCGACGTGGAAACCAGATGCGCTGCGCTCATGCATTCACGGGAATGGGGCATCGACGGTGCATATACGGAGTAGCATTGGCACCTTGAAAAGCAAGAGCCAAGCTCATGGGATACGACAGCAGTCTTGCAGAACAGGCCGTGTCTTAGTTTAATAAATCATTCAAGTCAAGAGACTCAGGAGAAACATGAGGTCTTGGCACTTGGCGTCCGGGGTTAATTGGCTTGCTCGGCTCGTTGAGCCCAAATTTCTTTGAAGTTCTGCATTTCTCCCTTCGCTTGTAGCATTGGCGTACCAATCCCATGGTGATAATCAGTGCCAAAATGAGTGCCTTACGTGTCGCGTACGAATCACCTTTTGCTTGTTTCTAGGCAGTACTACCTAACTGTTATTAGCATTACCGTCAATACCGCCAATGAGAAGAGAAAATAACGTACATTGATAAAAAAAAGCAAAATTAAATCAAATCAGAGCGATCACCCAAAAATATCAATTGGTACTTACTGTACTCCGTACTCCGTACTCCGTACGGAGAAGACGACCCATTTTTTTTGGCGAAATTGGTGCCCCATCCGAGCTAAGCATCCAGACCTTTTCTCGGCATCAGAACCTTAGAGATCAACATGTAAGCAAAAAAAGGCCCAAAAATTTTTGATTCGTATGATGGATTGTTCAGCTAGTTATGGGATCCCAAAATAATTACTCGTTCCATCGAGCCACCTAGCATAGCCTCGGAATATTACTACTAGGCTCAAACGCGGCTCATAAGATGAAACGACGGCGGCGGCGGATTTGTTTCCCCAGATAGAACGCCTGGTCAGTAATTTTCCGAATCATGCGATGTAATATATTTCAAGGCTGAATTTCGGATCCTTTGAATCTAAAATATAGCAAGATGAGTATGGAGTATTGTCTATGTTATTGGCACACCACAGTCAACGAGACCCTAACTAACTATAAACTAATATTGTGCCACCCGAACATGTCTGATTATTAACGCCATTGAGCCTGCTACCTAGGTACAATAGACCGGATATATTGTGGAGAGCCTACAACTTAGTTATATAACCATACTCCGTAGAACCTTTCCCAACCCCTGATGATTCATTCGTAGGCCCACACGTTGGTTACGATATATACAGAGCCCGCGGGTTCTAAACACAAGCGAGGTGTACTCCGTACATACGAGGTAGATCGACACGACCCAACCTTTGCCTAACTAAAAAGGGAAAAAGATACTTCCACAATTGGAACACTGGTTTTCAGGGTCTTCTTGTGGGTGATTCAAACGAGTTGTTATGATTGGCGATGGAGGTCGAGTTCCTGCGGGTTGTAGAGTTGTACGGAGTACTGACTAGCCCTAATGATCCGCACTATGATGTACAGACTGTTCTAACACGAGATCGGAACATGAATCTCACATTCACATTCCCATCGGACGATAGAACGATAGAGTATCCCAAGAATTACGATCTCACGTTGTATAGGACATTCATACCAAAGAAGACGAAGATGCCTTGGAAAGCCCCCTTGGGCTCCATTGGGACTTGCGCTAAGCCCCATTAGTCTGTAGCACCGCCTCAAAGCGGCTTAGTAGCTCCCGTGGGAAATGCCAAGACGGACGCTTGCGCGTCTTCAGCCTTTGAGTGGAAAAGCGGACGGAACAATTTGCACCTTGGCCGCGCGTTGGCCCTACAACGTATCCTCCTTAAGATTTCCTTTTTTTTTCTCTTGCTTTTTTTTTCCTTTTTTTCCCCCTCGACTTTAGCTTGATGTTGATTTGGTACTCCATACAGAGTACGGAGTACATCCAATGTACAAAGTACTCCGTACTCTTACAGGGTATATCAAACCACGAGCTTTGATCACCACCTTATGAACCCTCAAGGTTATTGATCTTCACTGTTATGCTCAACCGTGACTATTATATTGACGACAACCTTGAAAGGCTTCAGCTATTGCGTGATGAGCCGGGTTAGAAGAGGTAGTCATATCGGTTCTGACTCATGTATAGTACATACATACACTCCTACATAGTATGGACCTTGAATATACCGAAATAAAAGGTCAAGGGAGTATACAACATATATCAAGAACCAAAAAGGACATAGAAGCCTTCAAGCCATCAAAGTGTAAACAGCGCCAAGAAAATTAGCTACGATCCATGAAAATCTGGACGTGGACGTTACGTGTTCACGGGAGCCAAAATTACGCAAATTACGGAAATTACGGGGAAACAGGGTCTTTCTCTTGGCCTTTTTTTCGCTTTCGCACACGCGGCTTGGCCGCGGGGGCCGTGATTGGGGCCAGATGCTGACGACGCTCGTAATACTGCGTACGCTACTCCGTACTCTTGTCCTCTCTCTCTCCCTCTCTCTCTATCCAAGGGCCTGTCTTTCTTTCTTTCCCTTCTTGACTCTCCAATAAGAGAGTGTGATCTTCAAGTGCTACGTCAACTCGAGCGAGGTAGTCCTTTCTTTACTACTCGTCTCTGATATCCCTTTCTTATCCTCTATCCCCCCCAACATTGGGTCAAATAGGACCTCTTTGGCCCAAACTTGATTGTTCGCCCGTTTCGAGTCATTCTGGATCTCAACACTTGTCGTCTTGGAAGTCTGCCGTGACTTCCTCATCGACTATGGCGGACGGCAGACATCGGGATACCCGGGCTACCCAGCCTACCCCAAGTGGCTACGACGCCTCCTCTCTAACCCACGAATTTGAGCAGCTGATGCGCACGAAACGACTCAACCGACTTCATGAACCTCGCTCGCATAATCACTCACCATCCCCATCACCGTCTCCAATGTCCAGTTCAGCAATCCCTCCGCCGCCAACACGGGCTCCGCCTCCGCCTCCCACGTTGGGCTCTTCTGCCACCGCTCCCTCCCCAAAGCCATCCACGACCTCATCAGCACTACGCGGTCTTCCTATCATGCCATCACCTCCTCAGGATGCAGCTTCACTCAAATTCTACAATTTATTAAAAGTCTTATCAGTCACACCAACCAAGTACGAAAATCCGGGTTTATTGGATGAGGCGTTGTGCGTCATTCCGCTCGATCGCTTGTATTCCGAGGCCGAGGAGGAATCCCAAATTATGCAGGCCCAGGCTGCCAGCGTCGCAGGGAAAGCGGAATGGGGCTACCAAGATTGTGTGATCCGAGCATTGTTAAGGTATGTTGGAATCCCTTGATGGTCTAGACTCATTTCGCCCTTACTAACATATCTATATTTACCCAGATGGTTCAAGGGGTCATTTTTCCAATTCGTCAATAACCCTCCATGCTCAAAATGTCACATGCCCACGATCGCCCAAGGCATGACCCCTCCCACCCCCGACGAAACCGCTCGGGGCGCAACCCGAGTCGAGCTGTACCGTTGTTCCGATACCAATTGTACCGCCCACGAGCGATTCCCGCGGTATTCCGATGTATGGCAATTGCTGCAATCGCGACGAGGCAGAGTTGGCGAATGGGCCAATTGCTTCAGTATGTTCTGCCGCGCAGTCGGGGCCCGAGTCCGTTGGGTCTGGAATTCTGAGGATTATGTCTGGACCGAAGTGTACTCGGAACACCAGCGGCGATGGGTCCACGTCGATGCCTGTGAGGGCGCCTGGGATCAGCCTCGTTTGTATACCGAAGGATGGCAACGCAAGATCTCTTACTGTGTGGCTTTCTCCATCGACGGTGCGACCGATGTTACCCGCCGCTACGTTCGCAACTTCTCCCGGCACGGAAGCCCTCGCAATCGCGCCCCTGAAGAAGTTGTTCTGTGGTCGCTTCATGAAATCCGACGCAGGCGTCGCGAAAACATGCCCAAGGCCGACCAACGCCGCCTGATCAAGGAGGATGAGCGCGAAGAGAAGGAACTTCGATGCTACATGGCATCTGCTCTGGCAGCAGAGATTAACAACATGCTCCCACAGGGTCTCGTCGGTCGCCCCGAGGACCAGAAACACCCAGGTGCTCGCCAGGAGGCCTCGACCGAGTGGCTCGCCGCGCGAGGCCATGGTAACTCAGGACCCGACCGTTCCCATGAAGGACGGTAAATTTAGTGCTGGTAAACTGGCATCACATCACCCCCTTGGCTTCTGAAATTTCATATCAGCCACACCACTCATCGAACGATCGTGCGACCTGGATTTCAATATTCCACAGCCCCCTTCCTCGCATCGGAGGACTTGCCGGGCGCAGCGACGTTCGAGAAACCCTTTAGCAACATTGGTTCCGACCATTGACCAAAGCCACTGCGGTCGCGTTGGACAATATTTGTCCGCGCCGCTGACGTCCCTTTTTGGGTGTCAGCACCGATTCTGCCATCTTGATAAAGATCTAAGCATTTGCGCCCGCAGACTTAGACGAGCAGGCCCCCGGGCCTGTCTGTCTACAATGGCTGGCGGTGTCGACCAATTGTTCCTCTGATCACCGATCATACAATTCTTCTTCTATGCCCGAACCACGACAATATCTTCTATCCCCTTTTTCTTCTCTGAGATACTACATCCGGGCCTGATTTTTTCCCGACCATCTTTCACTTAATATGGGTTACTACCGGGGTTTTCGCTTCAGGGGTTTTGCATGGTGCCCATGGTGACGACGATATCTTCTATTGTTCTCTTTTCTCAATTTTTATTTCTAATAGGGTTGTGAACTGCCCAACGACACATGTACGAGTCACGGACGCAGCCTTTTTTTCTCTTCGATGTTAACTTTTGCACGTTCTGGCAGGATCGCCAGCTCGATCTTTTTCCTTATATACCTGACCACCTTTTCCAAGGGTCGATCTTCTTTTTCTACCATTGCGCTTGCACCATTCAATACCAACATTCAACACTTTTTTTTTTAATTATTTCCCCCATGTACTTCGTATCCCATCCATGATAAATACCAAAATAGTTTAATTTTGATGTGCAATCTTCCACGTGCTCTCCCTAGCGTCTCCTGTGGAGCCAAGTTCGGAGTTTTTGCCCCTGGCGACATCACATAACATCATAATGCTGTCAACCGTGGATATCTGAGTATGGACATGTGTACATGCTCAACATATAATGTACAATTGACATCATCCTTGAGACTTGGAATGGAGAAATCAGACTTGAAATGTTCATTCCACATCATTCCTACCTTGTTCAAGGCGAAACACGTGGTATATCTACAAGATGTATTTATAGGCTCTTCTCGGTGGGTCCAGGATCTCACATGAATAAGCGGAGAGTATTTCTTACA
This sequence comes from Penicillium italicum, assembly GCA_002116305.1. NCBI lineage: Eukaryota > Fungi > Ascomycota > Eurotiomycetes > Eurotiales > Aspergillaceae > Penicillium > Penicillium italicum. The sequence goes on along the minus strand of LWEC01000327.1, from coordinate 417,620 downwards.
CAACATAGGGGGAGAGAAGACGCACCTGAGGATTTCAATCATTGTATGTTGTATATAGCACTTAGTAGTACATAGAATTTGCTGTATAGTATATCGGACTGCTCCGTACAGGATATACATACCTGGAACATACTTGTACAAAGTAGATGCCCGAGTATGTGTCGACGATACCCAGATACTCCGATCCTAAAATGTAGATCTGCAACGGTGTCCTTGAGCATACTCCGAAGTAATACCGAAACATGCAACCAACAAGAAAAAACAAGAAAGTGACGACCCTATGTTGCATATTGTACTCCGTACTACAAAATACATACATTGTCTATCGAATAATAGACGATCATTGCAACATGCATACTTTGTAGAACAGGAATCAATCACACCATTGCGGATCTCGACTGAGCATAACTCCCCGTACCTCACTCTCACACCGTTGATATCCAGCAGTCTATACCCCTCCGCCGAAGATCCACTCCCAAACGATCAAGTTCATGCAAATAGTACGACTGACCCTGAAGCCTCAGCTCCCAACTCCCGCGAGAAACCATAGCCGTAGCCGTAGCAATCGAATCGCAACCCCCAACCGAAGAAAGCGACCCAGAATCAGATCCCAAACTCTGACACGAGTCATCATCCGAACTGAACCCACTACCCCCGTCTCCGTCAAGCTCCACATCCCCATCCCCATCCACATCCACATCCACATTATCCTTCTTACCACTGCAATCCCAATAGTCGCGACCCTGATCTCGATCCGACTCCCAACCCCGTCTCAAACCAGACCTCACAACCACCCCCCTCAAAGGCTCCAAAAACCCCGCCAATTTCTCAACCGGTTCGCTGAACCAATTACTCTCCAACACGAGCACAAAGGACCGCAGTGATCCCAGCTGCGATACCGCCCGACACGTCTCTTTCCACTGCGTCCGTCCGGCGGACACGTACACCGCGCGCACGGAGTCCTTGCTCGGTAGCCAGTGGCCTGGGAAGGACCAGCGTAGCTCGATGGCGCGGATGCGATCACGGTGTTCTGGTGGGATCGTTGGGAGGAGGTAGGGGAGGGTCCAGGGGTTACTGAATTCTAGGGTTGGGAGGGTGTAGAGGAGGGGGATGGATTCGTGGTATCTGGGGTTTTTTTATTTTGAGTGGGGGGGGGGGGGGGGGGGGTGGTTTGGGGTTTTGTGGTTCGGTTGTTCTTGTTGTGGGGGGGGGGGAGGAGGAGAGGTAGAGGTAAAAGGTAGACGTATGTTGTGGGTTGTGGAGTGTACATTGTACATGGTACGATGTACATTGCACAGGCCACATCGTATACAACCTTGGAACTTAGGGGGAAAAGGGTAAGGGAAGGATATCAAAATGTCTCAACCATACATCTGCCGACAAGTCAACGCCAGACCCAGTAGCTTAACCTTATTCCAGCGGAGGAGGTCGGCTTCTTTGGCCGGCTGGGAGATGCCCGTGCCATGGCAGATCTCGCAGAATAAATTGCTTTTCTGGAGAATGTGGCGTTTTGGCAATGGTGAAGACCTTGTAGGCTTGAGCGCACCGGAACACACCACATGGCCGAGTTGCTGCTTGCTGCATTGGATTATATGGATTCTTTGATCTGCCAGGACAAATTCCCAGATCATTAAACGAAGCTCCGGTGATAGCCGGGTGAGGAGTCGGCTTTGGAGTTGGGGTGAGGGGATTGCTATTGTTTGGCGGCGGGGAAGAGGAGGGGGTTTGTTGCCTATAGGTTTTTTATGTTAGAATTATGTATACTCAACAAAGAAGTAAAAAAAGAATAGAACTTGTTTACTTACTCTGATACCGCTGAAGCAGCACATCCTCCCATGAAAAGACCCCTTGTTTCATACGGGCCATTGTGGATGACTCCTGTTCGTCTCTAAAATCAAAAACAAAGAGACATTGACGACAGCGAAATCCGTTCATAAATAGTGTCACAAGACCTGCAACGCCTGCCGATCCTATCGGGCATGACACGTTCCCGTCAATCCGAACGGGCTACGCCAAGTGGTCTAAGGACTTGAAACGAAGAGTCGGTGAGGGTAAAGATAAAGGGGTTATAGAATTGGGGTAATTATGTGGCTACATACATATCTCTGATATCTGATGGTTCTACTCATCTGAGACCAAAAGAAAAGATAAGGAAATGCGGAAGATAATAACTCGGGCTGTCTGTAGATCCTTTTTTTACTTTAATGTCGTGCCTTGATCCAGACTCCGTAGTTCTACTCTATCTTCTCTAAACTCGATTTCATTCAACAGTACCGACAGGACTTATAAACATGCATGTTATTCCTGATTCAAGTTCACCCGTATTGCTTAGGTTCCTCTCTACAGTGAATTTCCTCTTATCAGGTGAAGTTTGTTTTCCCATCTAAGCTGCCGCTTAATGAGAGCATTCAGGGTCAGTTTCAAAATGCACTACAAAAACATGCGAGAGAACCGCAAGCATAAGATCTTCTCCACGCGAGCAGCAGCAAGACGAGCGGCGAGGGACAAGACGGGGCTTGAGTGGTCTGATTCGCTATAACCAGGACCGGGGGGGGAGCTCTGCTCTTTTTTACCAACTTTGCTTCCCTGACTTCAAGCCATTCCATTCAACTCTATCTCATTGCATCTATTGCATTTTTTTGAGCCTGTTATGCTTCAGGGAAAGTTCGGTGATGACAAGTTGCTCAATACGATAGAAACAAGGTATGTGCTGGTCTGATAGAGTTCGAACTCTGTTGCTGGCAGTGGAGTAGAAAGAATCGACTCTTCTTCCAATCCCCCGGAAAGGTAGGATTGCAGCTTGCAACGCAGTGAGTATCTATTCTCATCGTTGTACAGCTCCTTTAGCCATTGGCTGTCTGCGTCGTCGGAATTCTGGCGGTGCCGACGCAGGCAAAGACATCTGTTGATCAATTCCGCGAGGATCTCATCGAATATCAGGTTCAATGAGGATGGCAAAAGATTGCCTAAAATGTCCTTTTACGGGTTTGAGGCTGGCTCTGGCTATTTATATTGCTGTAGGGCTCCGTGCCATCTTTGAGCTGGGCACATCTGATCATAGATCCATGAACTATCTATTTCCAGTAAGCTTGAGAGATGGATGAACCCATTACCGGGTTATCCATGGCAGGCTGTATTACTCTAACAGCAGAAGAGAAGCGAGAGCGAATTTGAACGAGTACTCTGGAAGTTCAGTGTGAAATAAAACCGCAGGACGCTCTTGATCAAGGAAGGAGGTTTAACATCAAGATGAAATGCCTCGAGCGTCCCCATGCCCCCTCTTTTTAGCTCTTCTAATCGAGCTGGTTCACAATCCGGGCATATGTTCCATGATGCATCGGATCATGGACAGATTGGCATAGACGGCGTTGAGTTGTTGGTTACCTTTCTGTTTGCCATGGCCGACAGGGGGTTATCCAATCGTGTCTGAGATGGTCTCGACCAGACAGAGATTGGAGAGTCTCGCACGAGATTAGGGACTTTTGAGCCTTAGAGGAGTGCGACGGAGAATCGCATGCACTAGTGTCCGACAAGGATGCTCAGCCATTCCGTCGAAGCTCCATTGGCCTACAGCATAGGTCACATCCGATGACGCAGTAAATGGAAAGGCGTATTCCCCACGGAGTAGTAGCTTTCAAAAAAAAAGGGGGGGTTGGTGCCTACAAGGGGGATGGAAGTCAGGGGCTGTGTGTGCCAGGCACCGACGTTGGACGAGAACGGTGTTGGGGGCCAAAAGTCCAAGCTACGCTTTCTGAGGGAAATGAGCGGGAATTAAGATGGAATGCAAACAGGATTGCCCCTTTTATCTAGCAGCAATTTCCACATCTTCAACCCCTGTACCTCGCGAGGCTATAGCCGGTACTCGGTACGCTGGACAAAAGTAGACACTGAGCAATGAGATAATGATAGTTTAAAGAGGAAAGAACCGGACATGGCTTATGATACCGTGTTGTATGTTATTGATGTTCTATAGGTAGCTCTCACACTTGTCAAGTGAGCGAACCAGGGCGCTCATATGTACATAGGCCCCAGACCTCAAGCAGTAAGCAACCCAACTACCAGGGGCAGAGAGCAGTCGTGCTAGGGCTCGTAGCGTGTCCCACCAAAGTCTATCGACCCAAGATGTTAATCTGGGGTGTCACTCGCAACCCATCCGTCAACATAGCCAACCCAGCGGGCTGCAGCTGGTCAATAGTGTCCTCCGCCGGCAGGGTGCCCACATAAGAATTGAAGTTGTAGATGCCGCAGGCGCACGTGTCAAGAACATCCTTCAAGCTCGTCCCCGACAAAGCCTTAACTGTCTGGAAGCCGCGGGTGACCTTGAAACTCTGCTTGCCCACACCCATCGGCACCGCGTGTGACCAGACCCCTGGAGGCGCGATGTAGGTCTTAGTATTATCACCAGACTGTACCCGCACCGTCGCGGGCATCTTCAGCATCGTGACGATGAAAACCTCGTCATTCATTGTGTGGTCGCCGTCAGGCCGGCCGCGGAAGAAGTTGCCGGTTTCGTTATTGGCGCTGCCCTGCATTGTTGTGTCGGTTGCGTCGCAGTCGACGCTCTTCATGGTTGGCCGGTACCAGTAAACCAGTTTCTCTTCCTCTATGAATCGGATGGGCAGTCTCGAGCCTGCTTTGTAGGCGGCGATGAAGGGCTTTGCCATGTCGAGCCAGCCGTTGTGGGGCCTGTTTCCTTGTTAGTTGATTTTTTTCCGTTAATTTACTTTAGGGTGGGCTATCTCTACTTACATATCCATCGCCCACTTCGAGGCCCCGTCGTCTGTGTGTGGTGACGCCAATGGGCCGACGTAATGCGACTCGCCATAATCATTCCAGGTGATGATCTCCACAAAGCGAGGGCTGAGACGTAGGATTTCACTCCACCGTTCATACCAGAGGAGGTCGGAGGGGAACACCCAGTTCTTGCTGTAAGAGACCTCGGGGCCGTAATGAGTCGAGAACCAAGGCGAGACGGCTAATTATCAATTAGCAAATATACACAGCAGAACCAATATACTCCAGCTACTCACGCGCGATGTATGCTTTCCCCTGAAGAGCATCAGTGTAAACCTTATCGCCATCTGAAACAGTGACATTCTGCTCGGTAGTCGGAGCTTTGTTATTTCCATCACTGTCCCAACCCATCCAGTTAAAAGCGCCATCGATCTTATCGAAGTTACCCTGACCGGGTTGGAAATTCGGCGCAAAGAAGATCTCGCTGCCAGCAGCGGATCTGATTGCGTCAACATCGACGCCGTCGCCTACAAACGACGACACAAAGACCTTTCCATCGACCTTGAGTTGCGCGGGATGATTGGCATACTGCGCGATCTTGAGGCCGACTTCGTTGCCTTGGCTGGCATGCCACCAGTTGAAGTCGAAAGAGATGAACACTTTCATGCTGTTGTTGGCAGCGGATTCGTAGGCATAGTCCAGTTGAGTGTCGGTGTAAGAGTCGGTGCCGATATTCAATGCAAAGGCGTCGATGCCCGCTTCTTTCGCACGTTTCATGTCATTGTCATAATCGCAGGCGCCCTCGCGGTTGCTGACGATGCCCATCTAGATAGTGTCAGTTGTATGGTGCGGGGTAACACAACACACTAGAAATTTAACTTACCATAAAATGACAGAAAACCAATTTGTTTCCGAAATTATCATCGGTAGAGGCCATAGTTGTGGTATTGTAATCGACTGGAGTCGGGAGAGCGAAGGTGAAAGAAAATAGGCCAACCAGGGCCACGAAGAAGAAGAACATGGCTTTTCGAGCGGTGAAGAGTTCCAAGAACCAGCCAAGGAATAATCTCCACTATGTGAAGCTGGACTAAGATAATAAAAGGAATGAATGGTCCAGCTTAAGGAGTGACTGGAGGTGAGAAATGAAAGGCACAAAGAGAGGACAGAGGACTTGAGGTTAAAGAAGTCTTATATACATTGGGCGCTTTGTTTAATTACAATGCCGCAGGTTCTACAATCAGATCCACTCTTACTATGGAGCATCGACAATAGCTCGGACAATAAAGCCCTGAAGTGGGCTGCTGCCTTTCAAAGAAATCCTGATGCCATCTTGATGCCCCTGCCCTAGTGCCCTGTAATAACGAAGGTCCTCAGCCCCTAGGTTCCTACTGGACCAGGAAACCGAAAGAAGCCTCTCTACGAGATGGTCAGTTGAAATAAAATGAAGCCAGGGGTAGAGGCTGACAGGAAGAGATATGCAATGATCCATAGGGCTGTCGGATTGGCCGAAGAACGCCTCCATCAGCCCAGCGGCTAAATTACGGAGGTGTTCCAAATTTGCAATTTTTTTTACTTTTTTTGATAAAAAGGAATGTAGTTTGATTAGAGAAAAGTGGATATTCCAACCTATCTCATCTTGAAACATGAAACATCTTATACATCCAGATTGGGGTCTGTTAACAAACCAGATCCCGTATTCCCAGCCTTGGGAAGTACAATCATCGACTGCGGGGCGTCAATATGGATTTAACACCACACTCACTTGAAGAGTCTGTGTCGGACATTTATTATCAATCTACGGAGTAAGATCTTCTTCTTTGTTATTGGTGAGCACAAAGAGAAAAAAAAAAACTCCGAGTTCCCTGCGCAAGAGGCCCCACACTAGATCCTAGTCTCTTGACACAAGGTCCAATCTTCCCCTGTGTGGGAGTAGCGGTGTACTAGTGTTTTGAATTAAGCCTTGGGGCGGATTATTACCCACCAAGATACCTGGAGATAGGGCATGGATATCTATCGAGTGATAACTGATGGCCATTCAAGGAAGATGGCCGTGAGAGGACATACAACACATACAACACAAACATGATTTAGGTGAGTGCTACAGTTCATCACATTCATGGCTCTCGGTAGGCACTCGATCATGAACATTGTATTGAACAAGTCAAACCTAGAAAATTTCTGGCTCAGATACTCATGGCTCATTTATTTCAGTTTTACTTTAGCGATCTGCTAGAGCGAACGCCCATCATCCGAGCTAAAAGCAGGGGGAAAAGCTCCGCCATCAAGACCATGTGATGGACTATCTTAAAGCACAGCAAATGCAGAGACATAGCTCACTGAGCTGTCGGCAATCTCTTCTACATCTGAGCTACGCTCATACCGCAGGAAGTAAAAGCGTCCGTCCTGATCGGCTGTCTGACCGGCCGTGACAAATTCCAGGGCTGCCATGATTACCCCGATCGGATGGCGCCCGCATACTGTGTTACCCGTGCGTTCAATAATATCGAGGAAAGACTTTGCAGATCCCGTCGTGATGGCAGCCATGGTAGCCATGTCAAATGCTGAGATACTCTCATGAATGGCAGGTTCACGGCTTGAGATGCGATCGCGTTGCCGCAAGGAGTAACCAGCTGAGACCATCTCGGAGACCTGGCGGACGCTGATTGCGTCCATTCCAGGCTGTGGAAGTAGATCACCAGACAGTGGGAGTTGTGGCCCTGGCCTGGGGGCCTGTGGGACATAGTATGTGTAGCGGAATCGGAGGCCCCAGTGGCAGAAATCCGAACTTATCACAAAGGCGTTTTCTGGGTCCGCCAGGTAGGGGGCTAGGAGGGCCCCAAACGCTTGCTCTGTTGAGGCCGAGGTATTTCCGACCATGATTGGGACTAGAGGTGGGTATTCAGAGGCTGGAGAATCTGGATATTGGAGCTGGAGCAAGCGGTGGATGTAGGGCAGGTGCATCTCGATACTGTGCTCGTCTTCATCGACCGTGCGCGACATGGTTGTAAAGCTAATCTTTGCCCCGTTTGGTTTGGTTGCCTGGGTTTTGAGAAGCTGGGTAATCAGCTCGGTGTCTAGTGGGAGGGGTTCATCGGATAGAGGGGTATGGTAAAAGGTTAGCGTTGGAAGAGCCAGTGTTGCGAGCGAGACATGATGTGATGGTCCCAGAATAAATATTCGCTTGCTATCTGAGAGGTTAGAAGGGTTTCAAAATGAAGCGGGAGATTGGCTCACGCTTTGGAGAGATCCAGTGCCTTGTATGCATAGGCTGCGCAGGGCCCCGAGTATGAATACCCCGCATGTCTGGTTGATTAGCATGCTCGGTTGGACGTATGTATGATGGTTGTCTCATACATACGGTGCGATGATCACTCTGGCTCCTGGAGTTGGCAGCGAGCCGACCTTCTCTATCGTGTCTGGCACCTGCGCCAGCCAGCCATCCAGCTGACGGGCCAGGGTGCGGGCACTATCTGAGTACCATGATCCAGAGTGAGAGGCCTGTCGAGATGACATGGTAGGGGTTGAGTTAGTGGGTTGACGTCAAGGTCGAATGCGAGAAGTTGTTGAAGGTGCCCAGCTACAAGCTGAAGCTCTCCAATGGAGGAGAAGTGGGGGAGCGGGGGATCCCGAACGCTCTAGCAGGCGTGCCGATTGAAAGATTTGGAAGATGTTGGTGTAGGTGGAATTTTACCTACTCTTGAAATACTAAGAAAGATCACTAAAAATGTATATTTCCTATATAGGGTTCTAAATAATATCGTAGAGTGAATTTCTATATCTGAATGTCATTTGATACCTTGGGAGTACCTAGGCGTATACAAAATACAGCATCGGCAAACAAAGTTAACGGATCGAATAGCTGCATAGAAAGAAAGAGCTGTTTGTAAAAACGACAAACGAAACATCAACTAAGACTACGTTGTACATCCCTGTATAGTAAAATTATGTTTGATGTGTAGTCCTGGATACCAAAAGAATGATCGTAACTAGATACAGTTGCTAGGTCGAAGCAACGCCATTGATATCTCTAGATCAGATATATCCATAGAAAGTAGAAATAGTCTGCTTCTCCTCGAAACCCAGAGACTCAGAGTCTATGATGTCGAAAGTTGTTATGAGCATGTGAGTTTGTACCTATATTACCCGTTTGGGCTTAGCCTGACAGAATGCAACGCGAGTCCCGAAGATGACGCGCTCAGCCATTTGTGTTCGCAACGTCCAGTTCTCGTTTCAATTCCTCACGACACCTCTTCTCTTGCCATTGACATCCGCGTGAAACTTTTTTTACACGCAATTACGTCTAGATCACCCCTACCGATTCGCCTTATCATACACACCAAGCTCTTAAGATGTCCCTCAAGCGGAAAGCTTCGTTCACAGCTCTCCCGACCAGTCCGTCAGTTCCGGCCCCCAGTGAATGGGGTATGGGGATCGATGGGAGCACACATCTCCACAGTCGGACGCGAAAGCGTTACAGAGACGATCGTCCCAGTGAGCAAGTGATTTACCGTAAGTGTCTCCCCTCGCCCTCGTGGCACTCTCCCTTGATCGCGTCAACGTTCAACCTTGCTGACAGCTGGCAGAGAACACCCTACGATGGATCTTTTCCGCCCAAAAGCAGCAGGAGTCCACACAGATCACCGACATGGACACAATGGACTCAGAGCCGACTCTCGAAACACCAGAAGCTGCTGACCCCCGACAGCAAACATTACACCGATTCTTCCAACAAAAACCCCAGCAATCATCGCCTTTCCGACCATCCCGTCAAGCGCTTGCACCTCGAGCCAATGAGACTGCGCTCGCTCAGGAGGATCTCTTGCGTCGCCAGGCATTTAATCGGATGAGCTCCGGGGACAGCTCGAGCGAGAGCAACAGTCCCGGATCCAATCAGATGGGTGTTAATGTGGACATGGATATGGACATGGATTGAAGAGGCGGTAGTGATGGGTTGGGTCAGGCGCTCAAGAACTGGGTAGGAGGAGTGGCCTGGATGTAATTTGGTTGCACGGGTCCTTTTCCATCGTCGTGCGCTGGTGTTTATACCAGGAGAGGTTATCATTTCCTTTCCATCTATTTCGTGATACCTATTGGGTTATTTGGGCGAGGTGTTATTGGCTAATTGTTTTGCCTTGCTTTTGTTCCTTTCTCAAAAGGAACTGAGATATTTTTCGGCCTTTGGCGTCTATGGAAGCCTTGGAATACTTGAAAGACTAAGTGCTTTGACCATTGATGAAAATCTATAATGAGATACTTGGCTTTATTCGATCTTTCTGGACTGTCGATTTCCTTTGTAACATTAGGCAAGGGTGTGTCGTTATTTGACACAGCTCTAGCTATATTGGAGGTATCGTGATCGCTTGCCTAGAATGGTAACTAGTTCGATATAACCACTTGGGTATACATAAACATACGGTTAGAGTAAAGCTAGTAGCTGATACTATATTTCAACTATATTGACTCTTCACTATGTAAACATTCTGGATCTCTTTCTATGTTGGAACTATCTTTAGTGTAATGGCTGCTATGCCATTAGCCTGATTTTGCCTCAGGCACCAACCGAGTTGTTTGTCCACCCGACGTTCGTGCCTTCTTCAATTGAACCACAAGCCCAGGGGAATCCCAAACCGCAAGAGAAATTACTTAACTTTGCCAACCCCCCGAACAACCCGAGTCTGTTCATCCTGCGTCAGAATTCATTTCAGCTTGGCTACCCTCAGACTTCAACTCCCCCGCACATTGGAGGTCCTTTGGCTGCTGACACGAACAACGCACCAACCACAATGGATCACGATCAGTCTGTTCAGTACTTGGAAGGGCTGTTGGGTCGCACACTGCGGATCCATACCACGGATACTCGGATGTTCGTCGGGCTTTTCAAGTGTACCGATGCGGTAAGCAGTCACCTATGAACTACGTGCGAAAGAATAGAATACAGCGAGTGATACTAATGGACAATTTCTCATTAGGACCGGAACATTATCCTCGCTAATTCTTTTGAATATCGTATGCCCACGACATCTGCCGTACAAGCCGCCGCAGAGGAGAAACAGTGGGGAGAAGGGGAAGCAAAGAGCACAACTGTCAAAGTGAACATGACACACCGGTTGGTAGGCCTCATTGTGATCCCAGGACGACACATTACGAAGATAGAGCTGGAGTAAGCTTTAAACTGGTTCCAACTCGGGCTCGTGTCCACGAGACCTTCATTTCTCCACCTGGGGATCGTTATTTATCCTACTCTCGAATGATAAACCTGGCTCTATTGCCCCACAATATCAAGCAGCATGACAACCACCTCTTGCGCCCACCCACGCGATCTGCCGCAGGCGAGGCCCGGTTTCTGCCCTGCGCCCACCATTACCCTGGTCCCTGCTTTTCCGCCAGGACGAGAGTTGGGCGTGGGGCTGCCAAGATGACGCTTGCTTGCAGAGGCGCTCGCTGCTCATCAACGTGGCACCGGGATCACAGCAGCTGCATCGCAATGTCGCAGCATCCAAGGTGGCTTGACCGGCATGTCTGCAGTCAAGTTATCGGATAGGAGGATTGTTTGTGGCAGGCGTTTTCGTCTAACAAGGGGTGAATGGAGGGGCAAAAAGGCGGTGTCTCCGCCACAGAGATCCCTTGGCATGCAGCGTGGTTGCTTTCGTGCAGAACCACGACTATATGTGGCTCGTGTCCGCTTCTGCGATCTGATCATGGGGCAGGGGGTATCTTGTTGTTTCTAAACGGGCGGTACTATTCTCTAGCCGCCTTCCACTGTCGGAAGTCTTTGCAGGAGGCTTATGCTCTACCACGCAGCAACATATAAATTTGTGATGTATCATTTTACTTCCGAACGTGGTCTCGAATCCTTGAGTCAGTTGGTGCTGCACTTTTTTCTCTATCACTCCTGATAGGAGACGTGATCCAAGTGGCGGGGTCCAAGCTCCGAATAGATTCTCTTACGAATGCCCGGGTACGTTCGGGAGAAGATTCTTGGTGTCCGACTGGTTAAACTAATTGATTTGCGGTGGCCTCTTCAGGTGGCCCAAATTTAAATGTAAATGTAAATGCATGTACGTTGTAGGGAGAAAAGTGTCGCTTATCGAGCGCTAATAGTGGGGGTTCAAGAAAGACATCCAAAAAAGACATTCAAAAAAGACCAAAAGACTTACCTGGAATATGGGAGAATAGAAAGGAAATTGTTCAGATATCGGAGAGGAATTCCGAGCTCTACAAGACTAAAGAAAACAAAGAAGAAATTTCCACAGTTTGTGCGGTGTGAAGCTGTAAAGAGATAGAGATAGATATACAGACCTCACAAGGGTCTTCGGATTTATGTGTACTAGTTTGGTTGGTTTAAAAAGAAAAAGAAATCAAATCCAAAAAAAACGACAAAAATTCCCTTTTTGGTTAAAGATCATAAATATTCATGGATCTTCAATATAAATATATGAGTCTAGACTCTCTTTCTATCTCCTCAATCAGGCAACTGTCTTGGACTCTCACGATTCTTTGTATAGCTCGGACCGTTGGATAGTCCGGCTGACCTAATCCACCCAGCCCGATCGAGACCGGGCCCAAGAAACGGAAACCACAAAAGCAGCCACTTTGTACCCGTCAAGTACCATTTTGCTGTACTAGCGGTGGCGGAGTACTTTTGTCTACCTTTAACCTTTCTGACCTTGACTCTCTTGACTCTCTTGACCTTCTAACTTGCCTCTTCCCCTCTCTTTTCTTGTTCTCATCCTTGGGAGCTTCCACCCTCTTCTCTGCGATATCCCCCATTTGATTATTCTTGAGGTAAATTGAATCCCCCCCCGGGGCGTCTGCCTACGGCCTTTTATTATGTGGAATACCCGTCCAAACCCAGTACATAATGACGCATTCTTTTACCCGCAAACCCACCATTCCCAGTCCTTCTCCATTCAAGGACCTCCCTTGCTTCTTTTCTTTCTCTTCCTTTTCTCACCAATACCTCCACATGCCACCTGGGTTTCTGCGGAGTCAGCCCTGCAATCCCACACCTGCATTGTCTCGTGCAAGTGGCTAACTTTCTGTAGAGCTTCCTCAGCCTCTCACGGAGCTTCCGCCTCTTATCTTTAGCTTCTCACTATTCGAAACCCCCTTCACCTGCATCAATCACAAAACGTCTGGTCCACTACCTAGATCTTCATTCTGACTTCGCCACCTCGCCCGTTCGCCTCGTAACTGTGCTCACGTCTTGCACTTGCCTCTGCCCGTGTGTTCCTCAGAGTACCGACCAGGTGGATTGGTGATAATCAGTCATCGCACAAAGCACAGCGCATTCTTTGCACAGCCTCTCCAAGCTTTTTGCAGAATTGCAGAAGCTCGGACCAAGACATTCCAGCAACACAACAGGGGTTTCTCGGCATAACAGTTCGAACTTCCATCGTTCGTGCGATCTTCTCAAATCAAGCTTGGCAGTTACCCAAGCCTTGTAGTGATGGGTCAGTCGCATTCCAAGGGCAACGCCTCGGGCGACCCTTTGCAGTCCTATCCTTCGTTTTCCAAGTCCGATACCAAAGAGTCTCTCCGCTCCTTCCGCGGCTCGATCCGATCGAAAATCCCTGGTGCTCGCAGCTCAGATAGCCCTCGGGGCTCCACCACTGCTCTCTCCCGAACTGAGAGCCAGACCGACAAATCCGATGCTGGATCCCTCAAATCTGCCGGAAGCCGCCCTGGCTCCAATGCCGGCCTCCCCCAGTCGCCTGGTTCCGAGAGCGCTTCGCGACCCGGCTCCCCCCAACCTCCGCCGTCCCCCTCGCTTTCCACGACCCTCCAACGAGGTCACAAGGATGTGAACGCGATGAAGCAGAGCGGCGAAGTTGACCATGTGTCAGATGGCCCTCCCTCTGGTGGTCCCCCGACTGGGGCCGCCGCGGTCGCCGGTGAATCAATCTTGATGAAGCGAGAGAACCAACTGAATCCCATTTTGGACTTCATCATGAACGCTCCCCTGGAGACTTCAGGGTCTCCCGGCATGGGCATGGGGGCTTTGAAATCGATTGATTTGGACGACATGATTTCGCGACTATTAGATGCTGGTTATTCTAGCAAGGTTACCAAAACAGTTTGCCTGAAGAACGCGGAGATTACCGCCATCTGCACCGCCGCTCGCGAGCTCTTCCTGTCGCAGCCTGCTCTGCTGGAGCTGTCGGCTCCAGTGAAGATTGTCGGCGACGTTCACGGCCAATATACTGACCTCATTCGACTCTTCGAGATGTGTGGATTCCCTCCCGCTTCTAACTACCTTTTCCTGGGTGACTACGTCGACCGAGGCAAGCAGAGTCTGGAGACAATCCTTCTGTTGATGTGCTATAAGCTCAAGTACCCCGAGAACTTTTTCCTGCTTCGAGGTAACCACGAGTGTGCCAATGTAACCCGTGTCTATGGATTCTATGATGAGTGCAAGCGGCGTTGCAACATTAAGGTCTGGAAGACCTTCATCGACACCTTCAATTGTCTCCCGATTGCTGCGATTGTGGCCGGCAAAATCTTCTGTGTCCACGGTGGTCTCTCTCCTAGTCTTTCGCACATGGACGACATTCGCGGTATCGCTCGCCCCACGGACGTGCCGGACTACGGCCTGTTGAACGACCTCCTGTGGAGTGACCCGGCAGACATGGAGGAAGATTGGGAACCTAACGAACGTGGTGTTAGCTACTGCTTCGGAAAGAAGGTGATCATGGACTTTTTGCAGCGTCACGACTTCGACCTGGTTTGCCGTGCTCATATGGTGGTTGAGGATGGGTATGAGTTCTACCAGGATCGTATTTTGGTGACTGTGTTCTCTGCACCCAATGTAAGTCTCCTTTTCTTTTTGTTTCAGTACGACACTTACTGACATTTCACAGTATTGTGGCGAGTTCGATAACTGGGGCGCTATCATGTCAGTCTCTGGAGAACTTCTTTGCAGCTTCGAACTTCTCAAACCCCTGGACTCGACCGCCCTGAAGAATCACATTAAGAAGGGCCGAAACAAGCGCAACAGCATGCTGAACAGCCCTGTAAGGAACCCCCTTTTTGATTTTACCCCATGTGATCCATGCTGTGTTGTGCAACACTGCAGATTTTCCTTCTTGCAAACTATGCCCACACTGTATCCCGTATCTTCTTGAACAAATCGCTAACCAATTCCAGCCTGCGGCGGTATCGGCGCAAAGTTATTAGGCCCCACCGATTGATCTACATTTGAAATTGATATCATCTCCTGCCATCCGACATTGCTGTCATGTTCTCGATTTCTCTGACAGTCATTGACCGGTAATGAACACGACTTTCACCCACATAGCAGCGCGGTAGCCTATCCCCTTTTTGATAATGGCTAAGCACTGAAAACGCCCTGCCACCACGCCTCGCACCAACTTCCGGACCCAATCCCCCCGGTATGGATGCCCAAAATGAGGCTTGGCGCAGAACTGAATCGGATTCCTCTGACCGGTCCGCGCATCGGAGCCCTCAAGGCACCGTAGCATGCGTAGATCTGCAGGTCCTAAATGTGCAGACTAAATAAAAAGACATGCTCGAGCAAAGGCATGTGGAATCTCTATGGGCCACTTTAATGTCGCCTATCTCGGTTCCAGCTCACAACGCAGACGCGTCCAGACCCACAGCATCTTTCTTCGGCCCTAAAAATCACAGCCATGTACGGAGTATCTCTACATAGCTTGGGGAATCAGGCCTCTCGTTTCTGGTGTGGCATTCTCCTGCATGTACTTACAATATCTCTACTCTTTTATCCCAAACAAATGGTATTCCTTGGGCATCATTCGGCTTTCTTTCTTTCTTCCATATATCCAAGACTGTGGGCCGTTCTAGTATTTTTAAAAGATGAGTAGGGTCTTCAGTAGTAGTTTCTCTGGGGTAATTTTTCTGATATCTTTCCAACTTCTCCAATTGATCGTCTAGTGGCGTTGTGTGTTTGGTTAGACTCTTTTGTGGCCAAGTCGAACCCACACCGCCACATGGTAAATGCCCTCGCAACTTGACCAGAAGCCAGTCAAACAGACCGAAGCGGTTCAATGATTCCCAGAAAGAACACCGTACAAGCAACGCTGACCAGCTGCATGTCTAGGCCTCGCTCGGGATCACCTCCCGACAAGCTTCGGTAGCTCACCCGCATTTTGTCAAACACTTTTATGCACATGCAGTGCTTGGATATCATGTACTGGTCGCAAGGATTGGACTTGGTTCACAACTATGCAGATAAGAAAAGCTAAACCAATGATATCTAGCAACTCACGTAAGTGTATCGGCATGCTTAACGTTCAATAACACGGCAGAGCTCTCTCTAGTAATTGCTTTTTCAAAAGCAAACCTATTTTAAGCCAGGCCAGCGATGAAAGTCAAGCACACACATCCAGAGACCAATTCCTCGATCAAGTCTCCTTCCGACTATCTACCTGCAGCTGACACAAACCCCCAGTCGAACCCGCAACAGATCGAACCTGAACCCCAACCCTCGCCGCAAAAGGATTCGGATCCGTGTTCTGATCCAAGTTTCCCAAAGCATGATTGACATCACGATGTTTCGCCTCATCAGCACGAACATACAACAACAAAGAATGCATACAGCGTTGGCCCTCCGGCATCTGCCAGTACTTAATTGCCATCTCGGGAGCCTGCAAACCCTCCCATCCAGGCAGATGACCGTTCTCGAGATCACGAATTGCCTTTGAGTATGTAATCACAGCCTCTTCTTCTAGATACCCCACAAAGCGATGGCAGATCTGAGGCGAGATGAGATACGCGAGAGAGAATCCGCTGAAAAAGACCCACTGCGCGCCCAGGACCATCAATCGCATTGTTTGGCTCGGCTCGGCGAGCTTGAGGAAGCTTAGGAGGTGCATTCGCTCGTTGTAGGCTTCTTCGAGGAGGGTTTCTATCCTGTATTGTGTAGATATTAGATACTTTTCTCATGTACATGTAGAAAGGGGAACATGGCTGGTATCACTCACCATCCGTTATCCCTCCTCATTCGACGGATGCTTTTGAGATGGCGGAGCATCCCTGCTACCATCCCTGGAACACCGGCTACGCTCTCTAGGAAGATGAATCTTGTGATCCATTTCTTCTCGGTCATGAAGTGGGTCTTCGAGAGTTTGTTTGTGCTTGTTGGGCGAGTATGATATCCGGAGACAAGGTCCATACCCCAGCGCAAGAGGCGCACGGTTCTGAGAGCTGCTCTATCTTGCCAGGTATGTGCTCTGCGGTGGGCTGTTCGGACGGCGAGGATCTGTTCTTTTGTATATCTAGTAGGAAGGTGAGAAATGTCAGCTATATGTAGTTTTGTTGTAGGAATAGTGAAGGGAATATTTGCTCCAATGAGGACCTACACAGGATGGGTCCATGATGACTTTTGACCAACTTGTGTGCTTGTTGTATGGTTTCTCTTGATCGATATCAAGGTGAATAGGCTGCTATATCTGCTTGGTTGAGCACATATTATAGTGCTTGTCCTGAACACAACAATATGCTGAAGACGGTTGGGCATAAGAGAATGACGAGCTATACTTGCTTGGAGCTTCATGGCTAACAACGAAAAAGGTAGAATAATGAAAGAGATATACAAGCAAGTTTCGAAGATTTGATTCCGGAATTGAGCAGTCAAAGCCAACAGAATTGTCTGCCTTTTATGCTATGGATGTTCTGTTTCCTACAATGCAGAACGCAGACTATGACTCAATTATTGTTGAAGATCTTGTGTTCTACAATATACAGTGTATGCTGGATAATCGCTTCACTAATTCCTATAGATTAAGTTAAAGACAACTACTTCAAGGAAAAGATCGCGCTTTGTTGAACCCTAATCCCCCGATTTCATCCGACATAGAGAAGACCTCGGGCGAAGAAGTTCTAGATGGTTTCATGGTGACTAATTTAGAGTTACAATGGATATTGACAAAGAGTCACTTCTACAGCAAAGATCTAATAATGTGTATAAAAGGGGCTGTAGACTACTGATTCTAAGTTCTGCCTAGTGCACCGTGCGTAGGCTGTGCCATCTCATCATGTTAGACTTAGTATGGAAACTGGACACAAGGTTAACGTATTTCGCGAGCCAGCCGCCACTCCAAGCGAGCCGCCATCCATTAAACATATAGTGAATATAATCTTTTCTATGCTTATATCCAAATAAACCACGTGCTTGATTGATCTTTTTACTTGTCGGTAGCTATTGATAAGATTTATTAGCATTGAATATCACTTTTAAAGAATAAAAGCTATAGTATCATCGTTTCGTCACCAGTACTATTAGCTAGAGATATACATATCTCAATTTGCAAGAAAAATAACTCCCTGCACTCCCTAAAGAGGCTATATCTTACCTAAAGCGCTTTAGGGTGTGAGAAAATGTTCTTATAGACCAACCTCTGAGATGTTAAGTTGTAATATATCTTACTAAGTGTTTTAGAGATGGCGGTTGGTGTAACGGATAAATATCCTTACAACTATGCTCCCGAGCTGTTTGCAGGGTTGGCACACAGCTTGTACCTCAGGCACCCAGCGCCGGCACTTAGTGATGTACTTTGCCGGTACTTACCGAACGTATAACAAATGGGATATTGAGAATCAGAAGCATATGAATATTCACATGCTACCATATGCTCCTAGTACCTAGTTTCCTATCTTATAGATAGTTTCTCTCTCTCTTCACGCATAACAGAGATTTTCCAGTGACATCTACATTTCTAAGTAGAACTGTAATTCATCTCTATCAGGTCTATAATTCAGGCAAATTCAGGCATCAACCCTGAAAAATCAGGCATTTGACCTTTGGCCGCTCTGCCCCTTCGCAAGCTTCCTAGAGTATTGAATTTTCGGACCTTGATAATGTGGCTATTCGTAGCTATTCCTTGAGTGCATTTTCGGTTTGTTTTGAAGTGAAGCTGTGAATTATGGGCTAATATTTATTGATTAGAAGGACGGAACAAGCTCAACTTCTCGTACATGTGGAGTCTCTATTCATATTCAAATATCGCTGCCCGATGCCTCTCGAAGAAAAAAAAATCTCCATATCATTCGATCAATTTGCATTGCATCGAATTCCCACTTCAGTAAAGCGCAACAAGAGCGCCAAACAGAAGGGTGAGAAAGCTGGTGGCTGGAATGACAGGACCAGAAGCGGCTCCAGTACTTGCTGATGCTGAAGCGGAGCCAGAGCTAGAGGTTTTGTTGGTGTCGTAGTCATATCCGACAGTGCCAGTAGTGTTTACACCAGAAACATAAACTTCTCCATTCCGCTCGTAGGCGACGCCAGTATCCAGACCATAGGCGGTATCATATGGGAAAGGAGAAGAATAGTTATAGGTTGGTGCACGGCCCTTGTAGGTGTCAATGACAGATTGCAGGATACCGTTGCCAGAGGAACATGTGTCATCGGTGGTCGGCACAGGCCAGTTAGAGCGGTATTTCGAGTAGCCCCAGTCTTCAAGGGGACCGGGAAGAGACTCATTCAGCCATAGCATGTTGGCATCGACTTCCCAATTTGTGTAGTTCACCTGATCGGCAACCAGCTGGAAAATGTTGGCGCCACAGTCCCAGCGACCCAGAGATGGTAAGCCCCAGTTGGCTTGGACCGTAGAAAGGGTAGAATAGTGGGTATATACAGTATGATCCTTCGTGCCAACCATATCTTTAGGCACAGCACCGCCCATCAGAATGCTAAAAACACGGTTGCGCTTATCGTAGATATCGATCTCCGGGACATAGTAGGTCTCGGTCTCATCGAAGGTCAACAGCAAGAGTGTATTATCCCAAAAGTACGTATTGTTCATGAGGTTGGTCACAAAGCCCCGAAGCCAGTGTGAGCCAAAGGTGATATTGGTATCATGGGCGTCGTTTGTCATGTTTGGGGTGATGAAGGCCCACTGAGGCAGCTGTTTCTTTTCCAGGTCATCATAAAATGAGGTGAAGTTCTTGATCAACCGAAGAGCTGTATCGTTGCTGGAGATTTGATCGAAGGAAACCAATGGATTGTGCTTGCGCATGTAGTCATTGGCATAGGTCTCCTGGTTTGAGTAATTGTAACCCTGGAAACCTGCGTAGGGCATATGTTCCTGGTATTCTCCCCACGAGATTCCTTTTGGATTCAAAAGATCGGCAATTGTTGAGACGTTTGATGGAATGTCATGGAAAAGATCTTTGCGTCAATGTTAGAAATATGAATCTTTCATGAGACACGTGCGGGGAAAAGCAAAGGCAGGGGGGGTCCCAGAGAGTGGTACTCACCATTATCCATCCCGTAGTTGTCACCACTCACGGCACCGACATAATTAGGCTGAGAAGTATGACCGACGCCATAGTAGTTAAGCAATGTGATACCTTTGCTTGCAAGCCACTCTTGATCGTCATTTTCGGCTGCGGAGCCGAAGTCCTAGAACAAAATCAGCATCGTCGATGAAGGCTGATTATATCACACCATCAATACATACCACGTTCTCCAGCCAGATCTGGTAAAAGCGATCGAAAACCTTTCCCGTCACATTTGAAGTCCAGGTTTGTGGCACCGTCGTGGCCCGAGCTTGCTCAATTGCAGCCAAAGCAGGCTCTGTGGTGGTGATGGTCGCCGCATAACTCAAAGTGGCGACAGCCAGAAGAGCAGCAACGGAAGCCATGGCGATATTAGTCACCGAATTTGTGATGAAATAAAAGAAAAAAGCAGCTTGCTAGATTAAAGAAGCACCTCCGACTTGGGCGCTTTTATAGCAGGATTGGACTACGCACGTGGAGCGACATGTTCTGTATAGTCGATGAAGTAGATGTAACCGAGATCTTTCTATGCTTTGAAGCGGATCTCACAGGCAGAGACCACAGCCAGTCATAATACTGAATGGACCGCACGTGTATTACTATCTTACGTTGGGCCTTGATCCTAAGCGGGGCCCCTCTGGAAGCCGCAAGTAACATTCAGGGCGATTGGCGCGTGGCTTGAAATTCGTTAAGGCTTGACCATTTAAGCCTTGAGCTTCACACGAAGGGACTTCCAAAAGGCTATTATCTTCTCTGTTTCAAATTAGACTTGTCTATGTAAAGTTCGCTGAGCTTCAAGAGTTCAGAGAAGAAAAGACAAGGACGGCATTACCAGCTTTTCCTGGGAGGTTTGTTACTGATACAAACTCGAGTTATTCATGGTCCGATTTAATTAGTACAACAGAATGCTATCACAAGAGTCAAGACTGCGAGAAAACGATAAGAAATCACGTGCTAGGCAGCAGTTTTTTTTTTTGCATGGGCGTCGACCGCCCCACTCGCCGGGCTTCCAGAATAGTACGCGAAGTCATAGGGCTGATCACCAAGTCACCGAATGGACGCCACTACTGAGCAGATTCGATTCGAGCGGAGCTGGAAGCACCCCTTCTTACTTGCTTATCCTTGGAGAAGGAGACGTTATTGTAAAACTGTACTAGGCTGTAGATAGATTCCTAGCTTAGTTTCGTAATAATTTAACTAATAGTAGTAGTTAATTCAAAGGAAGATAGAGTATATTATTATTTAGGTTTAAAAGAGCGGCTCTTTTTTCTAGATATAGAAAGTAATAGCAGTTAGTACTACAATTTATAATAGTTCTGCGAAACCTCAGGTCTTCTCTACGCCTATTCGAGGTAACCCTACTGTGATCCCAGAGTGTGGAGAACCTACATATATATACCACTGCAGCTAAGTCAATTCCATGAATTGACTTGGTTATGACCTTTGGTCTAATGGGTTAATGCCGGAGCATGTGGCTGGTGAATCTCACTACTATAGGTCGTATTATTATTATAATATACGGCTAGTATAGATTAGGAACTAAGCCGAACTATTAGAATCAATCCTATAGAATATATAATATATAAAGAATCAGGTTAATTAGAAATTAACTCAATCTTCTCGTTATATATATAGCCTTATATTTCCCTGTAAATAGATAATTATTCAAATTAATCTTCCTTTAAACTATAATAAGTATATATTAAGATCCGCAGGGCTTATATCGGCATGTGACCTACGTACCTAGACACTGTGGGATGCTGTACGGACCGATTCGGGCCTCGGCATACCACTTTAGCATATATAGATACCCGTATTCTAGTATATATAATAAAAAGTTAGTAAGTTATACGTCTATTTTAGGTAACTTTATATAATAGTAGGTATAGTAGGTATACCTAGGATAGGTATATCTATAGGCCTTAGGCGTTATAGATAGGTACTCGAAAATCTAAATAGCCTACTGCCTACCGTAGACGGGCGATAGGTACCTCCTAGGTACCTATAGACGGGCAATGTCGCAGTCTAGTCGTGATAGGTAGGCCTAACAGCCTACAAAAGTAACCTAAAGCTTTGATTTTCGCCTTATATAAAAATGGGGGGTTTATTTCATGGTACAAACTAGTTTTTCATAGAGAATAGGGTCTTTTTGCTATGCAGGACGACTTCATACTAGTCGTGGGGGGTGTTGGAAGCAGTCACATGCTTTTATATGCTTCTTGCTCTCCTAGCACTTAGTCCAGCAACCTGTAGATAGTTTTCTCTCTTCTTCACGCATTCGGAGATTTTCCAGATATACCTACAACTTCATAGTAGATTGTATTTCATCCCTATCAATGTTATATATGTATGTTGGGAATGAATAGTGTCTTCTGATAAATAAATTAATTGAATACTGCCTACCATTGTTGTAGTTGACCAGGGGCGGTTGGAAACACTTGCTCCTCTGTCTTTGAGCCATATAACAAACCCAAATCAGAAATAATAGGCCGCATAAGACAATGGTTAGTCAATTAGGGATAAATGTACTATACACTTTGTGAAATTAGTCGGTGTTGAGTTTTCAGACTGTTCACTTTCGGGTAATTTCACTAAATCATTTTCCATCCTGAACGCTATTTATTTTGTTGGAAGGAGAAAGTCACCATTGCTAGTGAAATCATCAATCTAGTTGTTTTGATGGAATTTGACTGGGAATGAGGTTTAAGAAATGCTCGAAGATCGCCAATCCCGACCGCTAAGTGCGTTGCCGTGGTTTGTTGACGCGAGGAAAAATAGTATTTTGATGATACTCTGGGCTCTATTCCACATTTTCTCATCTATTTCTTGTGTAAAAGTAATAGTCAATTCTTCCATGAGATATGGATACAGTGAACATTGTACATAAACCCCTCTGTCACGCCTGAAAGATACCAATACCCCACACAACAACATAAAATAATCTGTGTATTGAAAATGACAATCCAAACTTCAGTCTATCTTTGGGTCACTTGATAAAGACCAAATTGGCGATGTCGGTAGGCATGCCGTTGATAAGATGCACAAGCAACCCCGCCACCGGCGAGTCTCCCGCGCAGATACTCCACGAACGAATTATGTGGGCGACCAATAGGACCGGTCCCTCGAATAGGTTATCCGGGTTATATTACTGTTTGTGGAGAGACTGACCAATACTAGCGATAAACACCCCGCATAGTGGGCAATATTGGTTATCAAACGCACCGGGCGCCTGTCCGAGATCTTATCTGGCTCTACACAAGGGGAACATGGTTGAAGGATAAAGAAGCTTGTCCCTTCGCTTGACTCGAGATGAGTAGAAGGACAAAGTCATAATTTCATTCCAAAGAAATGGCCACCGTACGTCCCAGAAAGCCTCTAACGGCTCTTGCACGATGCACTCGGCAAACGAGCAGTGTGAATTCCTCAGTGACACTGCGCTTTAACTCAACACTTCAAGCACATGCACAAGCCAAGACTGCCTCGACCACCACACTACCACCCCTCTCTGCTTTACCAGCACGTGTCTTGCTCAGGTCCTTGCTGGTCTCTACGATATCGTCGAAGAGATTCCTCCTCATCCCCGCGCTTTCGTTGATGTCCTTCCTCTCCAAGCCTAACAGAATTTGGCTATTCGACGTCGATCGGAATCCGCTCCTGCATGGAGTTTTAAAGACAACCTTCTACAACCAATTCTGCGCTGGAGAGAATGAAGCAGAATGCAAAGCCACTATCAAGGAAATGAAAGACATGGGCTTCAGCGGTATGATTTTGACATACGCTGCCGAGACTGTGTTTGATCACAGTACCCAGGCTCAGAGTGGACAAGGCGCTGCTTCTTTGAAAAGCGAGCATGGGAATGTTTCCATCGATCCTAGCATCGAAGCTTGGCGGAAAGGCACAGTTGAGACCATCTACATGACAGATGCAGAAGATTACCTCGCAGTCAAGTAAGTTGCTTGGCATCTACCCGTTTTATGGAGTGACGACTGACCATTTAAAAGACTGACAGGTGGTGGCGTCAAAGTCACCGAGGCTTTCGCCGCTGGGGACTTGCCTCCGCAGCAAATGCTGGATGCACTGGATGAGGTCTGCACCAAGGCCAAAGAACGAAAGGTTCGCATCCTCGTCGATGCCGAGTCTCAGCATTTCCAAAAGGGTATTTCCCGAGTTGCCGTCGAACTCATGCGCAAATTCAACCGCGACGGTTATTCCACCATCTACAACACCTACCAGGCCTACCTCAAAAGCACACCGGCGACACTGGCCAACCACCTCGCTGTGGCAAACGAAGACGGATTCACTCTCGGCCTCAAGCTCGTTCGGGGCGCATACATGGCCACGGATGAACGGTCCCTGATCCACGACACAAAGGAAGACACCGACAACGCATATAATTCGATTGCCCAGGGGGCGTTGAGAAAGAACATTGGAGAATTTGGAGACAAGGGTACCCGCAAGTTCCCCTCGGTGAACCTCTTCCTAGCAAGTCACAACAAGGAGAGCGTGGTGGCTGCCCACGAGCTCCACAAGCACCGTGTCACATCTGGCTTGCCTACCGTGCCTGTGCGCTTCGCCCAACTCCATGGTATGTCCGACGAGGTTAGCCATTCACTGCTTCAGATGAATGACGGCGACGGAACACCGGAAGTTTATAAATGCTCCACTTGGGGAGGTTTGGGTGAATGTCTGGCTTATCTTCTTCGTCGGGCAATTGAGAATCGTGATGCTGTTCTGCGGACAGATAATGAGTATCGGGCGTTGAAGACGGAGGTTTTCCGCAGAGCGAAGTCTGTGTTTTCTTCTTCGCCATCTTCATAGCGTACCCAATGCAATATGACTTTATGATCAATGTATTTTCACTTCTACCCTCGGTTGCTCTCGGCAGTAGATCCACTGGACTGGGATAGATTAGACCTGAATAGGATAAGTTATAACTGGCAGGAGCACCGGATGGCGGCGGAAGTCACGAGGGGTCAACTGATCTTTATTTTCACGAGAATTCCGAGGACCCCATGGAAGGATGACACCTCGGGTCATCCTTCCAATTTTGGAGATCACAATCCAGTTTTAGAAGGAGCGATCATGCATTTATCTACTTGTGCACGGAGTATATCTTGGAGTAATGACAGCATTGATGCATGGCATGATAGGTAAAGATCTGCACATTGCGGTTGATCTCAAGGACACATTGAAAGTTAGTTTGAAACCGGGCCGTCGGGAATAGAGGAAGCAGTGAGATGCAGGAAAACTTGATAGTAGGGAACATATCGCCCCAATGATGACGTGGTTTATGCTAGGGAGGTCACCCGGAAAGGAATGTTCAGCATATTTCATAGAAAAACTGCCAGGGGGGGAGGAAGCAATATTCCACGAGTAAGAAGGAGGTTTTGCTGAACACCGTACTCCGTACATGACGCCTCAAGTTTGCCCCAGCCTCCACACGAACATACCCCAGTTAAGAGGGGAAGTGGATTTGTGAGACATCAATACGAAGTGAAAGATTGTTCATGTGGCCAAATGAATTTGAATGTTGACGTGGTGTAGCCAATAACTGGATCAGAAAGTAATCACATTGCGCACGAGCCTGCTCCCAACGCCGCATCGTACCAGATTTTCAAAAAGTCTAAGCTCCATCCAGTGTCAAGTGTGAGGAGCTGGTTGGTCCGCTCGGTGAAGTTCCGAAGCTTGGTAAGCTTGTCATTTTCCGGGGTGGATCCCCAACCCTAGCCCTAGGTGCCCAGATGCCTACCTGGGTACTCTCCTTCAATCTGGGGCCCCTCGCTTTAGGAGTAAGTAAGTGGGGGTGTTACACCGGGGTAACTGGGAAGGATTTTAGTAAGTTGTATGTTCTTCCCCTTTGAATCGGGGCGCTGAAATATTTGAACTTTCACAAAAGACCATTCAGCAACACGCTTAATAGAAGCCTATTCAACTTAGAGTGAACGCTATGGCCGCTAAGCTCAGAGGCAAGTCATTGAGCCAGGTCATCGGTCTGATTGGTGCCGTCGGATTCGTACTACAGGGTTACGATCAGGCAGTTTCCAATGGGCTATTGACCCTGGGTTCTTTCATCGCCGTCTTTCCTCAAATCGATACCGTGAATACCAGCGGTAGTCAGAAATCTCACAACTCCACAATCCAAGGTATTTACTCGAAAAAAGTTCAATTGCTAGAGATTGACGAGAGCGATGTTGACCATTACAAGGCACAACGGTCGCTATCTATGAAGTTGGATGCGCAATAGGTGCAGGTTCCTGCGCCTTTTTAGGTGACAGGCTTGGTCGTCGCAAGACCATCTTTCTTGCCGGTTGCATAGCCATTGTTGGCATTGCTATCCAATCAAGTCCCTTCTCGCTTGGCCAGCTTATTGCTGGTAGAGTCATTACTGGTACAACTCCAACCCTTCAGCCCCAACCTATCATTGAGAAAAGTTACAATTAGCTAACCAGTCCTTTGTAACTGAATAGGTCTCGGTGTCGGTGGCTTCACCGCTACAATCCCAATGTACGTCTCCGAGTCATCTGGAGCAGGAGCCCGAGGACGAATGGTGCTGCTGGAGGGATGGTTTGCAATCGGCGGCATTGTCCTCGCAACATGGTTAGAATTCGGACTCTTCTATGTCAGCGACAACTCTGTCAGCTGGCGTTTCCCCATTGCATTCCAGGGCCTCTTTGCCATCACTGTTGTGGCTTGCATCATGCTCCTACCCGAGTCACCCCGCTGGCTCGCCCGTGTCGGCCGTCTCGAGGAGGCGGCTGAAGTCTTAGCCCGCTTGGAAGATGTGCCTGTCGACTCCGAGCATGTCCTACAGGAGCTGGAAATCATGCGACAGTCACTGATACTTGACGACAACACCGAATCGGCAGGTTCCTCGTCACCATTCGCTCTCACGAAGAACCGCCACCTGCATCGTACAGTTATTGCTGTTGGTGTGAACATTCTGGCACAGATGACCGGTGTCAACATCATCACTTTCTATTCTGATACTATCTTCGAGTCCGACCTGGGTTACTCAGGTACGATCTCACGAATCATCACGGGATGTCTGCAAATCTGGCAGTTTTTAGCTGCAGGCGTGGCCGTTCTACTCATCGATCGTGTCGGACGTCGTCCTTTGCTCATCACTGCCGCTGTCGGTATGACCATTGCCCAGGCCTGTCTGGCTGGGCTGTCAAGCGACCTTGGAAATAAATCCGCAGCTGGCGCGTCACTCTTGTTCTACTTCATGGCGCTTTTCTGCTTCCCTATTGGACTTTTCCTTGTCCCATTCATGTACGCCGCAGAGATCGCACCGCTACGCACTCGTGCGAAGGTTACTGCCATGGCAGCTGCAGCGAACTGGCTCTTCAACTTCGTGTTGGCAGAGGTCAGCCCGGTCGGATTCGCTACTATCAAATGGCGATATTACATTGTCTACGCATGCATTAGCGCCTTTGCTTGTGTCTTTTTCTACTTTTTCTGCCCTGAGACCAAGGGCCGCACATTGGAGGAGATCGATGATATTTTTGTTCAGTCCAACTCTGTGTTCGATACTGTACGAATTGCACAGGAGTTGCCTTACCAGACAGAACTTCTGGATCATGTCGATGACACCGAGAAGGGTGGAGTGGGGGCCATGCAAGTGGAGAATGCTTGAAAATTATACGAAGAAACTTGAGATTATGTGTTGTTAGATGGAAGCTTTTGATCAATTATAGATGTACGTCTTTAGCTAGTTCCAGCGACAGCTTTTTTTTTTACAGGGTATGAATAGGTGGTTAGAAAATAGATTGATTTATTTAACCTGAGACTTTGGCATGAAAAGCAGATCGCAACTCCATATTCGTTAAGCACCCAATCCCAAATGCAGGAATGATACGGATACACCGCAAAAAGGTCGACGAGGGAAGATATTGCTGCGAATGCTTCACTCGTTCCAGGAAAGGCATACTATATTGTCGTGTGTACATATCCAACGCCAACAAATGTAGCGGAGTAGCCACCAGCTGAGTCAGGACGGGCACGGTCAACTGTGTGATGATCGGCTTTGCATGGGGATGATCCGCCAAGCCATCAGGGATGACATCCGACAACCACGGGGCCAACGTAAATGATCCAAAGATAGTGACACCGTCTCGCACGAGGAAGATAGCAGCTGCAGTTCGTGCCAATGACTTGTTTTGGAGGGGTGCAGAGATTGGGGTCGATGTCTTGGCATCGGGACCCCTGCCGGTGCCGTATTCCTGCGCAAATCGGATGTCCTTCCACAACGCTAGCGGCACATTAGCCATCATAGTGGTGGCAAATGTGAGCGTCCCCGCGGCGGTTATCTCAAGCTTGCGACTGATTGTGTCGGTCAAGTTTGCCACGGAATAGGTTGCCGCGTAGAGGGCCCAGACGATACCGAACGGTCGCTGGAAGACAAATAGACCAGGCTGTCGGAGGGCCCCGATCGCATGCCGACGAAGTCCGCGGAGAATGGGCTGCTTGAAGGCAGCTTGCTCGACAAGCGCTCTAAAAGCCCGTTAGCGCGGAGTCTGCGCGCTTGGAAGCGAGACGAACCTATCAATAATTGCTACCGCGGGTGTTACTAGGGACGCCGAGGCTGCTGCTGCAGCGAAATCGCCGGCCAGCTGTCCTAGTTCGGCGTTGCCCCAGCGAGCTTCATTTGATTGAATTTCTTGTTGCATAATGATAATGTGAAGTCCATAGTTCGGAGTCTCATGCTTATCTACTTTGAAATAATGGATAGGAGAGCACTCCTATCCAAGCCTGATACGAGCACCGGATGGCCTCCCGATAGTGCAGATTTCGAGGAGCAGCCACGCGTTTAGCTTAATCTTGTCCGCCAGAGCTCAAGTTTGCCGCAATTCTCATGTGGGGTAAACGGGGAAGCCTCCGATATCCCCAGGAGGGGGTCGTTGATCGTTGGACGTTTAAAGCAGTGTGTTCTTTGTCTCAACCTGATTCCTCAAGTTCACATTGCCATTCAACTTGACTCAGTCTTGCTATTAATAATGTCTACTACACTCATGAGACTTCGCTCGGCACGGCCTATGGGCTCTCGCCTGCGCTCCGTTCCCGCGGGCCTTTCTATTCAGACTCGTGCCAAGACCACCTTGCCATTCCGCCTCCCTGATGCCCGAAACGAACCTAACGTGAGTGCGACCGAACGATTTTTACCCCAACTTAATGCTAATTATACTCTAGCCTCTATACAAGAAAGGCTCCCCCGAGCGCGCCAAGCTTGAAGAAGCATTGGCTAAGCTCCGCTCCCAGCTGCCCGTGCGCAGTGAGCTATTCTTCGATGGAAAGTTCCAGGCAAGCTCCCAGTCTTGGGATCAGCAACTGCCCGCCGAACATGCCGTCACCTTCACAAACTACCCACTTGCCACCGAGGAGCAGACCCGATCAGCTATTGAACTAGCCCTGGAGGCAAAGCAAAGCTGGCAAGATACCCCGTTCGTTGACCGAGCGTCGATCTTCCTCAAGGCCGCCGAGCTGCTGTGCACCAAGTACCGATACGAAATTATTGCGGCTACGATGCTTGGACAGGGAAAGAACATCTGGCAGGGAGAGATTGATGCTGCGGCTGAATTGGCGGATTTCTTCCGTCAGAACTGCAACTGGGCGGCTGAAATTTTGGAGAAGCAGCCCACTCGTGGCAGTGATGGCATGTGGAGGTCAGTCTATCTTGAAGTGTTGAGCTAGTACGGGATCATTTGCTAACTGCTCGCAGTCGTCTCGACTACCGTCCTCTCGAAGGCTTCGTTTACGCTGTCTCCCCGTTCAACTTCACAGCCATTGGTGGCAACCTGATCTGCGGACCTGCGCTGATGGGTAACGTCGTACTTTGGAAGCCTTCTGCCTCCAACGTCTACGCCAGCTCTTTGCTCTACAAGATTCTTTTGGAAGCTGGTCTTCCTCCCAACGTGATCCAATTCGTCACTGGTGACCCCGAAGCCATTACCGAGACTGTCCTCTCCCACCACGACTTTGCCGGCTTGAACTTCATCGGCTCTTCCGATGTCTTCCGTTCTCTGTATGGCAAGATCGGCGAGGGTGTTGCCGCCAAGAAATACCGCGAGTTCCCTCGCTTCGTTGCCGAGACCAGCGGAAAGAACTTCCACCTTATTCACTCCTCGGCCGATATCACCAGTGCAGTCAACCACACCATTCGCGGCGCATTCGAGTACCAGGGTCAGAAGTGCTCTGCCACATCTCGTCTCTACTTGCCCGAGTCTCGTGCTGAGGAGTTCCTCACCAAGTTGAAGGCTGGAATCCAGGAGATTACCATTGGAGACCCAATCAAGGACCTGGAGGCTTTCATGGGCCCCGTCATCCACCGTGGATCCTTCGAGAAAATCAAGTCCGTCATTGATGCTAGCAACAAGGACCCCTCCCTCAAGCTGATTGTGGGTGGTACTTATGATGAATCTGTTGGATACTACGTGCACCCCACTGTGTACCAAGCCGAATCACCAGACCACAACCTCTTCAACGAGGAGATCTTCGGTCCCGTGCTTACCGTGTACATCTACAAGGATGCCGACTGGGCTTCCACTTTGAAGTCTGTTGATCAGAATGGAGGTGGATTTGCCTTGACTGGTGCTGTCTTTGCCCAGGATCGCGTTGCTATCCGCCAGGCTGAAGATGCGCTCCGGTACTCTGCCGGTAACTTCTACATCAGTAAGTCTCACAGTCCCTATGTGAATTTTTGCCTTTTTTATCTAACCGTTTACTCTTTACAGACTGCAAGACCACCGCTGCTCTTATCGGCCAGCAGTCTTTCGGTGGTGCTCGTGCTAGCGGAACCAACGACAAGGCTGGTAGCGCTGACACTCTCCGTCGTTTTGTTAGCCCCCGATTGATCAAGGAGGAGTTCTTCAACCAGGCAGATGGTTTCACTTACCCCAGCAACCACTAATGTCGGAATAAAAAAAAATGAATGGTTTATAGATTTTACGCTAGTGTACATTTACTTTCGCAATTCAAGCATGCTGTTGTTTCTTTCTCTTGAATACACTTCCACTATAAGCCACAAGAGTAATCGATCTTGAATGCGGCCTCTATCCTTGACGATGTAAAACTTGGAGAATCTGATTATCTAGCTCAAGATGATGTTAGGGATGGTATATGGGAGATGAAACTTTTACGTCTTTTTAGATGTCGTTCCTTCACGGTGTCACGGGTAGACAAATAATTATTGCCTTTGAATAAACAGCCTTGCTACTCAACAACAATGTATGGACCTTGCAGTATGTGAGGCAATTACAAGTTCACCTGAGAATGTTCTTATCATAAATACTGCGAGAAGAAGTGTAAGTGGGTGAAATTGATTAGACAATGTGAATATGTGACTAGAAGGCTAGATCTAGATCTAGATCTTTGCGTATATTTTTTTTGCTTGTACTAAAAGTGACTGCTAAAAGTGAAATGACTCAAATCATCCTACGCCCCTATCATTTGATAATTCATCCAGTTATCGTGTCTATTTATGGCCTCTTACGTGGCTCCATTCTCTTATCATGGATAACGAAGATATCCAAAATATAAGAAGAAATCCCAATTGGGAACATCGGGAACCCTCCCGACCATCCACTTCTCCGCAGTCCCCGCACTAGTCACCGGAGTCGGAATTGACGCCGTAAACTCATGGTGGCATGTCGAGCTGTGTAACTATAGATATAGAACTAATAGCCCATCTGGTAGAAGTCTCTCATAGCATCTCGCCTAAGATGAGTATCTCCAAGTCCGACCCGATCATCATTGTTGGTGGCGGAGCCTTTGGGCTCTCCAGCGCTCTTCATTTGACTCGCTCGGGCTTCACAAATATTTCCGTCTTCGAGAGAGATGAACAAATTCCTCCACGTTTTTCAGCCGCCAATGACCTGAACAAGATTGTGCGCGCCGAGTACGAGGATCCATTCTACACCGATTTGACAATCGTAAGTCAAAAGCCCACCTTTCAAGACAAGTATAGCAATGCGAGTTTGATAACTGACCGGCGTCTTGTTTAATCCAATCAGCAAGCCATCGCCGCATGGAAAACCCCTCTTTTCGCCCCTTACTTCCACCAAACTGGATTCCTCCACTGCGTGTCTGGCGAAGCACCCCAGAAAGCCATCGACACCCTCAACAGATTCCGGGCTTCGGCCAATGCTAGCGAACAAATTAAGCCACATGTCGTGCCTCTCGACGGCGTAGAAGACATCCGCCAGGCCTGCTGGCAGCTCGACGGCCCGTTGCCCGGCTGGAACGGATACCTGAACCGCTTCGACGGCTATGCACACTCCGGCAATGCCCTCGCTGGGATATACCGCGCTGCGCAGGCCGCCGGCGTGCGCTTCTACCTCGGCGCCCACGGCGCAGTCGATGAGATCGTCTACGTCAGCACCCTGCACGGCAAGAAGAGCTCCGGAATCCGAACAAAGGATGGCAAGTTCCACCCGTCGTCGCTGGTGATTGTCGCCGCGGGCGGTGCGGTCGGCCGTCTTGTGCCCGAGATCGGGAAGAAGGTCGTGGCCAAGTCGTGGTCTGTGGCGCATGTGCTTCTTACCGATGAAGAGACCTCTGCGCTGCGTGGTATTCCTGTCACCTATGCCCGTGATCTGGGATTCCTCTTCGAGCCGGACCCAAAGACCAACCTGTTGAAGATTTGTCCTATGGGAGGTGGTTTCATTAATACGGATCCTGAGACTGGCGTTTCTCATGCGCCTGCGACTTTGGAGGAAAGTGCCTTTGTGCCGGAGCATGATGAGAGGCAGATGAGGAAGTTGTTGGCGCACACTCTTCCTGCGTTGGCGAATCGGCCACTGGTTAAGAAGTCGCTTTGTTGGTTTGCCGATACTGATGACTCGGACTTTATCATTGATTATGTTCCTGAGACGTCGTCGTCGGTTGTGGTGTTGTCTGGTGATTCTGGGCATGGATTCAAGATGTTCCCTATCTTTGGATCGTGGGTTTCGGATTTCCTCCAGGCTGGTCAGCAGACTGAAGCACGCTGGAAATGGAAACACACGGATCCCAATGAGGGCAAGGAAAACTGGGGTGGTGATGTGAGCTGGCGTCTTGGAGATTCGAAGGAGCTCTCTGAGATTCGGCCTAGGGTTTTGTCTAAGCTTTAGATTGTTTGAATATTAGAAGAGTATATGTGTTCATTTTTTTATATCTTCGGGTCTAAGAAAACGTATCATTAGAAATCGTATCTTTTAACCTTTCAAGTTGTAGACCATCTTGATTTGTTTTAGAATGGATATTATGCATTGAGGATGGTGGAAACAAATTTGCGATTCGTCAATCATCACACATTCGATCTACCATATACTATGTTCAATCATCGCATTTGACACCCACTCAGTATCATAACTCTCAATCGAGTCAGCGACAGCCATAATCTCAGCCGAAGTCAGCATCGTACTAAAATCACACTCCACATCGAAATCAGGATCCGGCCTCAGAAGCGCATCATCACATCGAACAGATTGAGATAAGACACCAGGAACCGGTGTTGCAGAAGGCGAAGTTGGGCCAGGAAGGACATCAGTGTGATGGAAGAAATCAGGGACTAGTAAGTGCCGAGGCCGATCACCAGAGATACATCCTATTAATGTCTCATGTAGCTGCTGGAGCTCGGATCGCCGGAATTTAGCAACTTGGTTTCCATCTCTGACCATTTCGTCGAAGATGGAATATGCTTTTTCCAGCCAGTTGGGGTGGCTTTCTAGTACTCGCGGGTCGATGGCTGGGCCCATCAGGAGGATGATTGTGGATACGAAGACTGATTCTAGATCAAAGGGGAGGAAGGTTTCTAGAATTGTATGTCAGTTGGGAGGGACTATCTGTAGTAAAGGTTTGTCTTACCTAAGAGGCCTTGGCTCTGTAGACTGGAGAGAATGCTGATGATGTGCTGGGCGGATTCAAGACACATTTGCATCAGGTTTCGGACGTTTCGGGAGGCATTGAGGGATTCCACACAGCTTTCTGGGGATTCGAAGCGGATTTTGAGAAAGCAGAATAGGAGAGGTCGGGTAGCTAAGATGATACTCTGAATATCGTGTGAGTGATCGGCGGGTTTCGCTTTTTTTAAAGAACAAGATACATACCTGGTGATACTGAAGATGTAAATATGCTGATATTCGAGAAACCCCGCTGCCTGGATCCAAGTGTAGCGGGAATGATTCGCGAAGCTCATCGGCAAGCCCTGCGATGTTCGCCAATGCTGCTTTGGTGCTAACCAGGAATGTCCGGTTGATGCGCCCATTGACAACATATATTGCTGTTCACTTTGTCAGAGGTGATCATCAACGACGGAGACTCAGGGAATCTTACTGCTGTTCACTTCGGCGACGATCTGGGACAACTTGATGTGCATGCCTAATGACATTGTCTCTGATGGGTCTGCAAAGGTGGGAAGCTGCGTTTGCACATATCGGTCATTGATCGACTGAGGCAGACCCATTAACGATGTCATTTCTCGGTCTAGAATATAAATGGTCCACCAGATTTTGCTGGATCTTTGGACCATTTCATGTCCTAAATCTTCGACTGGCATACTAGTGTGCATTCCTTGTGCCATAGCTATCCGCATGGCTTGGCCAATCTAGAGAGTTGGTCAGTCAGGTTTTTCAAATGAGACAATTCTTTGGAAACCTTACATAGTTATGTGCCGATGTTCGAAAGTCAACACACTGGTAGTATAATGCGATGCAACATAGGATTTCCGTCCCGAGCATAGGATCCCGGTATAGCGCGGTCGGGTCAGGCAGAAGCTGCAAAGCTTTGACGAAATAGCACACCCCTGGTGGCTTTTTACCTTGAGCCTTGGGCTGAACGAATCCTTTCCCAAAAGCCAGGATAAGGAGGAAATGGATGTACCACAAGCTATTTGTCATAGATTGCCCATCTCCTGAGTAAAACTGCTGCAATGAGCACATGAACTCTTCTTCATCGAAAAGATGATACAACTGTCCACACCGGAATCGCACGGCGTTGATCAGATACATCGTGTGGTCGCGAGTCGGGACAACTGGAGCATCTGGGCCCGGGGTTGTTCGTAACCCGTCCCATCCCAGTTCATAGGTCGATTCGTCAAATATCAAAGTTTCTGTGGGTAGTGAATTCTGATATAGTTGCTGATGTGCCAAGCTAAGAACTCGCCGAGTGAACGACCAGTTGGATGATGTTCCAAGATAGACTGTAGATGTTAGAGTTGCGCATTCTGAGGAACGAGTGTAACTTACATGTGCGACCATTTGGTGCAGACATAAAAGCAGGCGGACCGGTCGATAACGGGTTGGCTAGCCCCGAGTCTAGATCCTCCAGGTCCTGGACTTCATCGTGATCCTCTGGAGTAATGGTCCTCTCCAAAGGAGGTACATCTTCCCGGTCTTTGGGATCTGCAATAGGTTAGTCGGTGACTATCTAAGCGAAAAACAAGACATACCAATTTGAGGATCAAAATTCGAGCTGAAAGGGCTCACTTGGCCCTGCTCGCTCTGCTCTATACGCGCAATTTTCTGCTGCAGTTCCATAATGTATCTGTGATGAATGTGAGCTGTCGGTTCTTCTCAAGACTCCAACTGACTCACCCTCTTGTTACCAGGATCTTCTGATCCCGATCGTTGAACATGCAGCTCAGCTTCCGCTTGCTGCACCCGTCGCATGGTTGCGATCCGGAACATTTGATCTTTTGTCTCCGACATCGCACACATCTAAATTGTTAGTATGTTTCTTTAGTAGTTTCCCTTGGAAAGTTCCAAGATTTACTTACGCATTTGACGACCGTTTTGTGACTCTTCCATTGCCCGCCATCTGTGTTGAGAAATGTTGGAAATCGAAAATGCGGGGGAGAAGTTCCCCGTGATACCCGTGAGGGCCGTGAGGGGAATTACCTAGGTACTCTTTATCAGAAGACGAATCAGACAGGTTGATTGAAATGTGGAGACTCACAATCTTATCTGGACTTATCGATGATAGATGTGTCGTCGGGTTCCCTCCCGATGATTAAACGATTCAACATAATCCAACATAATCCAACCAATTGGAAGGTTGTTTGACCTTTTTCCTTTATCTTTCTATACATGTACATGCATACTTTATCTTTCTATTTCTACGTACTCCGTACATTTAACATAGGTGGATTTTTAACGCTGCCCAAGCAGATTTCGATTCATCTCCCAAAATTGTCTGCATGCTGTGTGGCCCCAATGCTCTGTCCACCACTCTCCGAAGCTATCTTGAACATTTTGTTCATCCACCCGTAACACCCGCTCGTCTCTCTTAAGCGAACAGAGAGCACATGGATGCGAGGCCTTGAGTGCGCCCTGATCCGCCCGTGCCGTAATAACCTTGAGCGCACTAGGATCTTGGACCGTAGGGATTGGTCGCTGGCCTGCGGCTTGTAGAATGGCATTGAAGATCACCGCCCGTTCACGCCAAGTAATAAGCACATCAACGGCGTCTTGTTCTTCTTTGATGGTCTCTTGCTTGTTCACGCTGTTAAGTTTCATACCACCGGCTTTGCCAGAACGGGCAGGGCCGATTCTCATGCTTTGACTAAGAATTGTATCACGTTTCCACCGGAAACTGCGCCCTGCGATAACGCGGGCGGCCGATTGAAGTACGTTGTGGATCTTTAATGCTGTTGTTGAAAACGTGTTGGAGGACGATGACTGTGGGGCCGATGATCGGAGCTCGGATTTTGCGAGAGCAGCCTCCTTCTGGAGATTCTCGAACACGTCTAAAAATAACTCGAGAAGGACGGATGGCGGTGGAATATTTGTCGGACGGACGGTGGCTGCGGGGGCTGTGGCCCTGGAAACAAAGCTACTAGGAGCTGGGCTAGAGACTGTCGGTGGTGAGGTGGGTTTGGATTTGGGCACAGGCTTTACACTGGGCCCATCTGAAAAGTCACCCCAGTCGTCGAAGGCATCATCGTCCCAGGTTGATGCAGGTGGCTTATAGGATTTAACTGGCGGTTTTGTAGGCGGTTTTGTTTTCTTCTCGGAGACCTTTGGGGGAGGTTGGCTAGCAGGTGCATCGGCGAAATCGCCCCAGTCAACAAACGAATCATCCTCCCATGTCGCCTGGTGTTGATTACTATTAGGCTCGAGGTATTGGTTCTTTTTGGCCACGTCCGACGGATGTTTCACAACTGGTGCGGAGTCTTGCATTGAGAGTGAACCCAGCAAGTCAATTGTTTCAGAGCCCCGTGGAGCACTTTTTCGAGGCTCTGGCTCTGGCGATATAGCTGTCTTTGATTGCCGAAGAGCTGTTGAATGTGCATGTTGAGCGTTTGAATCAGGGCCCTCGAATTCACCCCAGTCGTCGTCTTCATCACTTGCTGGTGCGTCAAATGCTGCATCGAAAAATAAGTCGCTATGTGGATTCAAGGGAAGGTTGAATTCCTGATGGCTAGGAGTCTGCCATGAAGCTGCTGGAGCTGCAAATTGACTGACTGCTGCCGGGTTCGGATTCGGACCTTTGTTGTGCTGTACACTTCCTGATGACCCGAAGAAATCAATGTTCTCGTCGACATCGAAGAATGAGTTTTTCTGGTATTGCGATGGCTTCTGTTCGGACTTGTTGTTTGAAGCAGGTGCCTGGCCAAACTCTGCTAGCAGATCTGCAGACATTTTGAATGTTCACGGGTGTCATGAAGCTGTAAGAGGTGACATAGATTGTAGCGGTACAGCGATGCAGCAAGCTTCTGCAAGGGCGGCAACACAAGATCGAATATGCCGATTCCAGCTGCAATCTGTATCGTTTTAGATGTATAAACTTCCCAACCCGAACTCAACCGGAGTATAGCGGTGGAATGTCGAAATGGCCGAGCAGCGCGAGATAACGCACGGGCGGTCTACTATCGCCCGCATCCCCCTCATTTTCCTAAGCTTTCTCCGTCATCTCCAGCTATGAGAACCATTGAGGAGACCAGGTACTTCACCCCAAATTTTCCATAAATCTTCACTTGTACTCACTGTAACAGAAAGAGATGGGACATCCTGTTCTCCGACAACGACACATCTTCCGACCTCCGAGCGGCGTTGCAATCCGAGCAAGGAGGAAACTTGTGCAATGACGGACTGAGGTCTGTTTGTTGGAAGGTTCTATAAGCTTAACAATGTGGTATGGAGATATATGCTCATTCTTCATACAGTCATTTTTACTTTTCGACGGGTTGGATAAAACTGAATGGGCGCCTAAGGTCGACGAATTCCGTGATGCCTATCGTGCGCTACGAGATCATTTTTTGAAATACATCGAACATCCGGACGATCTAGAATCGACTGCTGATCCGCTGGCGGATGATGAGCAGGTACCTGAATTACCCTCTCGCTGTGCTTCGCCCAACCTGAAGAATCCCCTAACTAACTAATTCTTGTTGGAACAATTAGTCCCCTTGGCAAACACTCCGACACGACGAGACGCTGCGTACTGAGATCCTACAAGATGTCGATCGATGCTTGCAGGAAAACTTCTTTTTCCAAGAGCCCGACACGAAATCCAAGTTGACTGACATTCTGTTCGTCTACTCGAAACTCAATCCAGATGTCGGCTACAGACAAGGAATGCATGAATTACTCGCGCCTATTCTCTGGGCAGTGGATCGAGACTCGGTGAAGCCACACCCCGGAGGACTTGATGCGAACAAGGACAAAAGTGAGGGTTTGATGCTAAAGCTTCTCGATCCACAATTCGTGGAACATGATTCATTTACGCTATTTCTCTCTGTCATGCAGACGGCGCGCATATACTATGAACACGGCGAGACACGGTCGGCAAATGGCCAGATGGATGTAATTCCGATAGTTGATCGGTGTCATTATCTCCATAAGGAAGCTTTGATGGTTGTTGATCATGAGCTTGCTGAGCACCTGGAAGCTGTGGATGTATTACCGCAAATATTCCTAACGTAAGCTGCGGTCAGACACCCATCTGTTTTCTTCTATACTAACCCACTGCAAAGCCGCTGGATGCGCCTTCTGTTCGGGCGAGAAGTTCCATTTGACGATGTTCTGATGATGTGGGATCTACTGTTTGCTCATGGACTACGGTCTGAACTTGTCGATTTCACATGCATTGCAATGCTGCTTAGAATCCGCTGGCAATGTCGGTCGGCCGGTACAATTCCCCGGTGTGTCTTATCTCGCTGACATATATCATCATTTAGTGCTCACGGCCGACTATACAACTGCCTTAACATTATTACTTCGCTACCCATCGCCCCAACCACACACACCTCAGACCTTTGTGCATGATGCAATTTATTTGGAACAGAACCCTACTGCCGGTCGAGGCAGTTTCATCATATCAAAGTATTCAGGGAGACCGCCCGATTCCAATTTTCGCAATCATCCTGGTACACGACCCACGAGGAAGGCCTTCCTTTGGGAGGACTTCAAGAAACACAGTGAAAGCAACTCCCCCGTTGGATTCCCAGCCCGAAACAGCCCCAAAAGTCTCGAATCTCTTTTCCAGGATGTGTCCCAGGGAATACAACGCCGGACAGAGACTTGGGGCGTAGCCAAAGCTGTCCGAGGCGCCGTGACAGAAGCCAGGAAAAATATGCAAACAATGCATTTCGAACAAAATATGCGTCCTGGCTTTTCGAGGCCTGTTTCCGCGGCATCCGCCTCTGACATGCAGTACAAAGCGCCCATGGCGACTACGGCGGCCTCGGCCAGACTGGAAACGAAGATCAATCTACTCGAGGAAAGGAATCAGGCTTTGGCGACAATTTTGCGCGAGGCATTGAATGATCTTGGCTCGCAGCTGGCAAATATCAAGGACCTCGGTTCTGATACGAGCAGCGCAGTGAAGCAGGCTCTGGTCAAAGCTGAGAGTGTCCAGGTCTGCCTCGAAGACTCTTCCATACCAGTAGATCCCCCTCTTGACCCCCGTGTAGACGGTGGATTGAACCAACCAGATAAGCTACAAGAGACAGTCACCTCAACTGTGGGCAAATCAGAAGGCAACATTGTGGCGAACGAGCGTCAATCCCGAACAATAAATCCCGCCAAAACGGATACGACCGGGCCGAAAGCCGTAAGTGGAACCAGTTCCATCAGCCTAAACACGGCAACTCGGACGAACAGTGTCAGGAAGACGGAGAGTGCCCGGGTAATACCTTCGCGATCAACTGTGCGGCCTTCTTTGACGGATTCGGGGTTCTCATGGATGCTTGGTGGTGGTCGGAACCTATCGGGCTTTGTTAGCTCGACATCGCCGCCGCCGGAACAGACTCGACATCTAGACCAAAGCCGAGGGAAACCCAAACCCAATAGCTTGTTCGGATTGAGCGGAGATGACAATCCAGGGCCTGATTCTGAGCACAGTGAATTGGCCCTGGACAGTCTTCGGGGCTCTCGGGACCTTCTGTCAGGGACCGGCCCACCATGATATCTCCCCATTTGGCCAATGTCACTGCTTGCGTACTTTGTATGCACTGGAGATTTTTTCTCCGGGTCGAAGCTAGTCCCACTTCTTATCTCCTGCTAGGCTGTGTTATCATTTCCTATACGGAGCACAGGAATTGGCTACAGACACCCACGCCAACAAAAAAAAGGAGGCATTTATTCGGCAGGATGTAATTTTCTATCCCATTTTCTTCCTCATTTCACAATTTGAACCGGTCGTCCAACTCCATGGAAATCAGTAGCCAATGGAGTCAAATCCCACATGAGGCGCTCGGATCTATTTGAGAAAGCCACTTTGCATCATCTCGATATTCTTGGGAAATAACTTGGCCTTGACTTGCTGCATTGGCGGAGCGGGGTAATTATCTTCAAGTATTGGAGTGGTAGTTTGATATTTGGTTCTATTTGAGATATATCATTTCTATCTTGTATCTTGTATAGATCTGATTCTACGAGTCTCCAGCGGTGAATTTCTCCGCCACATGGGATAGAAACATGTCGATCAGCCGATCTAAACAAGGCAAATCTTTTGTTCAAGGGAGAATGTTGATTTAATTTTCTTTCTGGTCTTTTTTTTTTGAAGGAAAAATGATTGTTAGCTATTTGAAAACATACACAACATAAACAGATGTAAAATACCAAAGGCCATTACATCAGAGGGACCCAGTTCCTTTTTCTCGCAGGCATTTTCATCTCCCCACTCTCTCTCTTCCCCGCTGCTGTTTTTCTTTTTCTTCCCCCTTGAATCCTTTACCTCGAATTCACCTGCTTGTCCTTCACTTTCTGCGTGCCCAGCCGTGACGCCACAAGGGCCGCCTGAGACCCCTACGAGGCAGCTGCCCACCCAACCCCCGTCCCAGTTGCGAATGACCGTACCCATACATGTCGCATACCTTACATACATTCACGAGTGCTCGCCTCGATTGAGCCTCGTACTTTTCTTTGTTTACCATCTGACCATCTGAATTCGAGATAACAACCAAAACCCAAAAAAAAGAGAGACAAGAGAGAGAGAAGAGAGACCTAGGGGATGGGGTCGGCTTACAACCATGATGGTAAGTCATGCGCACATGCCTTTTTGTGTTGATCATTTAGACTTTTTCACATTTCATGGGCCTTGAAGAACTAGCGGAGGTGAGGTGAGGTAAAAAAAAAGAAGAGAGGCAATCGTGCTACCCAGATTGAGCTTACGACTCATTGAGCACTCGGAAAAGAAAGGGTTTGGAGCATCCAGGGCGCGAATTGATTTTCTCCCAAGTGACCAAGCGATCATGGTAACCCGCTAGCACATGCTCAGGGATGCATCTGACCGCGGAGGTCAACCGTCTGATCATTCAAATGCGTCACATTTTCTTGGAAGGCCCATGGAATGGAAACCTCGAGACGCGCTGATTCGGTTGATAATAAGCTAGGTGAATCACGCTGATAAAAACTTAGGCGGGCCGAGTCCTCTTTCGTCGCCGTTAGGATCCCTCTCTGAGTCGCCCGAATCCGAGTCCGGACTGCACAACCTTTATTTACAGACAGATCAGTTCAGGAGCGCAGCGGGCAGTGTTTCTTCGGGATATGACCCTCTTTCTAGGTCGGTGACAATACTCTTTTAACTTTCTAACACAACGTTGACTTCTTGGATGTTAATAGATCTCCGTTGTTCGAGAATGACCATGGAATCGGTCCATCTGGGCTGGATCGAATACGCCAAAACCAACCCTCGCGAGTACTGACCCTTCCAAACATGTCTACCTCGTCGCTATCACTAGCTTCCATGCCTGGCCAACGCCCCGCTCCCTCTCCCCGCTCCCGCTCGTCGTCTCGAGCTCACCCCAGTCTCTTGTCGAGCCGAAGTTTCACGGATCTAGAAGACCTACACCGGTTTCCACTAGAGTCACTACACTCCTTTTCCTTTGCCCAACAATCTGAGGAATTTCTCCACAGCCGTCAGAACATTCTCAAGAGGTCTATTGATTTCATGCGCGACCGGATGGGATGGGCCGCAAGCAATGCCGCGATCGCAAACGCACAAGCAAACGCCAGTGGGGACACGGAGATGCAAGGTATGATGGACCTTTTGGCCCGAGCAAATATGCTCGAATCCCAGGAACACCAAATTCAAGGCCGTGGACCCATCACAGGACCCGCAGAGATTAATAGCGACAATATCTTTGAGAAGGCCTTCTCAGAAAGTGACTCTTCTCCAGCCAGCACCCGAGACGGGGCCCGGGATTCCATCCCCTCGGCATCACATCTCTCTGAAAGCTCCCAATTGTTGAGCCCGGTGCCCAGCGATCGGATCTCCAACCAAAGGAGGGACCTGGTCTCTGCACCTACATCCAGGCGCGTAAGCTTAAAACGTACATACACGGACCTATGCTCTGTCTCTGTCAGGAGCAAGCTGATGGAAACTCTAGCACAACCTTACACCTCTTCCGCGGATCCTTTCGCCTCACTCAACTCCTCGACTGCTGGATTGGGATTCCAGATCCCCACCCTCCACGCACACAGCAGCAAATGGACACCGGCTTCCCAGGCCGTGTTCAGGACCGAAGCCAAGGAACCATGGACCATTCTGGCCGCTAATGATCTGTCGTGCCTCATCTTTGGTGTTCTTCAGTCCGAAGTTCGCCGTCTCAGCATCTTGGAGGTTGTACAGAAGGAGCACCAGGAATGGCTCAAGGCCAAACTTCGAGATCCCAGCACTGATGCCGCTGCCCGCATGCCACTTCAACCCGAGAGGGCTAATATTTCCGCCGTCAATCCCAAGTTCCGAGGTCTTGGGAACGGAGTGACAGCCCAACTTCTCAGCAAACCATCTTCCCGAGAAAAATCTCGGAGAGCGCAGACTGATGACGGATATGGCTCCAGCACGAGAAACGCCAAAAACAACAACCACTCGGCCAATAAATCACGCGGAGTTCTGCTTTGCGGAGATGTGGTCCCGATTCAGAAGCGCAATGGGTCACGGGGTTCCGCTAGCGTCTGGGTTATGGAAAAGCGTGGTGGCCTGATATGGGTCGTGGAGGAAATCACTGAGAATATTGCTTCCATCCAGTGCGACGATTCTTGGAACGTCGTGGGTTCCAAAGGTGATGTCGAAAAAATCTGGGGCCCTTCGGTCGTTCAAAACGGCCAGTCGATCACCGACCTTTTACCTTGTCTGCCATCGGAATCTCTTGAGACATCCCTCGAGAAGGGATTGGCTAAAATTGTGGAGCTGAAGCAATTTGCCGCCCGCACCGCTGCTGGGGTTTGTATTCCTGTCGCTGTTGGCAAGGGAGAAGGAGATCGCACTCTCCAAGTCTCCAGCTTTCCCCATGTCGCAGGCATGATGGTGCTCTCGTCCTTGTCATTGAACGTGATCAGCTCCAACTCAGTGTTCTCTTCGGTCCTATTCGGTCAAGAAAGACCAGAGGGACTCCACATCACTGAGCTTGTACCCGATTTCGATGAAATTCTAGACGTTTTGACCGAGGAGGACAATGTGCCACTGGTTGATGGTATTGTCATACCCGAACACAGCTTCCGACGGGCAAGGACACTTGCCATTCTCCGCGATGGAAAAGCAAACGCCGCCTCTGTGTTTACAGAGCCAAGTGGCTTGCTTGCCAAGCATCGGGATGGCTCGACCATCGTTGTGGATATTCAACTGCGCGTGGTTAAAAGCGGCACATTCTTCTCCAAGGAGAAGACAGAGAAAAGCAGCGATCGTAGTAGCGACTCTGATGACAGTGATGATACCATTGCAGTCACAGAGTTGGTCTATGCTTTGTGGATAACCTACTCGAGACAGCTCCACGCTTCTGGACCCGCTGCTGGCCTCTCGCCATCATCTGTACCAAGTTCTAAGCCTACCTCTCCCACGCATGACCCTGATTCAGATCGCCCGTCAGACGCCGGTGCTGACACCCCGGCAGCGGAAAATCGGAAGGCTTCTGTGGAGATCAAAAGTCCGACGTCAACC
This sequence comes from Penicillium italicum, assembly GCA_002116305.1. Taxonomy (NCBI): domain Eukaryota; kingdom Fungi; phylum Ascomycota; class Eurotiomycetes; order Eurotiales; family Aspergillaceae; genus Penicillium; species Penicillium italicum. The sequence goes on along the minus strand of LWEC01000327.1, from coordinate 373,271 downwards.
CTTAGTCAACAACTCAGTGAGGCTGCATCTGAGCCTCTTACCGCCCGTCCTGCGCAGCCCGTTCCTCAGGTGCCGGCTGCCAATGCGAAGAACGACCCTCCGGCGAAACGAACGATCAACGACTACGTGATTCTCGAGGAGATGGGACAAGGAGCCTACGGCCAAGTCAAACTGGCACGATTAAAGATGCAGCCTAGCAAGAAGATGGTGCTGAAATTTGTCACGAAGAAGCGGATCCTGGTGGATACGTGGACTCGTGATCGGCGCCTCGGTACTGTGCCACTGGAGATCCATGTTCTGGACTTCCTCCGGCGGGATGGGCTCAAGCACCCTAACATTGTGGAAATGGAAGGCTTCTTCGAAGACGATATCAATTATTACATTGAAATGACTCCTCACGGGCTTCCGGGTATGGATCTGTTCGATTATATCGAGCTCAAGGCCAACATGGATGAGTCGGAGTGCCGCAATATTTTCAAACAGGTTGCCAGCGCCGTTAATCACTTACACACCAAAGCGCTGGTTGTACATCGTGACATCAAGGATGAGAATGTGGTTCTTGATGGAGAGGGACGGATTAAGTTGATTGACTTTGGGAGTGCAGCCTACATCAAAAACGGGCCGTTTGATGTCTTTGTGGGAACGATTGGTAAGTTTCCTTTGTCTCTTTGACCGATGGGGGGGATAAGATGCTGACTACGTGTGTTAGATTATGCCGCCCCCGAGGTCTTACAGGGCAGATCGTATCGAGGCAAGGAACAGGACATCTGGGCTCTGGGCATTCTGCTTTATACCATTGTCTACAAAGAGAACCCGTTCTACAACGTCGATGAGATCCTCGACCACCCCCTCCGAATTCCCTTCCTTCCTTTCTCAGAAGATTGTATTGACCTCATCCGCACGATGCTCGATCGTGACGTGGACAACCGACTCACAATTACTGAGGTGCTTGAACACCCTTGGATGGTGGTGGCTTGATTCAAATCCTTTCTTATACCACTCTTCCTTCTCCCTCCGCCTTTTCCTTATTGAAAAACAAAAATAATGCGATACCCCACAAAGTTGATTACGTTCTGATGATGGATGCAAAAATTTCCGGGGAACTGGATATCATTTCGGGGCCGGTGTGGAGCGAGTGTCTACTTCTTCTAACTTCCCTAGGACTATGTTGATGGGTGATGATTATAAACATCAACGTATGACTTGTCTTGTTTCTTTATCAGGGGTTATTTTATCAAGCATTTTTTTCTATCCCTTCATGGCATTTGATTGTGCGATACCTTTGCATATCTCTTTATGTGACCTAGAGACCTAAGAGGCAGCCTTATACAATGTACTCCGGAGTACGGCTTTGAGTGAACTGCGGGGGGAACATTTGGCGCACGTGGTCTTTGTAGTCCTTGGCAAACCCAGTCTAGCCCTGTGGCTCGGGTTATCATTGCCATGGAATCTCCACTTCATGTGCCAACCTTAAGAACCTTGGAAGTTGGACATATCCAATTTGATGCAAAGGGGGATTTTGTTATCACAAAAGAGATTTGGTGTATTGACCTGGAACAAAGAGGACAAGAATTAAAACATGAAACCCAAAATGGAAGACATCTTGGCATGGATATGGCATGCTCCATTCCATGGGTTTTCTACCATCGTACCACGGGTTAACCGATTCCCCCACGTTGCCCCACCAGCGAAAACAGAGGCGAAAAGGAATCTAACGGCTTGCCTCTCAGGAACTCGCCTCGGAGATGTCCCTGGATTGAGGCTGTGGGTTCTAGCCCGAGGGGCGTCAAATCCGTCGGATCCATTTTGTTCTTCTGTTTAAGGCGTCGTCAGCCGAGTGTGGGCTTTGGTCTCACACAAGATGGGTCTGTGCAATGACACTGTATCGTACATAGAAACCGGTACAATGTACATAATACACTCCAGAGATACCCAAGAATAAGATATAGAATAATAAGAAAGCGGCATTTGAAAGTACATGCATGTACAGATCGGTGTCTAGTACTAATAGGTGGGGATCGATAAGCAGATAACGTAGAGGAGGGGAGTACTTGCGTAGTACAACATCTGCGATGTGATGGCTAGGTCAATACCAGGTTTAATAGATGTATCGCTTCCCTCTGGAATCCCCCCATTTTTTTTTTCTCTTTTTACTATCCCACCCCCTTACTCAACTCCCCCCCCCCCCATCCTCTGTATCTTCTCTTCGGCCCTCTCGGTTTTCTCGGTTTTCTGTACAAGTTTGCCGAGAGCTGTTCCATGGTTCTTTTGGCCGTGGGCCCCGAGAAGAACAACAACGGTAAACGTGATTTCCCCACCTACATTCCGATCACTTCCTCCCTCTATTTCTCTACTCAAAGTGCTGATCAATATCCAACAGACTGGTCAACGCTGAGGTTTACCACTATGCTCATCTAAGGGCTTCCGGTGACTGCGCGCCCGTCGCTCCATCCGTTTCCACTATCCTCCGTCGTTAGTATCTCATCGCGTGACACTCCCTACCGTACCGACACCCTCCGGAAGGCGTGACGAGAGAGTACTGGGCCAGAGAATAGGTGCTACAGACTGAACCAAGTCGCCGTAATGGCCTCCCAAGTATCCGATGAGATCCTACCCTCTCCGGGGAGTGTCTCTCCGAACAGCCCGACCAATTCGGCAGGCCAGATCCCATTAGAGCAACCGCCAAAACTTAAGGGTCGTCGGAAGTTACTGCAGAGTCTCCAGCGCATGTCCTCCAGCCCGACGCTCACCCGACGCGGACGCTCCTCATCAACTAATAGCTACCGTCGGGACCACAAGGCTTCTCTCTCATGTGTTTCGCTATCGTCGCCTTCCTACTCGCCCTGTCTGGGCAATGGAAGTTCCTCCCAGCTCTATGGCGGTCTTAATCCCAGGCCTGCTACTCCCGGTTATTCTAGTTCTACTGGCGAGCCCCAAGGAACCAACGCTCGCATCCGTTTGATGGACACCGATGGCCCTGGTTTCACTACGCCTCGCACTGTTCCTTTGCCCTTTGATGTGAGGACAGCGTCGTGTGGACCGCCACGTACCGCGACGCCGGTGGGAGTGACGTTTGAGATGGATGTCATCCATCCAGAATCCCAGCCGGCCAGAACTCTTGATTTTTGGGGCGATATGCCACAAGAGCTTAAGATGCAGATCTTCCAATACCTCACCCCGCAAGAAATTGTCTGCTGCTCTGCCGTGTCCAAGACGTGGAATGAAATGTGCTACAACGGACAATTATGGTCAAAGGTTGATACGACCGAGTACTACTCTAAGATCCCGAGTGATGTTTTGGTCAAGCTTATCACTTCTGGTGGGCCGTTTGTCCGAGACCTCAATCTCAGAGGCTGCGTTCAGATGCGTGAGAAATGGTCCTCGGATGGAGAACGCATTTCAGACCTGTGTCGGAATGTCGTCAATTTCTCGCTCGAGGGTTGTCGTATCGACAAGACAACTATTTACTCTTTCCTCCTTCGTAATTCCCGTTTGGAATACATCAATCTTTCAGGTCTTCCAAGTGTCACAAACTCGGCCATGAAAATCATTGCACGGTCTTGCCCGCAACTTGAGACGTTGAATGTTTCTTGGTGCAGTAATGTTGATACCACCAGTCTTCTTCGGATTGTCCAGTCCTGTGAGCGGTTGAAAGATCTTCGGGCCAGCGAAATCCGTGGGTTTAAAGATGAGAAATTCACTTTGGCTTTGTTCGAGCGCAACACTTTGGAACGCTTGATTATGAGTCGTACCGACCTGACCGATCAGAGCCTGAAGATACTAATCCACGGCGAGAACCCCGATATGGATCTCCTGACCGATCGGCCCATCGTCCCACCTCGAAAATTCCGTCATTTGGACTTGCACCATTGCCCTGAAGTGAGCGACGATGGACTGAAGAGCCTGGCCCATAACGTTCCAGATTTGGAGGGTTTGCAAATTTCTCAATGCTCTGAGTTAACCGATGCATCCGTCATGGACGTCATTCGCACGACGCCAAACCTGTCGCATTTGGAATTAGAGGATTTGGAGAACCTGACAAACAACACTTTGGTACAGCTGGCCGAATCTCCATGTGCCCAACATTTGGAGCACTTAAACATCAGCTACTGCGAGAGTCTCAGCGACACGGGAATGCTTCGAGTAATGAAGAACTGTCCGAAACTCCGATCCGTTGAAATGGACAACACCAGAGTGTCAGATCTGACCTTGATGGAAGCCAGCTTCCGTGTCCGCCGTCGCGGGTACAGTGACGAGGTCCCCCAAGTCGGACTACGACTCATGATTTTCGACTGCGCCAACGTCACCTGGGCGGGTGTCAGGGAAGTCCTTTCTAGCAACGCATACATCCCCCGCGCCTCCCGCAAACCCGTTTCAACAGTGGTGACGGTTACACAAACATCAGACGCCGGCTCCTCCCCGGCGATAAGTACCTTCGTCACTCCAGCCTCCTCACCTTCGCCGTCACCAGCACCAACCTACCCAAACGAGATCATCCAGCTCAAATGTTTCTACGGCTGGCAGATGACCGTCGACGAACACACGAAACGTGTCCTACGCGGTGATCTCGCTTCTGCATCCCGGCTGGACCGGAAATGGGCCGAATACATGATCGCCACCGAGGAGGCTGGCGCCGCCGGTGCTGGCGCTCGCCGACGTCGACGTCGTGCCCGTGAAGCTGAGCGTCTGTACAATGAAGACGAAGACGAGAACGATGCTTATGGTGTAGGTGCTATCTCTGCTCTTGGCGGTAGACGCAGACGAGCCCAAAGCGGTGGCAGCTGTGTTGTCATGTGAAATGAATGAATACCTCTTGAGTTGCTGGTACTTCGGCTTGTTCTTCCATTCGGTGTGTTCTGGGAACACCTGACGCTCGAGCTAGACGCAATATGCTGCTCGACTCTGCTAGCGCAGGATCGCTGGTATCTCAAATGGATACCTTACATTTGAAAATTTCAGATCATCTTCAATTTGCTATGAATTACGCACGATATGATTTTCTTTCCGGGACACCACCCAGTCAACTCGCTTTCTTTCGCTTTTAGCTTGTCTTTTTTGGCCTTTTCCCTCTCTCTATTTTTGTATCTGTTCACCACCTATCGTCACATCTACCCGCGTCCACCTCTCTCCTCGTTTTTAGCTATGGCGCCAACTTCCAAGAATGGGATTTCTTTCTTGCATGTTCTATTGGATTTTTATGTGCTCACATCACATCTTTTACCAGATTGAGATGTTAGCTCAAGCATACGGATCTAGAGGGGTTACTGGCGGGATGATTGGCGTTTTTAGTCTTTTACTACTAGTTCATCGTTCTTAGGCTCTTCAGTTTGAAATTCATGCCATGCCGCCTGTCAGGCTGCTTTTATGACACTTGCTTCCAATTAACATGTTTTCTCCAGGCAGGTAGATCTATACGTTGCTGATATCAGCCTATTTGCAGAGAAAGGAAGTTATCCTTAGCAACCCCCTAGTGAGCAAGGCAGGTAAAGCATTAGGTACAACTTGGGTACATCGTTCACTTTCACTTCACTATGTACCAATCTACCTCATTGACTTTACTTTTCATACTTTGACATTGTTACGTGCATTCTTCTGCTAATCGATTCTACCTGAATATCCATCGCCTTAATCTAGCTTCTGGGTCTACCTTTTGACCGTCTTTTGTCCAATTGACTCTACTTCCCAGATCTTCACATTGCTACTTATGCTATTCTCTACAAACTGAACATCCATCAGAGTCAATGCTTCACAGTAGGCTAATGCTAGCCACATCAATCTTTCACATCGATCATCTGTTACGAACATTGGGACAACTCCTACAACTTCTTCCGCTGACTATATCAGACTTCATTCCTATCTCTACCTACCATCACAGTTGCACTTCTCTGCACATCCGGCTTTTGTGCATTGTTTCACAACGTCTCTATCTTCTACACATCTACTTTGCATTGGACCTCAACTTTCATACTTTTCATCATTCTATTGTTACCTCACTATTCACTACAGGTAAGGTGTCTTGCTGAATGACTCCTTCCACCCTTCAATCTCTATTCTTATGTTGTGTTCATGTTCACCTTGCGATATATCCACCGCAAACCGCGGCTTGACACTTGTTGACTCTTATTTCTATAACCCAGCCTCCTTCACACCTCGAACTTCTGCAACGACTCAGAGTTTCATACGATTAGACTGTCTTCTCACCGGTCAGTCATGGATACACTTATCTAAGTCCCATCGATTAGTTGAAACTGTGAACCTCCTTCATGTCACGTTGATCGATCGGATATACAAATGATCTGAGATCTTGACTGACTGAGCGCAGATTGTCCAGTCAACGGCATAATCCTTTGCACCAAGACAAGAAGGATGCCTGCACATCAATCCAAAGATGCCAGAATGGCCTGCAGCCCTGCAGATGAAGCATCCTTCATCAAGCAGCAGAAAACTCTGCGAGACCGCTGCTCAAGAGTCCTTACAGGCCATCTCAAAGCCAATCCAGATGTTATATGGACACCCAAAGACGGCTATGGAAGGTATCCTACCTCGAAGAAAGAGGAATCTCAGCTCAAACTGGTCCTGGATGTCCAATACGACCAAAAGAACAGAGAATGGGAATTCCCTCCTGCCAACAACCGACTGTCAGATGAGTTAGTTTATCTGGTGGTAAAGTTCATGAACTCCCGCGATCGGGCCCGACAGTATCCTTATGATTTCGACTCAATGGGCCACATCAACTCTGACCGTGTGTCTTCTGGACCTGCTCCCATAATCTGGGCCCACGGACTCCCTTTCTTCCCGGTATACAAGGGGTATTACATCCTTTGTGGACGCGCACACGCGGAATGTATCGGCTGGTTGCTCCATGAGAAGAACAAAGAGATCATGCAAGCCAACCCGATCTGGTCTGTTGGAGCGGTGATTGCGCCTGATTCCGCCGTGAAGATTCCACACTCCATCACTCGCCAGATGACGCAGCACAAGCCTCATGGTTACGATAATGAGCCGCAATACAAGGGCAAGGCCTGGACTCGCGATGTTGTAGCCGCTGAGCATCATCTCTGCGCAGTTCTTCCGAACCTAGGCACTGACGAGATTGAAGTCTGCCGGCTGTGGCGTGCCTTGGGCTATAACGTTTGTTGTGGACCGGTGAAGCGTGGTGTGAAGCCAGCTACCATTCCGAAGGAGTTCTTTGCCAACCATGGTATTGAAGATATCGATTATAATTCTCTCGCCAGGCCGTACGGCAACTACCTGTTGGACGAGGATGATGAGCTAAATCAGGAAACGGACTCAGACGGCGACATTGAGGTTGAGGAACTCGCTGGACAGAGTGGTGAAGTTGCTAGAGATAGCAATCAGCCCACCATGACTCAGTCTTTATCCCAAGTGGACGGGGATATGGAGATTGACAGCCCAGTTGAGGTTCCGGTGCATGTTCCAGCGCAGGTCACAGAGGAGATCCCGAAAGAGGTCGCAGGGAAGGTCAAGGGAGAGGTGGAGGAAAAGTTGAAAGAAGCGGCCAAGAAAGAGGTCTCGAAGGAGATTTCAGAAGAAACCTCGAAAGACGTCTTGAAAGACCCCGAAATTGCCCCCTCTGACCTTGAGGAGAAACAACCTGCCATTCCCAGCAGCATGGTGGACACCGAGCTAGATGTGGATATGAATATCGAGGATCCAATTAACGAATCCATTGATAAGCCCGCCGAGCAGACCAGCACTGCTGCTATCCTTTTTGCGGAGACTATGATCCAAGCTGCTACAACTGCCGAGCCTAGAGACGTGGAACTGATGACTGAGGATTCTGAACCCGGACAGGCAGTGAATAATACATCTGCAGGCGACATTCAGACCATTGGCCTATTCAAGGTAGAGCAAATCGCATTCGGCCAGCCCGGTGCTGAGTAGCTGGATTACACTGCAGCTTGTGACTTGCCTTAGGGGCCGAAAGATCCTGCAGCTAGACTGTGAAGCTGACATCGACAAGAGTCAAGCACCAGCGAAAGTTCCAGTGTAAGATGGGGGAGATTACAAAACAAAAAAACAAAAAGAAAGGTGAAAATGGGGTCAGCAACAAGGTTGAATGTACCTTAATGGGATATCAGAAGGGGAGGTGATGTATCCGAAGGGTTGCCTTTTTTATCGAAATTTGCGGTTTATGGCATTGGGGGATTATGCCTTTTTTTGTGTTTTCCTCCCACGATGTGCCTCTTTTATCTTGCTTCTTTCTCTTTGTTTCAAGTGACACGGGTTTCGTCACTGTGCTTTGCACTTGTTCTTACAATATTCTTACCGCTGGTGTTTTTACCACTCTCAAAGCATATTCTCCTCATCTGAGGACTAGATGCTTTCTTTGAAGATCTTGATATTCAGGCTGCTACAAGATGCAAAACAATCGGGTTCAAAGGGTGCAATCAGGGCACTTGGACACCCATATCTATGACACTCGAGAACAAACACTATCTTGGAAAGTAAGTGACAAGCCCCTGGTCTATGTGCGCACGACCGGTAAGGAACTCTATTTTAACCCTTTTCTAGATGCTCTAGATGTTATATGGTATAATATGAGAGCTGGGGTCACTCTATTAGATCCTTGTTAGATTTTACGGGTCGATGTACCTTATTAAAGCTACTTATATGGAGAACCCGGTGCAATGTTTTGGACAAATGTGGACTGAGATGCTGCAATAAAATGTATAGAATGCTAGTGTGGATATCAAGACAATAAGACATAAACCAATCCTGCATCAAACTTGTGAACTGTTTACTCAAAGAAGCCACCATCGCTATCATCTTGATCCTCAGTAGTGGCTGGTTGTGGTGCCTCATTTTTCTTGGAGGCCCGCTCGCTGCGTGCAGGTTTCTCCTTTTTACTGCTCTTCTTTTCATCTTTGGAGACATGTTTCTCCTTTTGGGTAGGAGCCTTGGTCTCTTTCGTCTTGCTCTTCTCCTTGTGGGCATCTGTAACTGTGGTTGTGCCAGACGACGAAGTTTGGATCTTCTCTCCATTGGCATTGATGTGCAGCTTTCCTTCACGAAGAAGGTCCAGGGTCTTTTCTTCCATGCACTTCTCAACGACAGACCACAACGGGGGCTTGGCGTCGTTGGATTTCGTTTCCTGCTTTTGCAATTCTGATCCTGGATCCGCTGCATCGGGCTTTCCATTGGGGTAAATTGAAATGTATTTTTCGGTGAGAGGATAGTAGATCGCGTAGTTGATGTTCACACGGCAGATGTGGATTTTTGTCGCGAGACGAGCCTTTTGTTTCGAATCCAGATCTTCTTCCTTCTCGCGGCGAATAAGTCGATTGAGCTCCTTGGTAGCAGTTTTGCGGTCTTTCAAAAAAAAAAAGTGTGTTAGCGAGAGCCTAGGACCAGTCAGACTTATCGGCCACATACCAAGGAATCGGACAAAGTGATATTTCTTGATCAATGATGACCGTTCTCTGCGTGTAGTTTCATCCGCAAGATCTTGCTCATATCCAGCGAGAGCGCGTTCCTGCAAAATGCGAGCATCGGCAGACAGATCCATTTTTTGGAGTAGTCGCTTCACATCGCGAATTCGCTTTTTGAGATCGTTGATCGATGGGTATTCCTTTTCGGGCTTGGGAGCAAACTTGTCTTTGTATTTCCGGGTCACTTTGGGCTTTGATGCATCGCCTTTGCTGCCGTAATCCTCGAATTGGACTTGGTCACCTGCTTTGTCTGCCTTGCGGTGCACCTTTTTGCGGGCCGGGGGAACATCCTCTGAACCATCCCTGGTCTTCCTCTTTGAGGGAGCTGCCTGATCACGGTGGCTTCGAGTGTCTGTAGACATGTCTGTTGGTCTAAAAGAAAAGCAAAGAAAGAAAAATCATGAGGTCGAAGCTACGGCAAAAACGATAAGAAAAAAAGATATCGGCGGATTTATCGGCCCGTCCCCCAGATTGACCCCCAACCAATGAGCGTCTTCGTGGATCGCCATCGCCGCGGCCTCTCTCGTCGCAATGATTTAATTTACTCCAATTGTTCGCGTCAATTGGTCTCTCTGGCAGCTTTGATCTTCTTATGTTACTGAGTAAATTACTAAACCAAGCTTAGTAGAAGGGCCAGCATGGAGTCCGCCATTCGCTGGTCCCCGACCTCGTCGGCCACTGAACAACGCTTCCTGTCAGTCGACGTCACAGGAAAATCATTTCGTCTGTGTAGGGTGACTGGGTTTGACGGCAAGTATATACGCCATGAAGTGCTTTCCACCCTGACCAATGTCCCTGGTTTCCGCGCATTCGACTGGTCTAGTTCAAATGAGAACCTCATCGCCGTGGGCCAGTCGTCTGGCGAGGCCACCATCCTACGCCTCGATGGGGATGCCAAGGAGTCTCTTTCATTCCCAGTCCGCAACCAACGGTACTGCAATGCAGTTGCATTTAGTACACACGGTCTTGTGGCCTCGGGCCTCGATCGCGTTCGGAACGACTTTTGCCTGAACATTTGGGATGTCAACCAACGACTCAGTCCTGCTGCTGGAAGTAGAGGATTTACTGAGCCCTTGCGGAAGCTTGCCAGCTCAGAGCCTATAACCAGCATCAAGTTCTTCCGAGACCAGCCTGATACGATCGTAACTGGTGTCAAAGGCCAGTTTGTTCGGATCTATGATCTAAGAGGTTTGTCTTTCCTGGCTTTATATCTATAAAAGCATGGCTAACTTTGTAACAGAGGGACCTGGCAATCCATCATTACAATTTCCCACTCGATGTGTCCATAATCTGGCCATTGATTGGCTTGATGAGAACTACATTGCATCTTGCATTCCATCAAATGAAAGCACCATCTGCGTGTGGGACCGTCGCGTTGGTTCTCGACTGGCATCTTCATCAATGGGCACTTCTGCCAGCACCACAGAATCAGGTCAAGCGACGCCTGCTTTGGAACTCAAGAATGTTTTCCATCCGAAGTCCTCCGTCTGGAGCTTGCGCTTCTCAAGGACGAACCGAGGCAGTCTTTCTGCGCTGTCCAGCAGTGGGCATTTCAAGAATTACGATATTGCCAAAGACTACTTGCCGGAGGAGTATCGCTCTTCGATAGACGAGACACTAGGTCAGGGATCTTCCAGAAATTATCCAGAATCGGTACACACCAAGCATGTGCGGGACGTATGCGTACCCTTTGATAATCCGACTCGCGGCTACAAAGAAAAAGACCGGGTTGTCTCATTCGATTCACTGAGTCTTAGCTTGTCCCCCCAACCAAGTGCCATCGCACTCGACGGCAATGGACGGCCCCAGATTATCACCGCGCAACCCCCGTGCGCGCCAATCGATCTATCTTCACGGAGTGTATTGGCCTGTGGCATCTCATCGAATGACTCAGATGTGCGGTCGATTCACCCACTGTCTGAGCATATTTCGCCCATCTCAGACCTGATCGGGAACATTAGGTCACGCGTCTGCTCGACCTCGCAAGAGCATGGGGCAAACTCAAATGGTCAACTGTTCGTGTCAAAAAACCTTGATTCCGAGCCTGTCCCAAGCCGTGAGAACCGGGAACGCGCCATGGCTCTCGGGGTAATGGGTGTTCCTCTTACTGCGAAAGAAGCACTCACCTTATCCACAATCAACCAGTCCCGGTGCAAAGAGGGCTATTTATTCGATGAGGCTCAAAATCGAAAGGTAGCCTCTGATGACCAAGCTCTACAAGATTTCTGGAGTTGGATTGAACGTGAGGTTTACATTTTTCTTAGGGGTCACAACCACTTATCTAACAAATTCTCTAGGTGCTCGAACCGAGTCTTCTGGGACGTCAATGGTTGTCAATGGCTTGGACCTGAATTATCTAGGTGTGAGCAATATTTGGAATAATGACATATGTTTGTTTCTTCGCTGTGTTTTCGAATCTTTCTCAAAACTAATATGAGAACAGGCAATGGTTTCGAACAACGTTGTATCAACGCTAATAAGGCCGATGCTAAAGCAGTTGCGGATGCAGTGGAAACTTTGGCAATTGAATTGAACCTCCCCGAGACAACAGGTTGTGACACGGCTTTCCCCGACCATCGCCGACTCTGCCTTCGTCTCTGTGGTGCAACTCAATCTTACAGTGAGCTGGAGGAGACAGTGAAAACTTTATCTGGCAAAGATCAGCATACCAAAGCTGCTGCATTGGCTGTCTTCCAAGATGAGCCTAAGCTGGCCTACCTTGGGCTTCGAAGCAACAACCCAACCCAAGCTCATAAATTGCTGGCCATGGCGATCGCCGGTGCCTCCAAGGGGGACAATGACACAGACTGGGAGGAGACTTGTGCGGAAATCGCGAAGGAGCTCACGGATCCATACGCTCGGGCGATCCTAGCCCTTGTGAGCAAAGGCGACTGGAATGCAGTGATCAAGGAAACCACGCTACCTCTGAAGTATCGCGTGGAGGTCGCGCTACGCTGGCTTCCTGATGACGAACTAACTGAGTATCTGAAGGAAGCCACAAGCCAAGCAATTTGTCAAGGTGATATTGAAGGAGTGGTGCTGACGGGCTTGGGTCATTTGGCCATGGCCCTGTTCCAATCGTATATTGGGAAATTCAATGATGTCCAAACTCCCGTGCTAGCAATGAGCCATACCGTGCCGCGGCTTGTTAGCAACCAAAAACATGTTGTGCAGTTTGAGGCCTGGCGCGAGACTTACCGGCGGCAAATGAATTCCTGGAAACTCCAACTCGAGCGAGCCCGATTCGACGTCAGCTCTCGTCGCTTCGCTGTAACTGCGGACGGTCGCAAACTCATCCCTCCACCGCCGCAGCAAGTCAGCCTCACCTGTAATTACTGCACGAGTCCGCTCACTCAGCACGATGCCTCCTCTCAAGTTTCCCCATCAACCAAGAGCGCCGAAAATGTTCATCCCACCGCAGGGAACCCACTGGCACCCACAGTCATGTCTGGGACTGTGTGTCCGCGGTGTGGTCGACACATGCCGCGCTGTGGCGTCTGCACGTTGTGGCTGGGCTCGCCAGACCCAATGTCACGCGCTAGTATTGCTGCTGACGCCGAGGCGGGTTCTCGCAAGCCCACTGAGACTGAGGTGATGCGGCGGTTCGTGGTGTTTTGTATCCATTGCAATCATGGATTCCATGCAAATCATGCGAGTGAGTGGTTCAAGCGGCATAAGATTTGTCCCGTAGCAGAGTGTAACTGCATCTGTGATCGATGATGGATGGTCTCCCTTCTGAGCCATGGACTAGATGACCTGTCTTTCTGCGATATTCTATACCCAATTGAGTCTATTTATTTATGATAATAACAGTCGGCCGCGTTTGCGGCCTTGAGGTGCCTTTTTAGCTGGTCTTTTTGAATGTTTTTTCGAAGTATGTGAAGACGGTAAAAAGGCAGATTTTGAGCAAGAAACTTTTCTATGCATAGCCATGGATAAATGTTCACGTTGATCCGATCCACTAAGGCAGTAAAGTAGAGCAATCGAGCATTAAAATAAGGCCAATACAGCCCAAGCTAATGAAGGAAATATAGAACTACCTCCCAGAGTGTCGCCCTCTAGACCGACTGGCTGGCTTAGGTGATACCGAACGAACAATTCTGTTGGCGCTGTGTCTTCATCCTCAAAAGCCCACGCGGGTGAACATTGTAAAGTGAGAGCATCTTGCTAAGCTAAGGTATGTGCTCTTTGTAGAGCCGCATCTTATAAATCTTTGGAGTTGCCCCACCAAATGTTATTCCCCGACAACTCCTCAAATCTCTTCAAGATGAATCACCCAAAAAGCAAAGATAAGGGACGTAGCCATGGTCAAGGCCAAAGTCGCGATGTTCAAGTCTCCAAAGCATTAAGCTTGCTTCTGCGCCATGCTGCTGAGAAGGAAGGGCTGAAGATGAACGCACAGGGTTATGCGAGCGTGCCAGACGTGGTATGCAGCTTTGTTCGAAGCTTGTTCTTATGACCTGCAATAAACTGACTATGACTATGTCCAGTTAAATTGGAGGAAACTCAAATCGCTAAAAGTCACCTTCCCCGAGATTCTCCACGCCGTCGACTCCTCCGATAAAAAGCGCTTCGCCCTCCTCCACATTCCCTCCGCACAACCCACCAAATCCACAACCCAAGCAACAACGACACCGGTGGCAGCCCCTGATGCAGAGCACGAAGCCGCCACTATCGTGGGCGAAGACCAACCTGCGATATCCGTCCTGGAGTCCGCACCCGCCACGAGCGAAGCCCAACAAACAGCCACCGACCAAGCATTATCCGTGAAAGATACCGACCCGTCGAACTTTTTAATTCGCGCGACCCAAGGCCACAGCATCAAGACCGTAGACGCTGCCTCCTTCCTCGAGCCGCTTTCTTTGTCCGACGAATCGAAACTACCCAATACCGTCGTCCATGGCACGTTCCACGCGACCTGGCCTGCGATTCTACAATCTGGTGGACTACGCTGTATGGGGCGGAATCACATTCACTTCGCTACTGGCCCATCATTAGAATCAGTACTTGCTGTTCACACTGAGGATGCCGCGCGGGGTAAATCAAAGCCCGACAACTCCCACGTCATCTCGGGTATGCGGCGTGATGCGCAGGTTTTGATCTATATCGATGTGCGCAAAGCGCTGCAAGCTGGAGTACCATTCTGGCGCAGTGAGAATGGGGTCATTCTTAGTGAGGGCATATCTGTCGAGAAGAATGGACAAACTGAAAAGGGCGAGGCGCAGAAGTTTGTCGCGCTGGACTTTTTCGATGTGGTAGTGGAGCGCAAGGTTGGGCTAGGTAAGATCTGGGAGCATGGGGAGGCTCTGCAGGAACTTCCAGACACTCTCACGAAGAAAGGGAACCCCAAGGGCCGCCGATGAGTGGTGGTGATATGATACGCTGTACATATCATCTTATCCAGCCGGGCTTTCTGCCATTCGATCCGACAGACGGCCAGGATAATACAAATGATTTTTCCCTTCCGGTGATCTATTTATTCATCATGGAATCTTTTCCATTCTAAGTTATTTCCAAAAGCCTCCAGCCCTGGAGAGTTGATTATAGGGCTGATGTGATGCGATCCTACCAAGCTGAACAGCCCTGGAAAATACCTAGCATGCTATCTTACTAGAACACTAAACATATAGTCCCGGCGGCAAAAGGTACTTGGGTAGGTGAAATCTAACTCATAACCACATTGAAGGCGAGACTTCGGAAGCTGTTCTAGAGATTGCCCTTGAGGTATAATACTACAGCCCATCTAGTGTAGAAGGTTCGATCTGTATTATGTACGAGATTCCCATTGAGAATCTCACCCAGTTTTACTTCTCATTTCAATTTCAAATCTCAAAATCTACACAGCCAATAATTCACTGCCAAGTTCCCCGGGGCTCTCTCTACCCGACTGCGGGGAAATCGGAAGCGCAACCTCTTCCGAATCCCCAACCGACTGGCCACTACGCTTTCTACACATCCGATATCCCCAGACCCAATCATGCCATGGCCATAGTTTTGCGGGGTCATCCTTGAATAACCGTCATGATTTCGGTCAGGCCTAATTGGATCACCGACTGAAAGTCCCGTCGGATCATGTGTGGTATATAACAGCCTCGAAGATTTTCACAAATCGCATACTCTTCTCTTGTCGCAATTCTCTCTCCTTCATTCTGTCTCTCCGAGTCACTCGTAAATCTCCCATCGCAATAGACTGATCTACACGCAACAATGGCGACGCACCGCTTCGATCCCACCTTCACGGACAATGTCATCAACGCGATGGGTCCCAAGACCAACCCGCGCATGCGGAAGCTCATGGCCGGCCTAATCAGGCACATGCACGACTTTGCGCGCGAGGAGGAGCTCACGGTCGACGAGTGGATGGCCGGTGTGAAGATGCTCAATTGGGCGGGACGCATGAGTGACGACAAGCGGAACGAGGGTCAGCTAGTGTGCGATGTACTAGGACTGGAATCGTAAGCTAAACTCTGGTTCGCGGGGAAGTGAAAAAAAAGTCACCAGCTAACACATGATCGTTTCAAAAAAACAGCCTCGTCGACGAAATCACCTTCACTCTCGCCGAAGAAGCACAGGATGCACCCACAGCCACGGCCATCTTGGGCCCGTTCTTCCGCGCCGATACGCCATACCGCGAGAACGGAGAGGATATCGTCAAGACGAAACCGGCTGATGCTGAGATGACCTTCATGCACGGTCGTGTCGTGGACTTCCAGACTAAGCAGCCTCTTGTCGGTGCGACTGTTGAGGTGTGGCAAGCTTCTACGAACGGGTTGTACGAGCAGCAGGACCCCGACCAGGTGGAATTCAATCTGCGCGGCAAGTTCAAGACGGATGAAGATGGAAGATACTCGCTATACTGCTTGCGCCCGACGCCGTATCCCGTTCCTAATGATGGTCCTGCTGGCAAGCTTCTTGAGCTGATGGATCGTCACCCTTTCCGCCCTGCTCATATTCACATTATTGTAAGTTTTACCATGGTATTAATATCGGGTTGTTGAGTCAGAAGCTAATAGCTTGCCCAGGCTACTTATGACAACTACCGTCCTTTGACAACACAGATCTTCGACCGCAAGGATAAGTACCTTGACAATGACTCTGTGTTTGCTGTCAAGGACTCGCTTGTTGTGGACTTCGTGCCACGCGAAAATGATCCCAAAGCTGCCATTGAGCTTAATTACGATGTGAAATTGGTGAAGTTCGAGACTAGTACCAATGGCGCATGAGCAAGCAGCGGCATTAAAGTAGCAATTTTGTGATTTCTGATGTACTTGACGATAGCGGTATTAAAAATATTGAACATAACCAAAATAACCTGACAAATTTACTGGCATATTCATTGTCTCTCACTAAATAGAAGCTCTCTCAAGCATTCATTACATTCGCAAACTTGGCAATTAACTCACCCACCTCATCAGCAGCCTCAATACAATGCCAATGTCCAACCCCCTTCAATACCTCGAGAGACTTCTGCTTACTCGAGACATGGTCAAAGATATGCTGGCAGCCCTCCATGGAAGCAGACTTATCCTCCTCACCCGCAATGAGCAAGAAAGGCGCCTTGACAGCAGCATAATCCGCGGGCTTCGCGGCAGCAATAGCGCGACACAGCGCGGCATATCCCTTGGGATCCTGGCCAAGGATCAACTCCCGGATGAAAGCCTTTTGGAGCGGGGTGCTGCGCGAGCCGACAGCTCCAAAGGGGACGGTATTTGCCATAGGCTCGATTCCAGCTGCAGACGATTTAGCACATGAAAGTCGAAAAATACACGCATGAAACAAAACCACACAATCAGATGGTCTCAAATAAGGAGAAGTAAAAAACTTACACTCAAGAACAGTATCCGATCTCTTATTCATGACCGACACCAATGTATCGGACGGGTGCGTGGGTCCAATGGCTACAACGCCCTGTACGCGGTCGGGATTCCGCGCGCCCAGCTCTGTCACTACGAGCCCACCCATAGAATGGCCGACTACGACTGCTTTGGGGATGTGCAGCGAATCCAGCACGCCGATGACATCCTCTGCGATGCCCGGGATCGTGACTGTGTCATTGGTGTACGGAGAACGGGCGGCGCCGTATGTGTCGATTGTGATGCAGCGGTGGAGCTTTGTGAGGTGAGGGATTACTGGGTAGTAGTAATTTTGTGAGGAGCCCAGCCCATGGATGAAGATGAAGGTTAGGCCGGTTGGGGTCGGAGGGCCGGCGGGGTGGGAGTCGGCATAGTAGAGACGATGGCTGTTTGCTTGGACGAACGGCATTATGGATTGGGAGTCCGGTGAGAATGGGATCAATTTGAGACGACAATGTATAAAGGAAACGAGTAAGGAAGGAATCCAGAAGCGGGCAGCCCTGGAGATCTATACAAATGACAAGTCCAACGTCATTCCCGATAAGATTCTCTCTACAATTAAAATACAAATGTATACAGTGTTCTGAATTCTCCAGATCATTTCTGGTCATTCCGTCGGAACATTTCAGCTCTTAGCTCCTACTCCAGAATGGTTGAGACTCCCGAACCGAAAGGGCTTTCTGGTGTATCCGAACTGGGCGGATATCACCCGACTGTCGGACCGGACCCGATCCCCATAGTGCCAAGACTTCCAGGGGCAGAGTGGTGTACTCAAAAGCTGCAAGACTTGCGATAAAATGCTGCCAGAGGGATCTACCAGGTTCAAATAAAATCATTGAGAGGGGTTTTTATTGAGTTCGTCAAAAGGGTCGCCACTTCCATGTGCAAACGCTTCTTCAATCCAATCCGCCGTCTCGTCTCGAAAAGAGTCTCCAAAAGAAGACGCCAAGGTGGGTCTACTGCACGGTCGATCAGACAAAGGAGGCTGTAAAAGGAAGGTATCCTTGGGTGGAGAATAGTCTTTCGTTCCAGGGCTATTTATTTGTGTGAGGATAGCTGCTTCGGCTTCAAGGAAATCGGCGGGGTCGTATTGGAAAGATTCCCCAAAAGATGATTCTAGCGTGAGCACAGCTGGGGGAGGTTGTAGGTGGGACGGTTCTTTGGGTATAGAGGGAGTCTTCGTTTCTTCGTCAGTCGTTCGCGTGGTAGCAGCCGTCTCGGCTTTTTTCATAACCTCTTCATCGTCGAACGCCGAGCAGTCCGAGAACTCATCATCATCCTTGAATGAGGCCCGGGTCACGGTGCCAGTATCCTGGCCTTCATCCTCCTTCGGGAGTCCTATATCTTGAAGCTCAGATAGGTCATTTTCCAATTCCTCATCCAAGTCGTCAAAGGCGTCCGATTCAGCTTCCGTGTCTCCACTCGCGCTCCCCAAATCATTCTCATGTGATTCGACCTTTGCAACTATAGGCGCAGGCTCTGGTACCCCAGGTGACTGTCGCTTTGCAGCCCCTAGAAACATTGACAGCAGCGGCTGACTCGACGGGACGCGTACATTGGGATCCGGGATGCCGCGACGCTTCCGCTCCTCACGGGCCTGCGCCTCCTGCTCGGCTTTCCGTTTCTTGTTGGCTATTCGTTTCTTTTCCTTCTCCCGTAGCTTCTTCGCTTTCTTTTCTCGTTCCTCCTCGCGATCAAGCCGCGCGATCTGAGATGCGGTGAACTGGAATCGTTGGTTGCTGCGTTGGTACCGGCGTTTAACGGTCTTGGATTTCTCCAAGATGATGCGACGCGGCTCATCCGGCATAGTGGGGGCAACCGTGGCAGCGACTGCCTGCTGCTTGTACGATCATGGGGTATGGAGGGCTGTGGTGAGTTGTACCGGAAAGACTTGGAAGTGACGATATTGTTTTTTTTGGGTTGGCGGTGATACGTTGTGCCGACCGCGGAAGTCAACAAATTACTAAATTGGGCTGCACTCTTTCAAAGGTCTGTGGTTGATCTATATTCAGTGTGTTTATTGATGCTTGGAATTTGATTCCCTACTTCAATTTATACGCTAGGCTTTGGCTGATTTGGTGACGTCATTTAGATCTTGCAGTCACGGACGGGATCCCAGCAGACGGGCTCGTATGTGTTGAGCTTCAGGCTGGCCATGTCCTCATCCGACAGTGTGAAGTCGAAGACCTGCGAGTTCTCCAGGATGCGAGAATCGGTCACCGACTTAGGCAGGGGTACGTATCCCTTCTGCAAACTCCAGCGAATCAAAATCTGAGCCTCGGTCTTACCGTGCTTCTTGGCCAGATTCTGCAGAACCGGCTCCTTCATGCGAGTCGCTTGCACGAGGGGAGAGTATGCCTCGACAATGATGTTGCGCTTCTGCAGCCATTCCGCAATATCATCGCGCGGGCACCACGGGTGGATCTCGTACTGGCCGACAGTGATTTGTCCGCCCGCTCCGCTCTTGATGTACTCTTCCAACTCCTCCAGGTGCTGGATACCGTAGTTGGACACACCCAGCGAGCGGATGTGGCCTGCCTTTTGGGCCTCCACAAGTGCGCGCCATGTGCCGAGACGGTCCTCCTTACCACCGTAGGGAGCGTGAATCAACATACTAATAGCCACAGTCTTAGTTCGCTAATCCGAATTGTTTTTTTGGGAAATAGAAGGTCCATACAGGTCAATGTAACCAAGGTTTGCCGCGGCAATGCTTTCCTCAATGGCCTTCTTTGCCTTCTCGTATCCCATGGATTTCGAGGGCACCTTGCTAGTATAGAAGATCTTCGAGCGATCAAGTCCAGATGCGCGGATGGCGGCGGCACTTTCCAATTCATTTCCGTAAACTTTGGCGCTGTCGACCTGTAATAGAATGGTCAAAACTGGGAACACCTGCTACGCGGATTATGGTTGCTTACATGGCGGTATCCAAGCTCAATGGCCTTGCGGGTCACTTTTTCAGTGACATCGGAGGGACTAGTCAAGAATGAGTCAACATAATCTGTGGCGGGGGTTTTATTCAACGATAGTCATACGTTTGGTAAACCTAATTCCGAACATAAGTACACATGTATCAGTAATACATATCAAATCTCCAAGGGCCAATATACTCACTCCGAGCCCAACAACGGGGATCTCGTAACCCGAGAGCAACTTATAGGTAGACTGCAGTGAAACGGGAGCCATGATGTGCGAATGGTTTGATGGTTGAAAAGTAGAAGACAGCAAGTGAGGGGCATTGACAGATAAAAGGTTTCCACATCCACGGACCACTTCGATCTAGGACCTTCCGCGCGTTTCTTGGGGCTTGACACTATCTAAGTGGGGAATATACGATATAGGGAACTATATGCGACTATGTCAATGGTCAATGCGAGGTGGGGCTTCTATGAGTAATTTGACGGACATGACGGACATGACGGACTTGCAACATAGAACCCAGAGGATAAAACTTGTCCTTTGAGCACTGTCTTGATAGTTCAATGCGATCGGATTGTACTTGCCAATGATAAAATCAACAGCCAAGCTTTGACGTCAACTTTGCCCCAAGTTGATCTGATTAGGGTTTGGTCTTATCGATAACGCATGACTGGTGAATACATATGGTGGCATAGGGTGATTGTTTATACTTCGTATCATCTATTGTGGAAGGTTGGAATACCAGCAATTTCCCATAACCTGATGGCCTATCAAAGAACGAAATTAATCTCTTAAAAACAAGCGCATCAGCAGCGCAAGTTATGTTCTTGCAGGACAGTCGGGCGGTAAAGAGCGGCAGTACCCTATGGTGGGGTTGAGTTTGGCAAGTTCAACATCGTCAATGCCCTCATACGAGGTTAATTGGCTCGAATATCCCTCTTTACAGGAGCATTCCAAAGATCTAGAAGCTTTGATCTGGTCTCACACAACCAGTATTCCTCCAATTTGCGCGTTTTTGAGGCAACATATGACGACATCGCAATAACAACACCCAACCCAACCCGCCTTTGTCGCATTTGATCTTCCCAAGCCCTCGATCTATAATCGTACAATCTCACCGCAATAATGCGTTGTATCAAGAACAAAATTGAGCACAACGGCTCTGGGGCGGTGACGTTGTGCCCAGACGAGCCAGAAGACATGGTATTGAAGCCCTCACTCTCCGTCTCAGCACCCCGCAGTCGTCTAATATACAATTCGATGAATCTAGTGGCACGCATACAACCTGATCCGACCAGGCGACATTTTGCGAGCCAGTGCAATCCGTCGGGTTACCACAGTCCAGGATACCGGGTCCACGAGCTCGGCGCGCGTTCATCTTAACCTCATAATTCGCGTGAAGAATCTCGACTTTGACCCGCAGAGCTCTCAGCTCCACGTATCTGGACAAATTATGAACGAAACACCGCACACAAAGATCGGACAATTCCATACACTCGATTTAGAGTTAAATCGCAATTTCACGTTAGAGAAAGAGGTCGGGTCAGATGGAGAAGGTGTCGGGTGGGACAGTATTGCAATCGAGTCACTCAAGGATGCTGTGGATGAGGGAGGGAAACGCCGTGCAGAGGCTGTCGCAGTAGTGATGCAGGAAGGACTGGCCCATATCTGTTTTATTGGCCAATTCCAGACAATATTGAAGCAGAAGGTCGAGATGTCTGTACCGCGGAAACGGCAGGGAGGAGGGGATCATGATAAAGTGAGTCTCTGTTGTGTCAATGTGTCTATTGATAAAGTTCAAAGCTTACACCGCATACTCCCAGGGAATGAACAAGTTTTTCAAGGTCACACTCGAGACCCTCCTTCGACAAATGGAGTTCAATACCAGTCTTACTTCAGGCGCCAACAATGAAGCTGTGCGACCCGTGCTTCTCGCCTCGCCCGGGTTTGTCGCCTCTGGCTTCCAAAAATACATCCAATCCGAGGCATCAACAACGACTCCTGGGCTCAAGCGACTTCTTCCCAGTCTCGTGGTTGTGCACTCCGCATCGGGGTACACGAATTCCTTATCAGAAGTTCTGCAGTCTCCCGCAGTCAAGACTATCCTGGCTGATACCAAGTATGCCCGTGAAACCAAGTTGATGGACGACTTCCTAGAACAACTGCGCAAGGAGACCAACAAAGCAACCTATGGTCCCCGTGAGGTTGAGTATGCGGTTGAACAAGGTGCTGTCGGCCGAGGTGGCGGCGTACTCATTGTTTCAAACCGCTTGTTTCGATCACAGAATATTGCTGAGCGTAAACGCTGGGTGTCGCTTGTTGACCGCGTCCGCGATGTTGAGGGTGGTGATGTGCGAATTCTCAGCTCGGACCATGAAAGTGGAAAGCGTCTGGAGGGGCTGGGTGGTATCGCTGCGCTTTTGACATTCCCTCTTGTTGAGCCGGACCTTGACTCTGATGTAGAATAGACTGGCGATTCAATGGGCAATCGAAATATAGAAAGATTTGTTATAACATGTGGCATTATCATAGCCAGCAATGGAGTTTGGTGATTTGAACATTTCTATAGTCATTGTAGCGAAATTTATGCCTGCTAGCCAAATGACAAGAATTCGAAACCATACCGGTGTATCGCTTCGAGAATGAGGCAGACGTGTTATTCCATTGCCTCATTCAAACCATGTCTATTTAGACAATCCATCAAAAGAACTGATTCAAAGTCTCCGAGATGTCCACCGGTACCCTATCTTTCATGACTGCTCGCTTGGCGGGACGATCTCCCCTTTCAGGCGGCTCACTCCGCTTCTTCTCCCTCGCACGTTGCTGCTTCTCGACATCAAGCTTTTGCTTCACGGGATCTCGAGTAAACAATATAATCGATTTTGCATTATAGCGGGAGCGGACAACAACCCTATCTCTTCTGCTGTGGTCAACAGTTGGTAGCTTGAATTCCAAAATCGGGAGATTCGTTGGTAGGGATGACGCTCTTCTCAAATCCTCGTTTTCGGGCGTTTGAAGACTAGACTGGTACACATGAAGCAAGGCCAAGAGATGATCATCGATTGTCTTTGACGTCCCGTGGGTTTCCCAAAACCAATCGAGTCTACAGGCCGACCATCCCTTGATGGGAATGATTCCATTCGCAGGCTTATCGTATTTTTGAATAGTCTTTGTAATGTTCTTACACTCATACGCCACAACGAGCTGGAGCTCCGGCAGCTCACGTAGAGCGTCCAGTGCCGCAATGGTCATTTCGCGTTGGTGGTAAAACCTAAGAATGCGGAGGTGCTGCAGTGCTTCGGATTCAATCCAACCACGCACAAATCCATCTTGCAACGGGAGACCGTCGTTGCTAACGCCCACGGGATCCAGCGGGGCGATATTCGACAAGTATGGCTCACTGTAAATGTCCAGGGCAACCAAATTCTTGATGTTTGGGATAGTAGTCAGGTCTGTAGCAGTACAGTAGGTGGTTGCAATCGTCAAGATTGCACGCCAGCGAAATTCTTCGCTATTAAGAATACCCATGTAGTCTCTTATTGGCTTTTTGGGACAGCCAGCATTAAGGCAGTAGTAAGGACTAACCTCACAAAATTGTACAGGATAAACGTTAGCCATTATTTTCCACATGTGCATTGTCTGCTTGTTGCTGTATAGATGGTCAGATTTGAACGAATAGACCCGAGAGTCTGTTAAGGTAGTTTGAGAAACTTCTCATGATGACTTACCACTTTTTCAGCGCATCCCAAAGGTATTTTGCCAAACACCAAGGGACGTATTCAAACAGCTCAGGCTTCAGCGCCGACTGGTCCTGAAGCAGTGCTTTCATTGCTGCATGCTTGAGTGAGCCAGATCCTCGATCATTGGTTGTCTCCCATCCATAGGGTAAAAAAGGAATCTCATGATACCATGTAGGACCGAGACGTAGGAACCCGGGGGGCTGGTTGTCTTCAAGGATGATGGACATCACGTAACGGAATCATGGCCAGAACGAGCAGGGATTCAGTCAAAGGTTAAAGTGAAGCCTTCTACCAGTGCCGATAGATTGTATAATATGGAATTCTGGCGTCTTCTATAAATCAGAACTCAAATGTTAAAGTTGGACGCGTGTTTGGAGTCGAAGCGCGACTGATTTGATACCTGCACGTGACCTTGTCTTATACAGACCATTGTAGATTGACAAGTTTTTAATAGAAAGCGGGACTTTGTTGGTTTACCCGTATCAAATTCTTGCAACCTTCAAAGAGGCTTATCTTGGTTTGATCGGCCCCTATCTCGGTTTTATTACACTTTGACCATGGCTCCTCCAACCTTCCTAGCTAAGCATCCTGCTTATCTCCGTTACGTTCGTGAAGTTGCTTCTGGGGAACTTGTGATGCCCGAATACGAAAGGGTAGGTGACTGCATTCAAGTGGCCCTTGATGAGTAGGAGTCATGCAGAGGAAGTATACAAGGGGCCAACCAAGATCATTACAATGTAGGATGAAAAGAACCGGGTAATTGTCCACGTTGGCGAGCAATATTGACGCTATCCAGAGTGCACTTCCAGCAATGTGAGAGCATCAGATCTTAAATGCATGCCCAATGCACATTTATCTATTTTAGATATTTGAAAGATTGTTTGGCTTACTTTTCTTAGCATCCTTACCTGACTGGAAACTTGAAAAAGCATGTAGCCTGCCACAGTGAAGAACTGCAAGTTGCCGATGGTATTATAGGTCGAATCAGCTTCATTGAACAGGAGAAGGCTCGAGGTAAGTTGAATAGTCTGTCTTGTTCTCCAGATACATACCTAACCTAATCGATGGTATGTTTAGCTTGGTACAATTCTCTTTTTACTTCGACCCCCGATCCGGCCCCATCCTCGAGCTTCCCCTCGGTCACAATCTCCAAGCTCAATTCCACTCGAAATGTCAAATACAATGCTTGAAGGGTATGTGGTAGATTGTTTTTGTATAGACTTGATGGAGTGGGGCAGTGCGTTAAATTGATTAGTAATTAATTATTATGTTGTACGTTATTTTATTCGTCTGCCGGCAACGATCTTCTTCCTTTTTTGGACCTCCCGAAGTCCCGTTCACCTTAAATTAAAGTCGTTTTGATCTTTTTCTCACGCGTTCAACCCTGTGATTAAGTAATATCTATAAAATAAGTAAATACATACAGAGCTAACACGTTACTAAAATCTTATTTATGAGGAGTTCATTCTCTAGCCAGTGGTCCGGGTCTACAGCATAGAGGATCTCTACCTAGAAGACCAAATGAACAATGAACGAGATCTTTGACTTAAGATTGTTCACAACATAGAGTTTAGCTATGGAAACCATATGAACATATCAGGATCGACAGAAAAGCACTAGCTACCATATCGGCATTCACCATCATGCTTCTTGAAATCTAGGCTATCTTCACGTTCACGTACCTCGGCTGTGGTCATTCATTCCTGCGTGCATACCGACTCCGTGAACGGATTATATACCCCTTCCAATATAACAAGTAAGGCACCGGCAAAAATAGCAATGAAATTCCACCCAAGAGAGTCAACGTCCATGAGGCGCCAAGCTTATCGTACATAATTTTAGCGATAATAGTCATACCACCGGCAGTAACAAGCCGCAACATCTGAAGAGAGGAAAGCGCGCTTGCAGCATGTGACTCGAACGCATCGGCGACGTACTGGTACCCCGAGACGAAGAGACACAACGTCCCAAAGCCATAGAACACCGAAGCGACTAGCGGGCTCCAGTACGAAATTTCGAGTTTGGCCGTCCAGCCCATCCAGAATAGCGAGATGGGGACAGCAGGCGCACCGAACATGCCCATGTACAAACTGATCTCCGGGTCTGGGCGATTTTGACCCCTCTCACGGCTGCGGTGGATTTCTCTACGGAGGAGCCACATTGAAAGCGGGACTACCAGTATAGAAAGAAGGACTCCGACCTCGATTCCTAGGAACGCGAGGGCGGTGGAGGTCGGGCTGAAGTGATTTGCTTTCCCATACATGGAGACATAGCCTGCGATGAAGGTGTACAGGACCATGAAGAGTAGGGAGAGGGAAACCGAGTGGATCATGATGATTGGTTCTGTCACATAAAGCAAAAGTGGTTGGTATAGCGAGGCACGCATGCGTCTGGCGAACGTGGCTCTTCTGAACTCTAGCGGGGACCGGTATCGGTCGTCACCTGTCAGACGGCGGAGCTCTTTCGCTTTCCAGTACAGCAGGATCGGGCTGTATGTCTCCGGTAGGAAGAGAATAACCGGGATCAGGATTAGTCCTGAGAGGATTATGGTAATCCAGTCCACCCAGCGCCAGCTTACTGATTGAGAACTGATGGCAAATGACCCTGGTATTGGGCCCACCAATGCACCTGTGAAGGTGATTATCGAAAAGATCGGGAAGGTGTAGACGCGTTCAATGCGGGACCAGATGTCCACGAGGGATGCTGCTGATAAAACAGCCGGAGCAGACCCGAATAGTCCAGCTAGGCCGCGGCAAATACTTCGCTGTGCCACTGTTTGGGAAAGCCCTGCGCCCATATTGAACAACATGAACCCGATCATGGTGGGGATGTATACGGGGTTGCGTCCGAAGACTTCTGATATAGGTGCTGTTATCAATGCGCCTAGTCCAGTGCCAATCAGAAACATAGCTGGATAATCTCAGTTAGTTTGGCTGAATTGATTCAAAGTGTTAACCACGTACCAGTCGGCAGAGTTTCAACCTCAAAGCTCGTATGAAACAATTTTTCGGTTGATGTGAGAGCAGTGGAATCGATTGTCGATGACCAGAAGACCACAGATCCAGTAAGCGAAGTGAGAATGGTCGTCAATATTCGACGTCTGGGAGTCCAGTTGTGAGGATCCATCTTGTCACACTCACCTTCGAATGTGACGATGATGATTTTGTTCCTTTTCACTGACTCGACATCAGTTTCACTATCAGTTGCATGATCAGCTGGTAAGGGGGTTTCAACGCCAGTCACCATAATATCGGCTGTGTTTCCCAGCGTCTCTTCTGCATTGATGGTATGCGGGTCGGTTGAGATTTCCGGGTCAATCTCCGCACCCTCGATATCTCCTTCCCGCTCCAGATGTGATCGAGCGGTATGGCGAGGATGAAGGGCCGGCCCAGATATAAAAGTGCGATGGCCGTGCTCCCTCCTTCGTCCGGCAGCCAAGTCATCGTCTGGCTCGCGAGGTTGCGTGTGAATCTCTCCTTCATGGTAATCGTAGCGGCCCTCGTGGGTCCAGACATCGTCGGGCTTCTCATGCTTTGTAACAAACTGTTGCTCGAGCTTTCGGCGGATCCTGCGGTGCTGTATAATTGACTGCATTGTGCTTGATTCAGGGCCATGCGTTTCGGGATCGAATCCGCCCGGTTGCTCGAGTGTTCAGATCAGTTGAAGAACTTCTATCTCCTCGGAGGCTCCTTGGGGGGCAAAAAAATTACATAGGACAGTCCCTTTGGGGATATGAAATCCGTACAGCGCCATACCCAAATCACTCGGTCAGCTCTCCCGCCAATGACGGATTCCATCATATCGAGTTGAACAGTTGAACATGTTGAACTTTTGGAGAGCTTGTAGCCTGCTAATCTTGATCTTGATCAACAACGAAGCTGCCTGGATTTTCTCATGAAACATAGTTGCACCAAATTACATGTAGCTCTCTACGATGATGTCAGATAGACTGATGCTTATCGTCATTGATAGATTCATAAGGATTAACCACAAATAGGGTACCAACCACCCACAGGCCAAATATTCACTGGGACACCTGGGGTGGAATTACATACAGGGCAATTCATTAAACACAAAAGCATGCTTCGTTGAAAGCCAGACGAGCATCGTTCCTTGTCTTCATTTCCAAGGGTAATTACATCACATAAAGGATGTCGGTATCTATAAGATTTGTCAGAATTTGTTTGCGGCCAACCTTGGAAGTAACCCGAGAATCTTACCTAAGGGGTGGCTGCAGCTCAGCTGTGGCTTCTGGGAATACTTGGTCGAAAGCTCGTCACGAATGCTATTCAAAAGCTGGACATAACTCTGTTGGGGGTTCTTCCGAAGCGCGGCGATGAAAGCCCATGACATGGCACCGGTGGCCTGACCTCCAATCTGGGCATCCTGACTGGTCTGATCGTCCTTACTGCCGGACCACATGACGACATCTGCCGGGCTAGTCTTAGTCTGCTTGTTGCGTTCATACACTTCGTCGCCCTTAGTGGCCTTCTTGATGAAGCCCATGGCGGTTGACACCATGCTGCCCATGTCACCACGTGCGTATGCTGACACCACACCAAGCAGGCCTTGCCCAGCCTCCTTGGCCAGGTTGGGCTCCTTGAGCACACCCGAGGTGGAGTAGATGTAGGGGAGATCCAGAGCGGAGCCAGAGTGGCAGGAGTCGAAGATCGCTGTAAGACGGACTCCGGGTTGTATAGTCTGCACCATGATGCGGTGCATCTCATCATCAACGATGTGGCCTGCAACCCGGAAGTCCACCGGGTAGATAACTTCATCATATCCATCCTCTTCGTCGCCGTCCAAGTCGGGGGTCTGACCGCCGTGGCCTGTATTCTTGTTAGTTCACCGCGATAGAAGCGATTGAGGCATGGTCACTCACCAGAGTAGTGGAAGAACAACGAGTCATTGGGACGCGCATCCTTGACCAGCCAGTGCATAGCTCGAAGAACGTTTGCCTTGGTCGGCTGGCTCATCGGATTTTGCTGGTCATCGGTCAAGAGGACCATGTCCTCGCGAGCATAGCCGAAGTTTTGGTTCAAGTAGGTCGACATGTTTTTCACATCGTTGATGCATCCGCGCAGCTGACCTTTCTGACCGAAGTAATTGATACCAATCAACAAGGCCTTTCTCTTACCCGTACAGCGGGAGTATTGGAAGTTGTAGCCTTGGGGAGCGCCATGACCGAAAGAGACGGGGTTGCTGGGAGGGGGAGCCGGACCGCCGCTTTGACCATAAGCTGAATTTGCGCATTATTAGCTTTCAATGCTGAAGGAATGGTTCGTTGAAAAATGGTAGACAAACCTAGTCTTCCTTGAATTTGTTGCCCAGAGGGCGGGCGCTGATTGTACCCAGACGGCGGAGCCTGGAAAGGTTTGATACATGTCAATCTCGTGTATATTCGACGCAAGTCTCATCATGACATACATTGTAACCTTGCTGAGGAGCCTGTCCGCCGTAGGGCTGGTGAGGTGGCTGGGGCGAATGGCTGTAACCGTATGGGTTGGATTGCTGCGGCGGTGGCTGCTGGTGATAGGACTGGCCGGGATAGCCGCCATAAGATGGCTGCTGCTGGTGATTCATTTGTCTGCGATCAAAAACATTGTCAGATTATCGGGTACTTTCTCAATAGAGCAGAGGGATAAGCAAGCATACGGGTACTGCTGTTGCGGGGGATATGACGGCTGCTGCGGGGGGTACCCCGGAGCGCCCGAGTAGGGTGGATAGTAAGACATCAGAGAAATTCTCCAAGTCCACTCAGGAAATCAAGCGAAAAGCAAAGATTTACGGAGTAGAGGACAGGACGCGATGTTGAATGTGGAGAAGAAGAGATTCAAGGCAAAACAGATCGGAAGTACGGCAGGCGCCAAGCCTTAAAAGAGCGCGACAAGGTAAATTGACAGCAAACTTCCAAAGAAGAAGATCAAATCAAAGAGTTTCGGTGATTCGGTGAATCAAAAGCAATGAAAAGATATTTAGAGGGGATCGTTAGACTAGGACCTCACCACTTACACTATGTTGTATAAGATGTTCGCGTCCACTGTTTCCTTATAAGGCTGTTTTGGATTGGCACTAGGCACTACAACATAGACAATCAAAGATAAAAAAGAAAAAGAGGGGGAAATATCAAGAAAAGAGAAAAATCAGCAAAGAACCAACGTAATCTGGACTGACTTTTATATATCTGACAGGGGTTCATCGGCAGCCCCGATCAACCCCTAGAAGCCCAAGACCCAACTTCGTCATTGGGCCTCGCTAACGTTATCCTTGTAGGTTTTTACACAATTTTATACGGTCTTGTACAAGAAGAAAGAAAGGACATAGGTCGTACACACGATTTACAATGTGGATTGCCCTTCTGCACGTCATACAGCCCAAGGAAATTCAATAGCACTGTCCTAAATGGGCCAGTGATATGCGAAATGAGTGAAAGGTCTGGAAGATAACTACTCCGTACGGAGTACCAAAATAGACATGCGGAGTAGATTCCAAATAGAACAACAGAACAAGAGAAAGGCAGATAGTACGGAGTACTCCGAGTGTGTCCATCGTAGTATACTCCGTATGCTCGGATCAGCTTGGCCTCGGAAGGAAATCTGATCCATCACATGCATGTAATTAATTGAGTTCAAGGAATACTTTCATGAGGACTATGTTTTATATATTGTATGTACTTGGAAAGACTGGGTTGTTAAGTCGGGTTATCTCTAGCAACTCGTCTTCTATTCTCCCTGTACTTCATATTCAATATTCATCTCACAAACACCGGCTTTGAAGCCGCCAAGGCCAGAGCAGAGTTCGCTTCAACTGCTTCGTGGCCTTCAATCATGCAGGTGTCCATCTTTTTTTGGGGGTAATATCATCGAGCATTATCCAGTTCAGGTCAAACTCGTTTATCCTCGTCGGGGCATACCGCGGCCCCGGCCCCGGAGGGCGCGCTGGGCAGCACCTGGCGGCATACCGCGCTGTTGACCAGGTTGAGCCGACTCCTCATTCTCTGTTGATGAGACAGTGTGATCAGTCATGATGTGGAGGATGGAAAACCAAAAAAGTCAATGGATCACTTACTTATCGTTTCATCCACACTCAGGATCAAGCAAGAGGCTTCCACTGCGGCCTGAATAGCATTGACCTTGACCAGGCTGGGCTCCCAAACAAAGGCAACCATGTTGTCACGGACGCCCTCGTTGTCGAAGTCGACACCAGCCCAGGTGTTACCCTTACGGTGCTCCACACGCAAGCGGTTCAGGATGTCTGTAGCGTCGAAGCCAGCGTTATCACACAGCTGGCGGGGAATAACCTCCAGGGCCTTGGCAAATGCCTTGACCACGGCCTGCTGCTTGTGAGGGACGTTACGGTCGGCAAACCCGTGCATGTAGCTCGACAACTCCATTTCAGTAGCACCACCGCCAGCAACGATGGTTGTGTTGCGCAGAGCACGCTTAACAATCATGATGGCATCGTGCAGACTACGCTCCACCTCTGCAATGAATTGCTCAGCGCCACCACGCAGCACAAGAGTGCAAGTCTTGGCGCGAGGGCAGTCGGAGAACAAGTTGAAACGCTCTCCACCAATCTGGCGCTCCTCGAATGCACCACAGGTACCGAGGTGACGCTCCTGGATATCAGTGCAGGTCGATTGGGTTGCGGCTCCGGTAGCCTGGCAAACACGGTCCATGTCGTCGGAGGCCACACGGCCAGCACAGAAGATGTCTCGGTCCGCGAAGTACCTGCAAGCCAAATCATTAGCATCTAGACACATACCCCATAGCAGATAGCAAGCACGTACTGTGTAGCAAGATCACCAATAGGCAGCTTGCTAAGCACGACCTTCGCTCCCGTCTTGTAAACAGCCTCGAGCTTGTTGAAAATGATCTGCCACTCAGCATCGACGATGGCCTGGTATTCCGAGACCTGCTCGACACGGACTTCCGCATTGTCCTTCTCACTCTTAAGCTCCAACTCGACGTTTAAGCACACGATTTTGGGGTTCTCGAAGTGTTTGGGCTGCTGCTCGAAACCGGCGTAGGAGAAAGTTTTCTTGAAGGCGACACCGTCGACGAAAAGCGAATCCTGAAGACCACCACCGGTAACCTTCTTGACACCGATCAACCTCTCGTTGAGGTCATCCTGGTCCAGCGAAAGTACCGCATCCACAACCACTATGATACCATCTCGTCAGCCTTGGGGCAAAATTGGAACCACTGGGAAGGGGATCCTCACTCTTTGTGAAAAAGTCCGAATTCCGCTTGATAAGCTTGCTGTTCATGGCTGTCGCAGCTAACCGTCTTAGTGTCTCGACCTTCTTCTCCTGGGTGACTGAAGCATCCATCGTGTCCACTGCAATCTCCTTAACCTTGTTGACTGCCATGGTGCTCGCCCTCCGCAGACCCTTGATGATGGTCTGCGAGCTGACACCCTGCTCAACGAGGTCTCGCACCTCCTTCAGAATCTCACCAGCCAGGACAACCACGGAGGTTGTTCCGTCACCGACTTCGGCATCTTGGGACCGAGCGATATCCGTGAGAATGCGGGCGGCGGGGTGCACAATATCCAAAAGCTACCAAATACACGAAAGTCAGAATCATCGACTCCCTCCAATCAAAGGTTTGAATCAATAGCAAGACGCACCTTCATCACTGTGGCACCATCGTTTGTAATGGTTTGTTTGCCATTGGCATCCACAAGCAGGAGATCACCACCGTAAGGACCGAGAGTGCTCTTGACTGTTCCTTGCACTGCGACGCAGGCGTTGATGTTGGAGATAATCTGACCCTTTCCCTGAGAAGCATCGGTGCCTGTAGATTGCAAAGCAGCAGTAGTTAGCATAGGTTACAGAATCCCACCAACAAAACTGCCCGCACTGTAGACAACACATACCCTCCTTCAACACGACAATCGTGGGGGTTTGGCCGTTGAAGGCCATTAGATCGGTATTCGGAGACGAAACCGTTCAATAAAAAAAATAAAAGAAATAAGAAAAGGGGTATGTTGAGTCGAAAGGTCAGAGGGGTTGATCTGCCAAAATTTCCCAGAGCTCCTGTTCCCCAAAACCCCCCCAGTCGCGCAAGGCGGTGACCAATCAGGGCTCCTCAACCCTACGCATTTAAAGAGGTGCATACATTTTACATTGAATAAAGGGTTTCTATGATAGATTTTGAGACATCTCATTCGAAAAAATATACCTAAAAAGAAGCATAGTGTATCCAGCATAAACCGTCGTTTCGCTGTCCACGGCACAATAGTGGTGGAGTATCAGCAGTATCTTAGACCGATGCCTCGACGCCAATAGAACCAATGAAAGAAAAGAAAGAAAAGTAAGGTTAAGACAAGATAATCCCGAAATAAAAATAACGCCCCGAAATGAGAAACCGAGATGAAAATTTGAGGCTTGTTCACGTAAAGTCATAATTCCCGTCTGAGGGACTTCCATACTCGAACTTAGCGAGTAACTCGGCATCATGCTGTAACTCGTGTGGGGGTGGATTCACAAGTCCAAGCACGTCTTGTCTAAAGGGATCCGAGCCGTCATCTACCATCATTTGATAGGCATTGCTGGCTGTATGGTAGCGCATTGCATCGTCAAAGCTCGACATGCCGAGATTGTGCGGCCCCGGGGCGAACTGGCCCGCCATAGGGTTATGTTGTTGGTACCGTCGTAGCTGTTGGTGTATTTGCATAATCTGAGGATCGAGGGGCATGGGTGCGAACCCGGCCATTGGGTGGACTGTGCCGGGTATGGTTGCAGGAATGGGTTGGTGCATAAGAGGGTTGTAACTGGAAGGCTCGTCGGGTGATTCGTCCATCGCCTGCGGGACATTGACCGGCTCCTTCGGGGTTTGCTCCATTGTGCTATCCATATCCATGCCAGACATTGTTTCCGAGGGCGTTTTATC
The DNA here is from genome assembly GCA_002116305.1 of Penicillium italicum. NCBI lineage: Eukaryota > Fungi > Ascomycota > Eurotiomycetes > Eurotiales > Aspergillaceae > Penicillium > Penicillium italicum. Next base: position 339,414 of record LWEC01000327.1, on the reverse strand, counting down.
TACTTCTTTGCTGCCTGGTATGGGGGGCGCCTTGAGAGTCTCTTTGCATTGTGGACAGTCTCGAATGACACGATTGACAGTCTCTTTGATTCGTACCCAATGGTATTTGATCGCAATAGCTGCCGTGGTTTTGTTGATTCCGGCATGCTGCTTGAGATGAACTTCTTGGGCGATATCGTACTGCTGCTGCGGGTCTGACACCACCTCTTTATCCTTCAGCATCAGCCTCTCAGGCTCCCCATCTTCGCCGCCAAGAAGTTTATAATGAGTTGCCGCACTGCGAAGTCGACTCTTTTCCGCCCGATCAGCACCACGGGGGTACTTCCCGTGCTTCAAATAATAACGGATTTTCTCAAAGCGATCTTGGGACACAGAGTCCTCGCCATCCAAACTGAGGCCTCTACCGTAGATGATCGCATCGACAAACTCTCCAGGTTGGGATTTGATACTGCCTCCACCTGGGACTCGGCCAATCCGTTTGAAGCCAAGGGAATCCCACAGGCGACATGAAGCAACGTTGGACTCATATACCAAGTTGAAGACTGCATATGTGTATCCCTAGTAAACATTAATACAGAGCCCGGTGGAAACGATTGCGGTGAAGAACTCACTAAGCGAGGTGCCCACTCGAGATAGGATTCACCCATCAACCTACCGACGCCCTTATTTCGAGCAGCATCAGTAACAATGAAGGTGCCATTGCAGACGTGACTACTACGACCAGGGTAATTGGGCCGAATGTGAAAACCACCTAGACAGATCTTGGTCCAGTTGGCTCCAGCACGGTCCATTTTATGTGTCTGCTCTGCACTCTCGATGTCACCAGTAAGCATGACAACACCAAAATTCGAAAACCAATATCGTCCGAACTGAGCCAGTGGAATGGGCTCTGTCATAGCATATGTATCTCCCTTTTCGATCTCTTTGTTGAATTGATCAGAGAGATACTTCATCAGAGCCCGGGGTACTTCCTCTGCTGAGGCAAAAGGGACCAGGGTCGCGACCGTAACTCGATCTCGCAAAGTTACTTGTCGTGGAGCCAGAGCCAGGGGATAATCTAGATCAGGGCCCGATGGAACGAGCTCTGAATCTCCATGAACTTCAGACATTGTAAGGTGGCCCTCTGGAGGGGATTGTCAATCACACGACTATTTAACATGTTAGTTGGATACATTCTATTCCAGAATATCTTTGCTTCACAAAACCTCATAAGTGAATACAAGAATAACAAAAAGGCAATGGCTACAAGGAACTGGCTTCAACAGGGGGTCTGTTCACTGACATTCTGGACTGCTTCTAGAAGGAAGCCCTCAATCGCACTTCGAGGACCGCGTGAGTATTCTCGAGTCCGGAATGGCTGCAACGCAAGTCGAGAAGTCGTGGTCCTTGCTGACTCATGGTTCTTGCTTATATAAGTCATTTTGGACACCTCGGAGCCTGAGGCACTGACAGAGAGCTAATATGTGTGCCTTATTCCTTAACCTTACCCGCGTTCAATTCTCAATGCATCCACCTAGCCCTATAGAGCCACGCTCATCCTGGTCTTGTAATATATGTGCAAAGACAAGATCACTAGACTGTGGCCTTACAGATAGGATTAACTACATATCCAGTGAATACAGGCTGTTTTCAAGAAAATTTGTCGTCCCTCAACCCCATCTTACAACCCAAATGCCCAGTCACTCACAGCTACTATGATCTCCTATTCTTAAAAGGCTAAACTCCGGTTGACTTTCGGCAAGAAAGTAAAGTTGTGCGGGGGTTGACAAAAAGGTCCGACATGGATTATCGGGGCTGTACACTACATTGTTGAATGATTTGAAGAAGACTATTCAGCATGTAGGAAAGAATGTTTTGCAAATCGTTTGTGCTATAGAATATTGCCAGAAAAGGAATAATAAAACTCTCCAATCGCTTCATAGCTGAAATTGAAGCCATTTTTATGGACTTCTCTTCCTCACCGATAGATTCATAAATTCCTCATTCATTTGTAAGAGAAAGAGAGCGAAAGTCTGCTACCGCTTAGTTCTACCAGATTCCGTCAACTAAAAGCAGCCTGGATTGAAATTCCATCCTGTGATACGTATACTGCAAGTCGTATGCAGAGATTGATGACGAGGGTATTGAACTGCATCAACGGCGCCAATCTCAATGATTGTATGGTGTATGCATAGCATCAAATTAGGGCTAGCGTGGAAAGAACCAAATGCCAAGTTTATTATTAGGAGCGGATTAACTGAGGTTCTCAACATACATATGATATAAAGTACATGACCTCGGCCACCAAATTTCTCACATTTCCTTAACCCACCCTCGCGAGCAAGCAATTTCCTGACCAAAATACCCCCGCTGTCAGTTTAATACCAACTCACAATTAACACCAAACCATGACTGCAGTTGAGATTCCTAAACTACAGCGTGCGGCTATCCGCCAGGGTCATGGGGATTCTGCAACCGTCGCCGTCCGCCAGATCGAAGTTCCTAAACCTGGTCCCGACCAAATCCTTGTCAAAATTACATGGACAGGTCTATGTGCCTCCGACAAATCCCTTCTGCATGACGAGTGGGAAGATTCCGGGATCACCATGATGCCTCAAGCACGTGGCATCGCAGGCCACGAAGGGGCCGGCCTTGTTGTTGCTATTGGTGATGACATGCATGATCTTTGGAAGCTCGGTGACCGAGCAGGAATTAAGTGGATTGCTAGCACATGTGCGGCCTGCGAGTTTTGCCTGAATGGTGTCGACGAAGTCCACTGTGTAAATCAAATCAATAGTGGATTTTCAGCCCCTGGCACATTCCAAGAATACTGTCTAGCTGATGGGAGATACTCGTCAAAGCTGCCAGACGGGGTGAAAGATGAGGAAGCCGGGCCGATAATGTGTGGTGGCGTGACGGCCTACACGGCGTGCAAACGGTGAGGAAATTTTTACATTGCTGTGGCACCCATGGTAATTACTAAGTCTATCACAGATCTGGGGTCAAGCCAGGCCAATGGATTGTCCTACCAGGGGCAGGTGGTGGTTTGGGCCACTTCGCGGTACAGTATGCTCGGGCTATGGCTATGAGAGTCATCGCTATCGATGGCGGTGACCAGAAACGCGACCTTTGTCTGAAGCTCGGTGCTGAGGAATTCATCGACTTCCAAACTACAAAAGATGTTGCCGCGGAGATCAAGAGGATCACAACTCATGGTGCCCACGGTGTCATCGTGACTGCGGCTACTAGAGAAGCTTACGCTTTGGCTCCCTCATTCCTCCGACCAAACGGGACTATGGTCGTGGTGGGTATGCCTAGAGAAGCAGGCATTATTGCTGGTGCTTCACCTATCACGATGGTGATGAATAGACTCAACGTGGTTGGAAGCCTTGTGGGAAGTCTGAACGATGTTAAGGAAGCCTTGGACTTTACCGTGCGAGACCTCGTACATGTAAGTGCACCCCATCCCCCACTCTTCAATAATTTCAGCTAAATTGAGGTAGCCAATCTTATCGAAGGGAAAGTTGGAAGATTTAGATGTGTTTATTCAGAAGTTGCAGGCTGGCGAGCTGGCCGGTCGTGGAGTCTTGCAGGTCGCGTCGTGAATGATCTTGTCGATACTTCTTAGGGAACATATATTTCAACTCTTCATTCCATCCTGTGTGATTAGTATGTAACTGCACGTCAATGTGTGCAAATTCAACACCCTCCAATTTATAAGTGCTCGGCAACGATCCAGTATTGCAGCTATGACGTTGGCTTTTATTTACCAATACCAGCGGACTGTTTGGGGCCATTCAAATGGGAGAAATCAATCAAGGACGTAGTACGTGGCACTGTATGTTGCATCAACCACGTGGACTCGACCTGAGGTCCTTGAGTACCTGTGCACCTGGTTATGTATGTAGCTGCATAGTTCCACGGTGATCACAACATCACCTAGTACGCTCGATCGGATTTTCCATTGCTTGGGGGATCACTTTCATATTTTTAGGGGAAAAGTCCGGCACAAATACGTATAATTTCCACTCACGGCCTCAGCCCAGCACCTCGTTTTCATTGTGAAGTCGCTCGTGTTCTTCGACTTGTTAAAGCAAACTGCACACTAGGGCATGTCTTTTCGAATAGAATAATTGATTATTGGTGGTTTCTAAGTCGGCCTTGGGATCTAGCTCCTGAAGCGATCAAAGCGTCAAGTCTGATGCAGCGCCTTGCCTACATGATCCGGGAATGAAATCACGATGGCTATTGTCGGAAAGAAAATGCTGGGCGTTGGTACAATAACGGTGCTTAACATATAATCATTTGCAAGAATTTATATTTCTTAATCTAACAGTTGGTGACTGCCTACTTAGGTGACTGAACATAATGACTTCACCAAAATTCTTAGTTCTCTCTTTTTTATCTTCACATTTTAGGATCATGGTGTAAAATTAAAGAAATGGCCAGTTTGAAAAATACGCCGTGCTCTCATGCATGTAGCAAACCTGGGCACATCAGGCACCCCAGGGTAAATGCATATGTTCCTCGAGGTCTCATCGGTATTAATGATTGGCTTAATAGGCTTGATATGAGTACTGCATGCATACATCGTATCCCGAATCGGCGATCTTAGCACAAACATACTCCACTGAAATATGCATGGTTTGTTATTGTGGACTGGGGTGTAGCTGGGCTTCGGTGGATCCGATAGGACATATTTGGTCCCGCTATGATTCCATCTTGTGCTACATAGCTTGATGGGGAAGATGCTAGAGCCGTCCAGCGTTTGTACGTTGTATGATGCAGTAAGCGATGGCCCCGCGGGGCCCCGCGGGGCCCCGGAGTCAGAACGGCAAATCTCCAGACCGGCATTACTGGGCTTCCTTAATGCATATCACACCACATCTTACCGATCTCACACCCGGGGAGTATACAAATATCTACACCTCCACCATGGCAGAGCGTCCGCAATACTTTGAGAATACTTTGACCCCGCTATCAATCAATGCAACAACTCTTTCTGAGAGCCTCCAAGAGCTTCGTATTGCTGTTCGCAATGGTGCCAAGTTAATACAGGCAAACACCCCCTTACTTGAAACTTGGGGTCCAAATGGCATATTTAGAGATTTCCCCGGTATTTCAAGCTCCAGCTCCACCTTTCAAACCCACAATCATCTAATCACCTCGTAAAGGCATCGCTCTGGCATTCCTACGCCTAGATTATCAGTCTTCGGTACTAGAGGATCCCAAAGTTACTTCTTTTGACTATCTTCGTTACGCACTACAACGGATCCCATCAAGCCTCCCGGATACTCCTCTGCTAGCCTCCCGATTGTCTCCAGTTGGCTCATGTTCGCCTGTGACTGCTGTCATCCTACGCATTTTAGGTACCCTTGCAAAGAATGATTGGCAAGATAGCGCCAATTTCAGCATCGCAAGGGAAGATATTGCTTGCCTTCATGAGGCCATGCAATGGGCACTCAAGAATGAGCCTCTCGTTGCCCATAATGGCCGAATGATGGGTGGAGATGAGATGCTATTTGGCCGAGCAGGACTTCTTTGGGCTCTTTTGAACGTTCGTGCGCATAATTTTGATCAAGAGACCCTCGAAGCCCTCTCACCTGTGCTGGGCGCAATTCCTGAGTTGATCCGAGTGATTGTCGATGCCGGGCGACAAGGATCCAAGGAATACACCGAGAAGAATGAAGCCCAAGACGCCCATCCATTAATGTATGCGTGGATCGAGGGCTATTGTTGTTTTGGGGTGTAAGTGCAATACCAGCCATGTAATATCCTATAAGATCTCTAACAGGCAATGTATAGGGCCCATGGAATAAGCAAGTTTCCAGCAGTTGTTTATGATCACAAAACCTAATGCTAACATGTGATTTAGCCGGTATCCTAACCATCCTGCTTTCGTGTAGGACCGAAGAGCTTACAGACTATCTTCATGTGATTGGTGGGACTATCACTGCCCTTTGCAAGCTATCTGGAGCCACCAAAGGCCACCTCCCAATGACACTACCTCCATATGGTTCCAAGCAGCGCTCCTCGGAACTAGTCCAACTGTGTCACGGAATCCCAGGATTGTTGATTCTCCTAGGAACAGCCTTGAAAAACAAACCCTTAACCCGCGCCTACTGGGATCCAAGTTGGGACCGAGCCATATACCTGGGCACTGAGCGTGTGTGGGAAGAAGGCCTGCTTTCTAAGGGAGGCAGTTTGTGTCACGGCTTGGCTGGCAATGCATGGGCGTGGCTCCTCCTCCATGATTGCTTTGAATACCACTCGGAGACTCTGAATGAGGCCCAGACACTTTATCTCCAGAATCATCAAATATCAGCACTTCCAAATTCCGAGATGAGCCAGGAACTCACCAGTGACTTCTTCCTCTCGAGAGCACTTGCGTTCATGTTGCATGCACGTCAGACTAAGCCATACAACACCTCGCCTGCATCTTCTGATAAAGATTATCGTATGCCTGATGAGCCATACAGTTTGTTTGAAGGTCTTGCGGGCAATGTTTGTGCGTGGGCTGATACGTGTGCGGTGCTTCAAGCCAGGCTGCGTAAGATGGAACTTCTTGAGCGAGGTTTATGGGCTACATCTGGTTTGTCAGAGGACCCAGTATTCCGGGATGCTTTCAATAGTCAATTGGGCATTCCAGCCCTGGGTGGAAATGGCGCAATGGGTATTTTCTAGATTGCACCCTTTTTATCCAGGTAAACATATTGTTTAGTATACCATATGTGTTAAGAGCAAGGAAATACGAACGTATACGCCATCCAGAAGCACTATTGTGAACAATTCAGTTGACACCAGGGCCGACGGCCAGATAGTGCGACTTTACGTCAGATGGAGAAGCAAAGTAAGAGAGATAGGGACTAGAATGTCGTAGCCTTCAACAGAGTTGGATTAAAAGGTCCCTGATAGCGCAGGAGAAAACGTTGCCATGGTTTTTGTAAACCGATTCATTATTATTCTCTAAAGGTTTGTTCATTTTGGAGCTATCCAAATTATGAAGCAGACCTCGGGACCATCGGGCCACTGTTCACTGACGAATATGGTATGGAGATGAATATGGAGATATACCTTCCTAAGACAAAATAATAGCTGCGAGTCTTATGTGAGGAAGGAACGTCTTCAGGGCTGGTCGTGTGACAAATCTATCCAGGTGTAGACCCCAGGGCGACTGACTTGAACACTCATCTCGTCAAACCTAGCCTCAAGCTTTTTTTTCTTCTATGACGACAGACAGCCACCTCATGCAGCTGATGTGTAAGTCCCGCTATCCAGGTTGTATAGTACACCAACTGGTGCTAGCGACACTGCGAATACCGCGGATGCCCAAACCATACCCAGGCCTAATGCGAGGTGCTCATTCGAGTGGCCTTGATGAATGCCCACTCACAACGAAAGAGGAAAACAACCAATCTTTAGTTATAACAAAGAGCAGCATACCAACTTGCGTTTTCCGTATATAAACCAAAGGGCAAGAAGACCCAACGTGGCCGCCGCGGTAGCCAGAGTGAAAAACGTAAGTAGGTAATCCGAAGCGATCTACTGAAGTGATTAGGTCGAGTGCTGACACGTTTTTCGTGCTCGGATTTTCAGCTCAGGTGCTCAGCCCTCTATAGCCCCCCGTTATGCGGTTTCTTCTCTTGATTCTTCTGTGGCGGGCTCATCTATACTTCGGTCGGGTTCTGGCGCGGGCGTGGCCCCAACTCTCCTCGTACCACTAGTGCTCTTTCTGGTGCTACTAATCGTGTAGGCTCTGCCTCCCGCGGACCCCCTTTCTTTTTCCCAGGCTTGAGGATGAGCCAAGACATTATGAGGAAAGGTGGATTCCATATATTGATCAAAATTAGACGAATTTGGACGACTGCTTGCCCATCGGAGTTTTTGAATCACTCATTCATTGCAGTTGTAGAACTGTGTGGGCCCTTTGGCCATCCCCGCCTGTTCATTTAGTTGTTTGATGACGTCATATCTTGTCTCGAAATTACATCCCAACGACTTTCACAGATAGCCAGAAGTGCGCAGATAACAGAAATAATATAACACAAGAAGAGTCTGAACCCTAAGACAAATGGTCTATATTAAGAGGCTGTTATAAAACTGTGTGGCTGAGTCGGGCAGCTCATGGGGCCAAACTTCTTCTGGGATCTCTACCATCTTTGAAATTCACTAACATAGCAAACATGGATCTTATTCCTCCGTCTTATGAATCTGCAACAGACAGAGATGCTTGGATAATTATTGCTCGCTACATCCCTTCCAGCGACCTATACGCTGCATCTTTAGTCTGCCACAGATGGCATGGTCTATTTATGCCTTTCCTCTGGGGTGATCCTGCATCTCATTTTGGTACAGATAACGATGCAGTATACGGTGAGTAATATTGGGAACAACAGCGATTGCTCAAAGAGCAATACCTGACCGGATCACACAGTGGCTCTCACTCGATTCCTAAGAACACTCAAATACGCCCGAGAAGAGGTGCGGGCGTTGACGCATACCCTTCATCTCCCACCGGCTCTCTCGGAGATCTATGGCGGTCCACGACCGGGCTGGTTGAGGGTCATTCTTGAATACCTGCCATGTCTTCAGCGTCTGATGGTCTCGAAGTTGCCTTTCTTTGACCACCATGCAATGACAGCATTGAAAACACACGAGAGGTCCAGCCCGTATAATATACGGCTCTTGTTGGCTGAATGTGAGCCGAATACTACTTCCGCAAGCCTCACACAAACTCTCCTCTTGTTTCCGGCATTGACCTACCTGGATCTTTCGTACACCACTCCAGCACGAGACCGAACTGTACTATCTACACTATCTCAAATGCCGTTTCTCCGGGTACTTAAATTGCGTGGCATCGGGCTGAAGGATAATGACGCCGAATTACTAGCCAATGCGATTGGACGACGAGTCCGTTGTTTGGATTTGAGAGACAATATGCTCACTGATATGGCAGTTCGCTCCCTGCTACAGATATCCTTTCTCCCCCTAAACTGGAGGGAAAGGCAACGAAATCCAAGGCAGACCACGGCTTCACCGGACCCCTTCTCCCATTTTGAAATCAACGAGTCTGGCTCGGACTTCTTCAAACGCCCAGACTTAGATGAGCAGTTTGCAAAGATTCTCGCTCGGCCAGTTTTATTCCACCCATGGGTTGAAGACTTGCCGCACACGGGAATCACCCATCTTTATATTACTGGAAATCATATATCTGTGGAAGCTGTGGCGAGTCTTTTGCTCTCGTCCCGGCTACACGCTTTAGATATTGGGACCATCAAACCCCCAGATAAGACACACCAGACGCATCGGTATGGAAAGAAGAAGTATCCCGGAGCCGAGAAGTTAGTACCAATCTTGGGCAAGATTGCAGGGGACAATCTGATCTATTTACGGGCGCATCATGATGTTCTCACCGGCCAACTACCAACCAAAGACACTGCATCCAAAGATAAGGATGAGTTTCTTCTAGAGCTTTCGGCACAAAATAGCCCCCGCAAAGTCGAACATCTCGAGCTGGGTGCCTCCCGGCAGGTTTATGAGCTGCCCGAAGAGACAAGACCTGTCTTTGACCTTGCGGATACGTCAACGACCGATTCAACCGGCTCATCTTCAACGATAAATAGGCCTATAACTTCCCGGCAGCTATTTGCAGCTTATGAGGATGGGCCTACAACATCGGCCAGGCGTGGACCAGCCTTTGCTCTGGAGGTTGGACAGCCCATTCCTGTACATAGTAGCAGCGTCAATGGAGGTACGAACGTTGATGCTTCTAGGACCGACACCTGGGGTACAGAGCAGGAGGAAGAAGGCACCTTGCCGTCTATCTCAATGTCTTCGGACTGTGACACGCTCGCGACAGGTTTCTCTCTCCGGTCAACCTTGCAATGCCACTCTCCATCCTCGCTCAACGATCCTCTCGCACAAAGAGTACAGGAATTGTTAGCAAAGCGACCACGTAACCAATCAATCCCACTCCAAAGAGGGAAAGAGAGCTGGTTCCTCTACCTACACCCATCACATATTCCTCACATGGAATCTTTGGTGCTGACAGATGTACCCTCGCATGTGACGCCCAACTCATTAATACTCTCTGCACTCACTCGGTTCATCACTGCATGCTCAAACGAAGCATTGCTAGCAACCCTACAAGCAGGATCAGACTACTCCCTCCCACCAGGGCAAGCGCGTATGCAAGCCGAGCAGCAGCGGTCACGATCTCTTTTTGGTTTGCGGCGTCTCGTTCTCGAGATCACACCTGTGGACACCTCCAAGTTGACATCATGGAAACCCGGAAACCAATTTAATGCCACAGGCCACTCAAGCACTGGTGACCGCGACTCGGAGAATCTTTGGTCTGCAGCCACCAATGATTTCAGCTTCTTCGGCGAAGAAGAGTGTGGGGTCCCTGAAAATGATCCCGGCAAATACCTCCCAAGGATTGTGCTTAACGAAAAGGTCTCGCTTATACCGTCAGAGGATGACTCGTTGCATCCACCCGGTTCTTCGCGACTCGGGCATCACCTTCCACAAAGTGACACCAACCCCGGTCCGCCACGGACTGCTGGAGACAGAAAGCAGCAGTCCCAGGTCCCGACGATTGACCTTGTCGCAGAGCTTGCGGCCTTTCGTCGTGGCAAGAAGGCTGAGTATGAGGAAGTGGTTCGTCGTGCGAGAGGACGCCGAAGCACGCTAGGGACGGGTGCTTCCGGCCTACTTATGCCATCATCGCCCCATATTTCTCTATCGCATTACGTCGAAGGTCATTGGAAAGGAGAGGTGAAGGTCGTGCGGAACCCGATGCCAAAGGTGCGGACCGGAACGGTTGATATGTATGGAAACTATTTCGAGAAGGGGTACTTGTACCCATAAAATTTGTACTTAGCAACATACCCAGCAATCCTACTGAAGACTTTTATGCCATGCGATCATGATTTGTAGGAATTTTTGATATTTTTAGTTCCTCATTTGGACTTGAACCATCCTTCCCCCCAGTCATAACAAGCCGTCGTCAACGGGCTCATAACATCACAATGCTAAAGAGACATCCAACCTGCCTTCATCAGAACAATTGGTGCCATCTTTTTCATCCTCAGTGTAGGAGCAGGCCGGCAGTTTCGTGACCGGGCATCACCCCTGCGATCCGGTCGAGAAGAACACCAATGCGAAGAGTGAAGACAAAATAAAAGAATTCATTTCAAACTAGTTCCATTTTATTTTGTTCGTCGTGCGACATTCATCTCCTTACAAGGCCTTGGCGGCAGTAGGGGGCTGGAGCTTCTTGCCGTCCTTGTTGAAGCGAATACGGGGAGGGGGAGCACGGTTGCGGCGGCCTTCGCGGGAGCGAACACTGTTGGCGAAAAAAATTAGTAAATGCAAGGTGATTGAGTATCGAGGAGAATCGGTGGAAACGTACCGGACAATCTTGCCGTGAATGGCGCAGGACACACAGTACTGGAGCTTCAGGTACATCTTGGGGACAGAGTACTCGGCGAAGACGGAAGCCTCGGAGATATCACCTGTAAAGCAGTAAATCGTTAGTTGCACTGGTTCGCATTGAAATCCCTCGAATGGGTCGCGGCCATGAATCTGGGATTTTGTCGTTGATTCGAGGTATCGGGAGATTTGTCACGTACGAATGGCAGCGGACTCGACCATGTTGCGGATGGTGAAGCGCTTGATGGCCTTGTCCTTGGGGGTGCAGCGAGCGCAGTTGGAGCAACGCACAGGCTTGACGTGGCCGCGGCCATTCTTGTTGCGGCCGCTATCAAATCAATTAGTTACCGTGCCCCTGAAGTTGCGAATCAATCGAAATCCAGTCTCCCATTCTTCTTGTCCGGCAATGTGCGTAGGTCGCGATTTTCGATGTGTTTCGATATGTATGTCGTGTGCGCGCGTCATTGCGGAGATATCGAATGGGATACTGCTTCGCCGAGATGGGGGGATTTGTTGGTCTTACTTGTTCGCCCTCTTCTTGACCATTTTGACGGTTTGTTCTGTGGATGGTTAGGTGTTGGTCTGTGGGTGAAGGGGGGGAGATAGCGTACGGTTAACTTGTCGGGAGTGGGTTGTCGAAGCTCGCTCACACAAAGTCTCTTTCGGGATGGATTGGATTCCGTTGTGCGGGTAGCCCTAAGCCCTTAAGCGAGATGGGTCACGGGGTTGATGCCTCAAATTTGAGGCGGTGAGATCTCGGGACTCACGGGGATCACGTGCAAAGAGTCACGAGCGGTGTGGTCGCCTAATTGGGCCTAGTGCCCGGATCGTACCGTGTCACTCAGTGTTTATGGCTCCTCATCCCCGACTAACGAAAGAAACACCCCTGTTGGGATCGACTATCGAACTGCCCATTCTTCTTCTCCTTCCCAGGAATCCTCCTTGCTTTTTCTCCCATACCAGTCTCACAACTTGACATCCTTGTTTTGTTTGTGTCGTCTCCCCTCCATTCCCCCCATTTTTATTAAGACTTTCCCCTTTCGGCACCATTATGTCGGCCACAGGTACTTTTCGGGGAAAGCCCAATCAGACCATCGGGAGAGGAAGGCTGCCCGACTTTGGAAACGATCCCAACGCTTCCCACATCCCCCGACCCAGACCAGAATCTTCAGCCACAACCAATACACCCTCCAGCGACGTCGGAAGTGGCACAATGAGCGCCGCAAGTAGCAGACAGCGACAGAACCAGTCGAAACGTGATGAGGTACGTCATGGCAGCCCGTGGGAGTGGTCTCCCGATGCTCAATTTGAGCTTTGATTTTTTTTTTAGCTAACCTCGACATAAGGCTATCCGCCGCAAAATGGAGGCCGACCTCAGCAAGAAGAGGAACGCTCCGGCAAAATCGAGAAGCTCCCGCAAAGCCCCTCCCGGCACCGTGCTCGCCTTAAAGCCTAGCCAGGCCCTCCAGATCAAGCCCATCATGAGCATCGCAGAGGCCGCTCAGCTTATGGCCGCCAAGAGAGAGGACTGTGTGTTGGTCACCGACGACAATGAGCGCATTGCGGGTATTTTTACTGCCAAGGATCTGGCCTTCCGAGTTGTTGGAATGGGCCTGAAGGCGCGGGATGTCTCCGTCGCCGACATCATGACCAAGAACCCGTTGTGCGCGAGAACGGACACCAGCGCTACCGACGCGCTTGATCTTATGGTCCGGAAGGGATTTAGACATTTGCCAGTCATGGATGAAAACCAGGATATCTCTGGTGTTTTGGATATCACCAAGTGCTTCTACGATGCTATGGAAAAATTGGAACGCGCATACAGTTCGTCTCGCAAACTTTACGATGCGCTGGAAGGTGTGCAGACAGAGCTTGGCTCTAGTCAGCCCCAGCAAGTCATCCAATATGTGGAGGCATTGCGATCGAAGATGTCTGGCCCTACCCTTGAGACCGTCCTGGATGGCTTGTCGCCGGTCACTGTCTCGGTCCGCACCACCGTCAAAGACGCTGCGGCTCTCATGAAGGAAAACCACACTACTGCTCTCCTAGTCCAGGACCAAGGCTCGATTACTGGTATCTTCACTAGCAAGGATATTGTTCTCCGCGTCATTGCTCCTGGCCTCGACCCTTCCACTTGCAGTGTTGTCCGTGTTATGACCCCTCACCCCGATTTCGCCCCATCGGATATGAGCATTCAAGCGGCGCTCCGTAAGATGCATGGTCAGTAATTTCAGTCAGCAATTAAAATCAAAACCAAAGCATACTAACCTTGCAACAGATGGCCACTATCTCAACCTCCCCGTGATGAACGAGGGCGGTGAAATTGTCGGCATGGTGGATGTGTTGAAGCTCACCTATGCCACTCTTGAACAGGTACGTTTGATGGCAACAGATCTAACATGCAAACATTTTGACTGATGTATTCAGATCAATAACATGTCAACCCAAGACGAGGAGGGCCCCGCATGGAACAAATTTTGGTTATCAATGGATCACGAGTCAGACTCTATGGTCTCTGGAGGCCACAGCCAGCAACCGAATACCCCACACCGCTCAGTTGTGAGCCCCGACCTCGCTCGTTCAGGCTACGACAACAGTCTTCTTCCTAATGACTCGGCATCGCACCACGGTGACCACGGTGATGAGCATTCCGAAGCTGTTTCTCAACACCACCCAGCAGAACCAGCTGCTCCTACGCCATTCCCCTTCAAGTTCAAGGCCCCTGGTGGTCGAGTGCACCGTGTGAACGTCCTTCCTACCAGCGGCGTTACTGACCTTGTGGCGCAAGTCACAGCCAAACTTGGCAAGGAAGTCGAGGCTGTTGGTGGCGAGCCTACTGTTGAGGAGGGTTGCCTAAGCAGCACCGGATATGCGCTCAGCTACCTGGACAACGAAGGTGATACCGTCTCCATCACCACAGATCAGGACATGACGGATGCCATCGAGCTGGCCCGCCGTGCTCATCGTGACAAGGTCAATCTGTTTGTCCACGACCACGCCCACCCTCCCATCCCTGCTGCGGTTGAACCCCACCATGTTAAGATTGTGACTCCTAGCGAAGAGCAAAGCGTTGTTGAGGAATCTGCATCACCAGAATCCCCTGTGGGAAAGGCCCTGCCCCAGCAGCAAGCCGTGCCCTCTCGCGCGCCAGACGAGCAATTGATTGCCGGCGTCCCCAACGACTTGCTGCTTCCCGGTGCCATTGTCACATTGGCTGCTGTTATTGCCGGTGTGTTCATTCTCAGCCGCCCGAGTGGCCGGTAAAAAAAGTTGGCCTTCAATCTGTTCCCACAACCCTCTTTTTCTCTCCAAATACTTCCCTTTGTCTCATTCAACCTTGATATCAAGCACCCCGAGAAAGCGTAGTAGATTCTTTTCCTGTCCGCAGTGTTGCATACCCGTCTTGTTTTAATATCGATATTCCGTGTCGCGTTCAGATACCGCTGTTCGTGTGAGCAGTTGCGGCCTTAGTTTAGCCTTCAATGCAAATAATTGTTCGAGATAGACTTAGAGCTCACGATTCCACATATCCAGTACCGTGGTAGCCTGCAAGATTAACTAAACCCTTGACCCGATTTGAGTTCTTTCATAGTTATCTTCGACTTTTGTTGGCCTTGTGGCCTGGAATTACCGCATTCGGTTTAGCGTCAGGATGCGATTATCATCACTATGGACCCTGTAAGTTGTCCTTGAATTATTCGTGCAGTTGATTTGCATTTTTTGTCGAGAAAGGATCAGATCTGAAGACCTCGACATCCTTTATTGATATCTTTTCCTCTTGTTGTGTGATTAGAGTGGCACTTCCATTCTTCTTCACCCAAGGGCCTATCCATCTATCGCTCTCCTAATCAGAAATTCTTCTTTTTTCCCTCTCCCCGCCCCACCAAAAACAAAACTCCTCGCCTTCGTTCCACCCCTCTATCCCTACCAAATCACTTCAACGAGGGTGAAAGAACTGGGTTGCTTGGATCGTCTGGAAATTGGGAACAGACACGCCCAACATGTCCCTCCTACCTCCCGAAATCCACACCGCGCTTTCTCAGCTGCTCCGCGCCTTGAGCACACCCGACAATGTCGTCAGATCCCAGGCGGAAGATCAGCTTAACAATGACTGGGTTCAGAACCGACCAGACGTCCTTTTGATGGGATTGGCGGAACAGCTTGCAGGTGCAGAGGACACAATAGTGAGTTGCACTGGACTCTAGGGGTGCGGTTGCTTGAAGGGAGGAGTGTTGCAAACGACTGAAACAACAGCCGAATCTCACTATGATTTGGGATCAAAGCTAATGGGGAACTCTTATTGACAGACGCGTGCTTTCTCCGCTGTGCTTTTCCGAAGAATCGCAACAAAATCCCGAAAGGATCCCGTCACAGGTGACAACAAGGAGATTTTCTCGAGCCTCCCCAACGAGCAGCGAATTGCCATTCGTGAAAAGTTGGTGCTCAGCCTGACCAGTGAAACTGTCACCGATGTACGCAAGAAGATTGGAGACACACTGGCTGAGGTTGCTCGGCAATACACCGACAATGGTATGCGATTCGAACTACCCTTGACGAAATAGAATTAATTGTTCTGACGATTTCGCTTGTGATTTATAGACGAGCAATGGCCTGAACTCCTCGGTGTTCTCTTCCAGGCAAGCCAGAGCCCTGACTCAGGCCTGCGGGAAACCGCATTTCGTGTGTTCACAACCACCCCCGGTATCATTGAGAAGCAGCACGAAGACGCTGTCGTTGAGGTTTTTACCAAGGGTTTCAAGGACGATAATATATCCGTATGTCGACATCTGGCTATGCAATTCAAGATCAATTTTGACCATTTCATCAGGTGCGGATTTCCGCTATGGAAGCCTTCGCTTCGTTGTTCCGGTCGATCTCCAAAAAGTCCCAGCCTAAGTTCTTCGGCCTCATGCCAGACCTTCTCAGCATCCTTCCTCCTCTCAAGGACTCCTCTGAAAGCGAGGAGCTGTCCTCGGCACTGCTCGCCCTGGTCGAATTGGCTGAAATCAGCCCGAAAATGTTCAAGGCCATGTTCAGCAACCTGGTTAAGTTCAGTATTAGTGTCATTGGCGACAAGGAGCTCAGTGACCAGGTGCGCCAGAACGCACTCGAATTGATGGCTACTTTTGCCGATTATGCCCCCAATATGTGCAAGAAGGAGCCGGAGTTCGCACAGGAAATGGTCACACAATGTCTGAGTTTGATGACTGATGTCGGTGCGGATGACGACGACGCGGAGGAATGGAACGCGTCTGAAGATGTAAGTGTTTGCATTGTTGTCGTTATAATTGACATGCCACTGACTAGTAACAGCTTGAGCCTGAAGAGAACGACCTCAACCACATCGCCGGTGAGCAGTGCATGGATCGTCTCGCCAACAAATTGGGTGGACAGGTCATCCTTCAACCCGCATTCTCTTGGATTCCTCGCATGATGTCGTCTACCAACTGGCGTGACCGCCATGCTGCTTTGATGGCCATTTCCGCCATCTCCGAAGGTTGCCGCGACCTGATGGTCGGTGAGCTGGACCAAGTTCTAGCGCTTGTTGTTCCTGCCCTCCAGGACCCCCACCCCCGAGTCCGCTATGCAGGCTGCAACGCTCTTGGTCAAATGAGTACCGACTTTGCCGGTACCATGCAGGAGAAGTACCACGAGATTGTCCTCACTAACATCATTCCCGTTCTCGCTTCTACTGAGCCGCGCGTGCAGTCCCACGCTGCCGCCGCCCTCGTCAACTTCTGTGAGGAGGCTGAGCGCAGCACCTTGGAGCCATACCTCGGAAACCTTCTCAGCCATCTTCTGGATCTCTTGCGCAGCCCTAAGCGTTATCTGCAGGAGCAGGCGCTGTCCACCATTGCCACCATTGCCGATTCCGCCGAGGCCGCTTTCGATCAGTATTATACTACTCTGATGCCTCTTCTGCTCAATGTTCTTAAAGAGGAACAGGGTAAGGAGTACCGCCTTCTTCGTGCCAAGGCCATGGAGTGTGCTACTCTCATCGCACTAGCCGTTGGCAAGGAGAAGATGGGTCAAGACGCCCTAAACCTCGTGCAGATTCTCGGCCACATTCAACAAAACATCGTCGACGCCGACGACCCACAGTCCCAGTACCTACTTCACTGCTGGGGCCGCATGTGCCGCGTTCTGGGCCAAGACTTCGTGCCTTATCTCCCCGGTGTTATGCCGCCACTTCTAACCGTGGCTGCCGCCAAGGCTGATATTCAGCTGCTCGATGACGAGGAGCAGATCGAACAGGTTGAGCAGGACGAAGGCTGGGAGCTGGTGCCGCTCAAGGGCAAGATTATCGGCATCAAGACCAGTGCTCTTGAAGACAAGAATACCGCTATCGAACTGATCACGATTTACGCCCAAATTCTGGAGCAGAACTTCGAGCCTTACGTCCTGGACACCATGGAGAAGATCGCGGTCCCTGGTCTTGCCTTTTTCTTCCACGATCCCGTTCGAGTATCAGCTGCTAAGCTGATCCCTCAGCTGCTGAACTCCTACAAGAAGGCACACGGTAGCCAGTCACCGGGCTTCGCCGAAATGTGGAACAAGGTTGCAGAGAAGATCATTGAGGTTTTGAGCGCTGAGCCGACAGTTGACACGCTAGCCGAGATGTACCAGTGCTTCTACGAATCAGTAGAGGTAGTTGGCAGAAACTCTCTCACCCCCCAGCACTTGCAGGCGTTTATTGAATCTGCGAAGTCGACCCTCGAAGACTACCAGATGCGCGTGAAGCAACGTCTGGAGGAGCAGGCCGAGCTCGAAGATGGTGACGAGGAGAACCTAGACTTTGAGTACGCCGTGGAGGATGATCAAAATCTATTGAGCGATATGAACAAGGCATTCCACACCATCTTTAAGAACCAGGGCAACTCCTTCCTGCCAACCTGGCAACAATTGATTCCCTTCTACGACGCCTTTATCACAAGCCAAGACCCGACACAACGGCAGTGGGCTCTTTGCATCATGGATGACGTGCTTGAATTCTGTGGCGAAGAGTCGTGGGCATTCAAGGACCATATCATGCAGCCTTTGGCTTCTGGTCTGCAAGACGAGAATGCCGCCAACCGTCAGGCAGCGGCGTACGGAGTGGGTGTGGCTGCCCAGAAGGGTGGTGCCGCCTGGAGTGACTTTGTGGCAGCCAGCCTCCCCAGCTTGTTCCAGGTTACACAGCATGCGCAATCCCGCACAGAGGAGAATGTGTTCGCGACCGAGAATGCATCTGCCAGTATTGCCAAGATCCTGCACTACAACCCATCTAAGGTTCAGGCTCCCCAAGATGTTGTGGCCAACTGGATCGAGACTTTGCCCATTACCTACGACGAGGAGGCCGCTCCCTATGCCTATTCCTTCATTGCACAGCTGATTGACCAGTATGTTTTCTTGATGAATCCCATCCCTCGTACTTATGCTAATATATTACTACCAGGCAAAACCCGGCTGTCTTTGCCAAGGCTGACCGTGTCTTTGGTTTCATTGTGCAGGCACTCGAGGCGGCCACCCTGCAGGGCCAGACCGCTTCCCGGGTGGCCACATCCGCCAAGCAGCTGGTGGCAGTGACCGGTGCGAATGCAGACCAGATCCTGGCTTCTGTGGACCCGGCCAGTCAGGAAAGAGTGCGCAAGTTCTTCCAATAAAGCTCAGACCTCTTGTCTTATATCCGGCAGAGCTGTTTCCCCTTTTTTATTATTTCCCAAATCATTCCCCTCGGTCATGTGAAATCTGAAATTACCCGAACCCCCGACACGTTTCTTTAATTCTTAGCTCCTACGTACGAATGCCATGAGCCTTTGACGTTGGATTCCTCAGTGTGCTCGATGTTTTTGTAGTAGATCAAATGTCAGCCTTGGCTTTGTAGCTAACTATTATGTAAAGACAAATGAAGACAAGCTATCTACAACTTCGATACTCTCTGGATCTCATTCGCAACCACATCCCCCAGTTCCATCACCTTTGGCTCCCCAATCAACCCGTTAGCCCTCTTCGCATACAGCGTCCCGCCTTCACCCCAGATCCGACGCAAAGTCAACGCAGTAGCCGCCGGGTTTCCAGCCTCCCACGCCGCAGTCTCCGCCTCGCGCAACTTCTCCAGCGATGTGTGAGACACATCCCACGGCTGACCACCAAGCTGGCGCTCAAACTCCGCCTGAATCTGGTCAGGGCTCGTGGTAAACGAATTAACACACAAGGCAGCGTTACGCGTCTCAGCAGTAGCATGAAGCAGAGTGTTCAGGACGAGAGTTCCAACACTAGCAGAGGAATCAGCCAATAATCCCATATATGCCAACGAGACAAACACTAAAAGGCAAGGGAAAAGGAATCTTACTCTTTCATCGTCGTCAAACTAACCTCTCCCTTCCCCTTCTCGCCCAACAAAACCGCCCTCCGCCCTTTGACGTCCCACCCACCAGCCTCCTCCAACCCAGGCATGAGATGAAGATACATCTCCGCGAATGGGCCAGTGACTACATACGAATAGGCGAGGTCGTTACGCGATATCTCATCCTCGAGGTACGCGCGCACTTTCAGCTTCAGCTGGTGCGGCTTCTCGTTCGCCGAAGCCGGTCCGTATTTGATATCCGTACCGTACTCGGAGGGCAGGAACCATTTCACGGTGGGGCTGGCGGCTGCAAGTCTGATGAGGGAGATCTGTTGGGCCAGGGTGTTGCGGCCTAGAGCTGAGATCACGGTGTCAATTCCTGCTCGGCTAAGTGGTTAGCCTTTGGTTTGGTGATTTGGACGGTTTGATATTTGAGTCTTTATGCACGAGACAAAAGGGATTCGTACCCTCGTATGCTGCTTCCACGGCATTCTCGTCTTCGACGTCACCCACAATCACTTCTACGCCTTGCTCTTTCAGCTTGTTTAGCTGTGTAACTTTGGTTTCTGCTCTCTGCGGGGAAGTGAAGATGGCGATGCGGCCAAATCGAGAGCGCTCTGTCAGGATGGCGTCCAGGATGAATGAGCCAATGTTACCCGTCGCACCAAATAGGAGGATGTTCTTGGCGAACGACATGGTTGTAGAGTTTTGCTGTGAGGACTAAAGAAGGTGTCGACAGTCTAGCCTTAGAGATAGCGCGAACTTGTGTATGTCTAACGTGAATGTGGGGTACTCAAGTGTGGGGGTCCCGCTTATCAATCAGTTGGGGGAGAGGCTCCCACGTTCTATATTCAATCGTCATTTTAGTTCAAGACTGTGGAATGAAGGAAATTTTGTACATTGCATGTGGGGGTGAAAGTACCCAGGTGGTCAGGATGTCTACGGGTCTCTGGTGCAGATATATAGAGCGTCACAACCACCATCACAAGTAATTGGGATTCGAAAACTTGCACGAATCTTGAATGAACAGATGCATTTTCTATGCTTAGGGCTATTGTTGGTTTCCTTAAATAGTGACGAGTCTTGGTCGCTTATGCATATCTGCCGATATGCTTTATAAAATATGCGGCCAATCCCAAACTCAGCGCTGGAATGAATCAAAGCTTCTGTGATCTCAGCCATGCAACTGAACTGATAGGTGGGTTATTTGAACGCCGATGAGTTGGTGGATATTGAAATGGTCTGATTGTGAAAGTGGAATGGAATAAAACCGTACGTTATGATATGCCTCTGAACGTTTAAACTACCATCTCCAGGATCTCCAATACCTGAGATTTCTCCTTCAATGGCACTGGGTTTGTCTTGCACCAACGGTCATGTAGACTATTCTCAGCCAATCCATCTAATCGGTCCCGCCCTACTTTGACATCGCTCAAGGACCGAGGCATTCCCAATTCGCGGATGATGGCATCCAAAACATCGCCCAAGTCAGATGTTTCCAAGTTGACCGAGCGTGCAATTAGCACCTCCGACACAACCAGATCTTGAATCAGAATTTGGCGCGCGCTAGCTTGTTTCTCGCGGTTGGCGTTATACTTGGCATTGAACTTGCACACGGCAGGGAGTAAGATGCAACTGGTCTCACCGTGGCCGACACCCAGTGGACCAAGCTAGAGAACTTTTAGTTAGACCAATTGATGCGCCTGTGAATGCCTTAGAAGGTATAAAAAGACAAACAACCGCATACCTGATGTCCAATCCCATGACTAGCACCTAATTCAATTGACCCGCTAGTACAGGCCGCCATAGCATCCACTGATCCAAGTTGGCACTGTAGGTGCGCATCACGGTCTGATCGGTCCTTCTTACAACGCAAAAGTCCAGGGACCAACAATCCCAGCGCATTCCGAGCCTGTTTGTCTGATGTCGTGGTCGTTCCTGACGTTGAACACAGATTTTCAATACAATGATCGATTGCGCCCACACCTGTACTAAGCCAGATTGAATCGGAGGTCGTTTTCGCCAGCTCCGGGTCGAGAATAACTAGCTCAGGTCCGCGAATTGGATGTTGGAAGCTGTATTTACGCTTTGAGTGGTCCTCTGTGCCGCCCGCAAAGTTGGAGTATTCGCCGGCGGAGAGGGATGTTGGTACGGAAATTATTGGAATAGTCGGTGCTTTGATTTCAAGTCGCTTTCTGGGGCCGTCTGCAAGGGTTTCAAGCTCTTCTGATGTGCTTACTTGGTTTGCAAGGAACTGAAGGGATGTTAGGCTAAATATAAGTAAGTGTATATGGTCTTCCAGAGGAGAATAAAAGAGACAAGAAGGATGTAAACAGCAACAAAACATAAATGAAGTATGAAAGAAAAAGGTATACCAACTAATGCAATTATCTTGGCACCATCAGTCAAACTACCAGCTCCAACGGTCAAGAGCAGATCAGCATGTACAGTCCTAACCTCTTCGGCAATCTGTAGCACCTCTGACCACAAAGTGTGGCTCCGCATACCGATCCAATGACCAACCAGCGTATCCGGTCCCAGAATGGTCTCCAGTTGATTCATTACATCGCTATTTCGTGCCAATGACCCCGAGCAAATCACATATACACGGGAAGCCTGAAATGTGCCACTGAGATGGCGTGCTGTAGTTGTGGGAAAGGCGATGCCATAGGAAAGAAGTGGGCGCCCACGGCCTTCGAAGGCAGGTCTAACTGTTTCCTCTGACATTATAGCTTGGTTCTAGACAACCAATGGATGAAACAAGATCAAAAGAAGATAAAACAAACAGTTGTGTTAACCTTGGGAACGTCTGGGTATACGTCATCCAGGAAAGTGCTGTGTGGGGCTGCGGGGCTTAGCCTTTATGGTTCGATTTATGCTTAAGCATAAATCGTCATATGTTTTTTTCTTGATGTAGAACTTCGGAATTATGACCCATTGATTAATCTTTAATGTAAGGCATCGGGATAATCTTTACTTAGGCTTTCGTGTCCTGTTGCTTGCTTGCATGTCTGACGTGACGGACATTCAGCATCCATAGAGCCCATGTACCCCTCCCTCCATTGTATACTTGCACGACCCAACCCTCAGCGCCGTCGCATTCTCCTGTGGATGTAGCACCACGTTATCAAAATCCACATTGTAGCATGAATGCACGTTTTTCGTATATTCCCTTGGCTACAGTACTCTGCACGCACTTGGATTTCGCATGTCACACTCGGTGATCTTTACACCGAGCGGACATCACGGCATTACATTGCGGAGAAAATCGACTGCGGGGAAAGGACTAGGTGGCGTGGAATTTGCAGTAAGAATGTCGATTTTGAAGGCTTCCGAGTGCTTTGTCACATCGATCTTGTCCACATCTTGCAAACATCAACATCATTTGCCATGATTCTTCCACCAACCGCGAGTAAATAGCAGCGATGAAGCTTCCCAATTTTCAATCTTGCACAACCTGACTATCGACATCTGTGCTCTTCTATATTCTCTACTTTTTCACGAATATCTCTCGTTTCACTCGATCACCAATGACACAACTACACTGGCGCAGTGTGGTATGGATTCTTTGGTCTCTCTTCTCGCTATCCCTTGCAAACACTTGCTGGCGTGATACTACTTGCTCTGGACCTACAGATACTGCATTTAGCGGGCCGTGGGAAAGGAATATATACGCCTCAACATCGCGAACAGTACGGCCAGCCTCAACCTTATCAGAGTTGAAAACCAATGCTGTCACAAACTCCTTGCATCCAAACAAAGCAACATTACACGGCAATGGCTCCCTTATCGTATTTGACTTCGGCATTGAAGTGGGTGGTATCGTCCATCTAGACTACACCTCCACCGGCAGCGGAGCTCTAGGGCTGGCGTTTACAGAATCCAAAAATTGGATTGGAGAGTGGTCAGGCTCATCAAATGCTCTATATCATGATGGCGCATTGTACGCGAATATTTCATCAACTGGGAATGGCACATATGTCATGCCGGACAAATACCTACGGGGTGGATTCCAGTACTTGACGGTCTTCTTGATCACGGATAATTCGGCCAGTGTTCAGATTGTAGATGTGAGCTTAGAGCTTGCGTTTAAGCCCACTTGGCCGAATCTCCGAGCTTACCAGGGGTACTTTCACTGCAGTGACGAGCTTTTAAATCGTATCTGGTACAGCGGTGCATACACTCTGCAGACGAATGAGGTCCCTGTGACTACTGGCCGTGTTACAAGGGGTGTTACATCTGGGTGGGTAAACAATGGGACTCTCGGGCCCGGAGACACAATTATTGTTGATGGTGCAAAGCGAGATCGTGCGGTTTGGCCTGGTGATATGGGGATTGCTGTTCCTTCGGCTTTTGTGAGTCTGGGAGACTTAGAAAGTGTAAAGAACGCTTTGCAGATTATGTACAATACCCAGGTGAGTTCTGTTGTCTGTTCTCTTTGGGTATAGGTCTGATAGTTCTGGGAATGATAGAACAAGACAACAGGCGCATTTGATGAGTCTGGGCCGCCGTTGAGTCAAAAGGACTCGGACACATATCATATGTGGTCTATGATTGGAACCTATAAATATGTGCTTTATACCAATGACACAGACTTTTTGCTCGAGAATTGGGCCAGTTATCAACACGCCATGGAATATATATACGGAAAGGTGACTTACCCCAGCGGGCTTTTGAATGTAACAGGCACGCGAGACTGGGCGAGATGGCAGCAAGGATATAACAACTCGGAAGCACAGATGATGTATGTTGTGAATCCATCATGCAGAAGGTTTTCCGTCTAACAAATTCTAGTCTCTATCATACCCTGCAAACAGGAGCATCTGTCTCTTTGTGGGCAGGAGACTCAACCAATCTCTCAAGCACCTGGAGCTCCCAGGCCACCAATCTCAAGAAAGCAATCAACACCTATTGCTGGGATGAGTCGTACGGTGCATTCAAGGACAATGCAACTGACACCTCTCTGCGCCCACAAGATGCTAACAGTATGGCAATCATGTTCGGTATTGTAAACGAAGAGCGCAGAGCCCGCATTTCAGAAAATCTTCTCAAGAACTGGACACCTATAGGGGCGGTGGCTCCTGAGTTACCAGAGAACATTGCCTCATTCATATCCTCTTTCGAGATCCAAAGTCACTTCATTGCTCACGAGCCTGCACGCGCACTGGAACTCATTCGTCGCAGCTGGGGTTGGTATATCAACAACCCGAATGGTACAGAGAGCACTGTGATTGAGGGCTATCTACAGAACGGGACTTTCGGGTATCGGATGGACCGCGGATATGGCTATGATCCGTCATATGTCTCACATGCACATGGCTGGTCTTCCGGCCCGACCTCTGCATTGACAGAGTATGTTGTCGGTCTCTCTGTTGTCTCGCCACTAGGATTGACGTGGAAAATCGCGCCGCAATTTGGAGATCTGGAATTCGCTGAGGCTGGCTTTGTCACCTCTCTTGGAAAGTTTCAAGCATCCTGGGCTTTGAATTCGAGTGGATATGTGTTGACTTTCTCAGTGCCAGAGGGTACTGTTGGGAATGTCACTTTGCCCTATGTCACTGCGTCAAAGAAGCCTTCGATTACCATTGATGATGACCAGTTGACGAGAGGAGTGGCTTATTTTGATGGTACTGCAACTGTTAAAGTCACCGGCGGTTCTCATAGGGTTGTTGTCAATTAAGTTTCAATTAAGCACTGGATATCGTGAATGGAATATCTCGATCTCATAGTGCAAACACCCAGCCGTTCTCTATCGAGGATTGGTCATATAGTTGACCACCGTCAAGCTGTGCCAACCCTCGCCTGAGATGAATATAACGCTACCATTAAAGTGAATAATATAAAACACAAACTTATTCCAGCAAAATCGTCTGTTGATACATGACGGTGTACCATGAAGATCATACCATATCACGTGCATCCCCACACTCCATCTCCGTCACCCGCCAATCCTGCCCTCGAGATTCCTCATCAAACGAACCAAGCTCAAAATGGCCTCCACCCTCCGTCAAACCCCATGGCGGGCCTGCCAAAACCTCACCCGGCAACAACTCCGCACAACACGCCTCTCTTCCCGGAATCTCTCCTCCACCTCCATCCGCTCCAATGCAACCAACAATCCTCTCCGCTCCCGAGCATCCGCAGCGGCGGATCTCCAGCACGCCTCCCAAGCTCAGCGAAAGATGGTCCTCTCCGCAGCTGGCATAATTACCTGCGCAGTCGGTCTCTACGGCGTCATCAAGCTAGACCTATTCGGCCTCAACGAACTAGACACCAAAAAAGATGACAAGACCACATCCGCACCCCCGAAGAACGGCGCAATGCGCATGGACGGACCAGTCGGCTTCCCCAGCGGCGGTCCATCATTAATAACAATCCAAGGCCAAGATAAACTCGAGCAAGTGCCAACAGGAACAAGCACAATCCCCCACTTCCCAAGCACAATCCGACTCCCCACATCCGAAGCAACAGAAGGCAAGCAAAGCGGCGACGATATAGCCCCGTCCACAGGCGAAGAGTACCAACTACTAGGCCTCGGCATCCGCACCGTGTCCTTCCTCTCAGTCCAAGTCTACGTGGTCGGCCTGTACGTCGCGAAATCCGACATAACCGAGCTACAACGACGCCTCCTACGCACAGCAATCCACCCACCCACTCCCGGTGCTGACGCCGACGCTGCCATTTCCGGTGTCGGCGCAAACGCCGCTACATCCCTCGTCTCGCCAGAGCGCCAGCAGCTCAAGGAGCTTCTCCTTGACGCGGAGCGCGGCGACGCCGCCTGGTCTGCTATCATCAAGGATAACGGTATCCGTACTGCAATCCGTATCGTGCCCACCCGTAACACGGACTTTATGCATTTGCGCGACGGCTTTGTACGTGGTATCACTGCGCGCGCGCAGGCGAAGAAGGGTGCGGAGCCGGGCGAGTTCCAGGATGAGAGCTTTGGAAGCTCGATGAATGACTTCAAGGCTGTTTTCGGTGCTGGGAAGGGGAAGTCGGTGCCGAAGGGACAGACGCTTGTTTTGATGCGTGATGCGCACGGCGTTTTTGATGCGCTTTTCCAGCCTGGGGCTGATAAGCCGGTTAAGTGGATGGGTCGCGTTGCTGATGAGCGGATCAGTCGGCTTGTTTGGTTGAATTACCTGGCAGGCAAGAATGTTGCGAGTGAGGGAGCCCGGACGAGCATTGTCGAGGGGTTGATGTCGATTGTTGAGAGGCCCCTTGGAACCGTCGTGCAGAAGGTTATCTGATTTATTTTCTTGGGTTATGGTTTTAATTTTGCTTTTTTGTATCAACATACCTGTACGTTAGTTAGTAGCTGTTCACTTTTTTCACCCCATTTTGGCTCTACAAAATATTCCAGAGCTATATGGCAATGCTCCACTCAATACGCATCTAACGCTGGAAGATGGTAGGGCTCTCTTGACCCCTCCAGTCCCAAGGCATGGAAATATTTATCCCCATTACATAGATCTACAAGACTCAAGAAACGTCTAAATTTTATATAGAAGGTCAAGGCTGTGCGATAAGAAACTATCCCCTCCTGTAGTGGTATATTCAGAATTCGGGCCTCGGTGGATTCTTGCTTGTACAACAACACCGCTTAGATCGCACCAGCGGCCTTGAGCAGCTGCTTCAGGTCCTTCGTGCCCTGGAGGTCGGAGTTGCCGCCGATGTGCTTCTTGTTGATGAAAATGTTGGGCACGGTGCGCTGGCCTGAGATCTCGGCGAGAGCGCTCTGAATAGCAGCTCCCTCCTCTGTAGTAAAATCACGTCAGCGATTGGTTTTGTAAAGAGAGACAAATCAAAAAAAAAAATTTAACAAATTAGTGCTCAAATTACTCTTCTTGAGAAGAATACAAGAAAGCAACGCAAAAAGCAAAAAAGAGAAAGACTCACCCTCCAAATCCAGCTCGAGAGTAGTGTACTTGGTATCCAAGCTGTCAAGCAACCTCTTGGAAGAGTCACAGTAAGGGCAGTATGACTTGGAGAAAACTACGACAGCATTGTCGTTAATGAGGGACTGAGCACGGGTCTTTGCGGCGGACATGGCAGCGGGATTTGGGCCGGCGAAGGAGCCGAAAAGACGGGTAAAGATGGACGAAATGGTGGGCGGTTTGTGAAGAAAGTGGAAGGGGCAGTGTCTCTTTAATAGAAAATCCGGGGCGGCGGGGTATAGGCAAGAAGATGAGAGGATTGGTTGGCCATTCCGTCAACATTGCAGGATATGCGATGATGTCAGGTGATATTTGTCAGCTATGGAGCTTTCCAAGGTTCCAAGGTTCGAGGTCCCACCAGACTCTTGTTCCTCAGTAATGCTTAGAAAGCCAAGTAGAATTTGATAGATCTTGGACCAAGTGGCCGATTGGCACGATGTCTACAGGCTTGCGAGTACAATTAGCAATTCTGTGCAGATATGTATTCATCCATTCAACCTGATATCTAACTAGCTCCGTAGGCAAGTATCTGGCATTCAACATGTGAGCAAATCCGGGTACCTGACTGCTCTCGTCAATGGGCAGCTCAGATCAAAGAAAGAGGAGAAAAACGCTAGCAAGAAGGCTTGGGAATATGGCAAAACGGGCTTCAAAGATGTTTCAGAGAGATGTCCAAAGATTGGAGAAAAGAAAGGAAACCATGTGGTCCAGAAAGCCACAGGAAGGTGGTACAGGGTGAGAAGGACGAGGTGAACACCACAAGATGTGTTTCTTGCGAGGTGCAAAGTCCCTCGTTCCCATGCCATCCATCGCAGTCTGGAGCAAGCTTTTTGGATTTCCCTCTTACCACTTCAGTAGGATTAGCAACGATCACAAGCAAAAAAGAAGGGAAATAACAAGGAACGAATGCACGGAAGAAAAATAAGAATGACCATGCTCTAATATCGAAGAAGGAAGCCGGATTAAAAAGCAGTCTGAAGAAAATTGAACTCAAGGCGAAGAAATGCCCTAAATCGCAGGATATAAAGTCACAGAACAGAACCGACAGAACACCATCCCGCCGGAGACGCTGGAAATAAAAAATAAAAAGTAACAAAGAAGGGAATCAAGGAGATGTGCAAATATCAAAAGTATGTTGTGGAAACGGACGAGAGATTGGACAGGTGGTTGGTTGTAGGGTGGAAGCCCATCACATCACAACGCAGCATCCGCAGCCCTTCTCTTTCTCCGGTGGCTGTTGCGCAGTGACAACTGGAGGGTTCCAGTTAGGGTTGGGATTGGGCGGCAGTCCCATTGGGGGTGTGTCCTGTACCTTGGGCATGGTACTGTAGCCGGTACTCGTATTCGGGCGCGGTGGTTCTGGGCTCTTTGACGGCCGAGGGGGCAACTCTTCTAGCTGCAGAGACTCAACCGGTTGCTGTTCTGGCTCAACCTTGGTAGCCACAGGAGCTGGCGCGTCGAATGGGTGCACTGCGAGGGGCGCAAAGTTGCGGTCGTATGTGTTCGGTGTCCGGCCTTCCTTCTCCCACTGTTCCTGCATAATCTTCTTGGCGACTGTCGGAATCATCTGTTGGTCGGGTGGAAGGCGAGGATCAGGCTTGTACATGGTTGCCAACCACGGCGGGTCTCCTTCGGGCCGGTTAGCGGCTGCTGGAGGACGATTTTCACCTGACCGGGTGGTAGGGCGCTGTGTATTGTTACTAGAGGCAGCACGAGATCGAGGAGCGCTCGCCTTCCTGTTCGTGGTCGGAGCAGAGGTCTTTCTGTTGGTAGAGCTAGCGCTCTGGACTGTCTTCTTGCCCGTGTTCTGTGTACTGCCGAATCCGCGGCTGTCTGGTCGGCTTTCTGGAGAAGGAGTGGAATAATCTTGCTCAATTTTCATAGGTTCGCTGGCTCTGCGGCTCCGTGAAGACTCATCTGTTGCGGCACGACTCCGTGAACTGCGAGAATCGCGGCCCATGGCGCCAGATATGGGAACTGGACTAGCTGTAGAGACGGGTATTCGGGAGGCGCTTTTTCCAAGGCTTGGGTGGCTGTAGATACTGGCGGCTGCATCATCCGCAGCAATCTCCTCTGGTCGGCGGAGATCCCAATGTTCCCGCTCATTGTCATTCACATCCCGCTTGCCAGGTTCTTCCATCACTTTCGGCCAAGGTTCGGAGTATTCTGTCGCAGGTGAGGTCGGAGTACCAGTCCCATTAGCAGGGTTCTGCTGCGAATCATGGCTCCTGCCACGTCCCGTGCTCGATTTGCTTTCTCCTCTTATCCGTCGCTGGAAGAGAATGGCTGCCTGGTGGAGCTCCTCACTCTCAATCTTTGCCAGCTTATCTCGGTGGATCCATTTTTCCTGGTTCGTCTGTCCATCCATGTGCACTTTAAGGCCATCATTACCCTCCTCGGGCTCTTGACGAACAGCTCCCTCGTGACCAAAAGCATCTCGCAAACTGCCTACATCACTCCCACGTCGGTTGAGACTGGGTTCCTTCCGTCCTCGGGTTGAGGCTAAATAGGGCGATTCATGTGCGTGGAAATTGCGAGAGACCGAGGAGCTGCGTGAGCCGTTCGAGATGCGCTGTCGAGAAGTTTTTAGGCCGATGGAATTCGAGTCGTGCGAATTTCGTGATTTCGATGAGTGGTGGCTTTCCTGCGGGGAAAGGGGATCAGCACTTTCTTTTTCTTTTCCGCGTTCTTGAGCTGCCAGGTTAGAGACTGGAATGTCACACGGAATTTTCTTACCTCATTCACAAGTGGCACCGCAAAATCCCATTGCGAGCCATCCACGGGCGATGCTAAGGCATCTGCAGAATATGCCGTAGCGACGCCCGCCATTCCAGAGGTTGTTGTTCACAAATGAAAAAGGCCAGTCCAGCTGTAACCCGGTTCAATAGTAGAGATTGCCGTAGAAATGGGTTGTCGGATCAAGCCATTCCAGGTAAGGTCGGTAGGTGGAGTGTAAGGGGGAACACCGAAAGTAGCCAATTGTCAACAGAGACCCTTATTGACCACAACTGCAGGGGGGTACTTTTTCCCAATTTGTCAAGTTTGGTTCAACGAGTTAGAGCTAGCGGGGGGAGGGGGGCTGGGTCCGAAGGCTTTCGAGGTCTCGCGGGGTCTTTGAGACAAGGAGAGTGTACCAGTATGGTAAGGCAGAAGAACGAATTATTTCGAGATTAGAGAAGAGAAGGTAAAGAAGTAAATGTCATGGGGAAAAAAAGAGAGGGAAAGTGTAAGGGGATAGTCATGGAGGAGAGGTGGAGAGGTTGCCAGAGTGGGAATAGTACTGAAAATAGTGCTGGAAATAGCCTAACCCAAGTCTGACACTCTTACGGGAGTACAAAGTACATGCATGTATATCTTATACGGGATAGGGTATTTGTGAACATTTGAATCATCCTCCCATACATGCATCATATGTCTATCTTACAGATTATTCAATAATTGTCCTCAATGTTCAATAGACCATAATTCCAGAAAATTTCCGAGGATTCTCGCAACTTTAGTCCTGGGCCGTGCATTGCCCCTGAGCCTGCCGATTGATCCAAACAGTAACAGCGAAGATACGGAGTATTTCTTTCTCCCTCGACTTGGTGTATAACTAACTACATGAAACAAACTAACTACATGAAACAAACGGGACGAGGCATTAATGCGAGGGGGGCGAAAAAAAAGAAAGAAGAGAAAAAGAGAAAAAAAAGAGTAGACATGCCAAACTTTGGGGAAATCGCAAAGTTGATATATCACAATTACGCCAATGCCCTCCATGCAAAGAAACATCCCGGGGGGTATTGATATATCCTAGTAAATGGAAATTTGACGAACAGCCCCTCGGTATGAGATTGATACATGTTGTACATGTCTACATATGTCTGTCACCCAATTTCAAATCCCCCATGTACAGCGATATGGGGAGCCGAGTAGGCAAAGGGTGAGCTATGTTACAGCTTTGCAATTTTATCTAGCTCGCCGAGGACCACCTGCGTATCCTTGATGAGGGCCCGGCGTGCACTGCGAGCCATCTCATCACCATTTGGCTCAATTCCATCCGCCTTCAACTGGATTTGTGCGAGGATCGTCTCGGCCAATTTCTTGTGTTCAAAGTCCCGCTTCTTCGGGTCAGTAGGCGGGTTCGCAATGTATTCCTCACAAAGTGGCTTCATCTCCTGCTCGAACCATCCAGCCAAAGCAGTGACCTGTTCCAGCGGTGTGCGCAGCAACTTGAGGTTGGGCGACGAGGTGGGGACGCCTGAGTGGCCTGACGACGTAGGCCGTGGCGGCCGAGATGGACCGGGGGCTTCTGTGCCGACGGGCGACTTCTTGCCATTGCGTTTCTTCTTTCTCGAGTTCTTGCTCTTTCCACTCGTGGATGTGGGAGGGGACGATGCGTCTCCTGCACTAGAGGGGCGGGACAGCGGCGGCGGTGTTGGCGCAGATGTAGTTACAGGAATATTTTGTACGTTGTCGTCGGAGCCATCGCTCGGGGAGCCAGCTCCTGCTTCGGATACCACGCAGAGCACCTCGGAGTGCTGCTTGAGCCCCTCGGCTTTACATGTCTGCACGTTGTCCTTGAGTAGCTTTCCCTTGTATAGTAGCCTCACACAGTCTGGGTGGCCGGCTCCTGTGCTCTTAGCGGCAGCCTCTCGTAGGTCTCCGATGGTCAAGATACCATCATCGATCGCGTATGCGCGGAAGCGCAATGGGTAGATGGTGCCACGGTGGCGGAGGGCAATTATATCTGGCTCGGCATCATCTACTGATGGGTCGGCGATGTCTGAAGGTGTGATATAGCTGAAGTCTCCATCGCTAACCTGCGGGTTGGATGCGGGAGCGTAACTCGGCGAGCGGCGTAGCATTTTTAAGGGGTTGCGCCAACTCATCACGGCGACGGTGAACAGGCAGACAGCAAAGGCTGTGAAAAGGGCGATAGGCTGATTGTCTGGGGCAAATGGCAGCTTTTGTGCGAGAGGACCGAGGGGCGTGTTGGACAGGTAGGTGAGAATAGGGTCCAGTTGATGGCGGAGGGAATGTAAGTGAATGGGGAGAATGTTGGTGAACTGGTCTATGTATACTGCGCACTTCTCGCCCAAGGTGGACTGAGCGAGAGTTGGGGGCAGTAAAGTCATGGATCTCTGTGGAGGGGAAGAGAGAGCAAGTGGATGGTGAAGTCATGCCCCCCAAGTCGTCCGGAGTAGGCAGACAAGGCGGAGAGTACTTTTTTTTGCCATCGCATGGAGCAATTGGTCTACTCCCAACAAAGTTGTGTTTGCCTATTGAATCATTTGATTTCTAGTCGATTCTTCTGATGTTGGAATGATGGCGACATTTGGAATGGTTGGCATAAGTCGAAGGGTGCCTTGTGTACCTCGAGGCTGCCTGGAGTGTGGCGGTACCTGAAGCCTGAGGCAGACCTGTTACATCTAGTGTTATGCCAAACCGTTATACTATATAGAGTGTTATATTTCCTGAGGGTCTAGAGTGTTCAAGTGCCTTTTTCTGATACATCAACAAGGTATGTACTATCATATCTTCCCATTCATTGTAATGTGGAGGCTCTTTTGTGACGTTGAGCAACCCGATTTGACCTCGATCGGCGTATGTACAAAAACGCGGGGTTATTCGGCTCCCCACCTCTTTCGGTATGTATGTATATAAATTTCGGCTACATAAAGACATAAGATGTTAACATTCTAGCTAGTCAGCTATATCGGTGGCATTGGAAGAAGAAGAATTCAGAGACAACCCTTACCTTTGTATCAAACTGAAGCGTGTTTGTGCTTATGACTGAGTTCTGGGCCTTATAGCTCTGTGTGCCTAATCTTACTATCACAAGCTCAGTCACTTAGGCCTGTGGTAGGATTATACGGCAATAAGCTAGACTAGTCCATGCGAGAGCCAGGCTGCAAATAGCTGAACGAAATTTTTCCCAAATTTAGAAACTTCTGTGACATATTTACCGATTGAATCAGTTATCTTAAGTATACTCTTCACCAAGGTCTGTTACAATCAGACGTGGGGTTGATAATCGATGTGACATATTATGGCATCCGTCGAGATGTGCACTAGTATATATCGTGTGGCGATGGGGAACTGAATGCTTATTTTCGAAAAAAATTCACTCTTTATGACAAGCAACATAGAATAGACGGGAATAAACTAGAAAGCGTAAGTGCCGCTGATACACCAGTTCATAAGGCTCTTCTTCCAACCGTGTATCTATACCGCCAAAAACATTCCCCAAGCCAACGCCCATGTTTTAGACAACAGCGCGCAATGCAATTACACACAGAGTCCACCAAGTGGGCTCTCTACTAGTCTAAATTGTGGATATAACGGGTTACCAAACAAATTATCCTAAATGTGGTCCTAAATTTCTAATCGAAACAACCTAACGCTCAACGACAATCAATCAAGATAGATGTTCAACGACACGACCGATTCGACACAACAATACCGATTCTATCAAGTAAGCCAAGACACAATAAGTTATATTAGTTAGATTCTCAATAAATTCAGAGAGCCATAGGACTGTCTCAAAGTTGTATCTCATTCGTGCCTCTCCTGTTTTCCTTACTCGTAGTCGCCTACCTCAGTAATAGGCCTTTGTTTGTAATACACAAGCTAAAACGATGGAGCAGAAATGCTTTTATACTTAGCTTAGCACCATACACAACAGGATGGAAGCAAGCCAGTGCACTGGTTGTTTAGTGCTCGCCACTATTAAAGTACCAATTTTTCGGGTTTATCAAAAACAAACCTATGAAATTTTAACAAATTTCCTCCCCCCCCCCCCCCCCATCCCACCCAGCCATCAAATAATACAGTGCATACGAAAATAATCCAGTACGTCGTCATGGACGAAGGGACTAGCTTGATTGACAT
Source organism: Penicillium italicum (assembly GCA_002116305.1). Taxonomy (NCBI): domain Eukaryota; kingdom Fungi; phylum Ascomycota; class Eurotiomycetes; order Eurotiales; family Aspergillaceae; genus Penicillium; species Penicillium italicum. Next base: position 304,863 of record LWEC01000327.1, on the reverse strand, counting down.
CAACATCTGCGGTGGGGGTATTTCCTTTACGCTATGTGGGCTCGTTTATCTACTTCCTGCACAACGAAGAGGAGGTATACTTCATGTACTTCTTCCTTCTATACTACACTGATAAACTGTCTCTCGGTCTTATAGGTACACTACATAACTCTTTACATCCTGCCAGTCATCTATTGTTACACTGCTATCACCCCATTCCCCTAACGGCATTATACACAGCCGCGTCAGAGAGTTTCTCTGCTGTTGTAATCGCTTGCTTTCTTTTCCCTTCCTTCGTTTTTACACGGGGTATAGAAGAAGAGAAAATGTTGTCCAATATAAAAGGGAACCCGGGCTATGTAAAAACAATAATGACCCAAGCGAGCTAAAATAACAATGTATACACTCATTAAAGCACCTATACTGATATTGTATACAGAATACAAAGCGAGTGAGTAAAAATGCATCAAAGAAATGGCATAGAGCGACATAACAAAGTAACTTCAATCCTCTGCCTGATACGAAGATAAATCGATTGTTCAAGGTGAAGCCTGCTACTAGAGCAAATTTGACTATGTGGAATTGAGCCGAATGTTTAAATAAGGTTGGTTTCGTCCATAGATGAAATAACAAAGGGGGGCTCGATATATATTGGGTCATAAGGCACAAAGCTAATGTGGTTGATAGCACTTTTACCTTTATAACTTGGTTCGCTAGTACATTATTACCTTCCAGGTCTCACCACCGTCCCCCTACGAGATTATTCGTCCCGCCTAGTTTCAGTCCCCGTGGAGCTCTATTTGTACACCTAGCTCCAACAATAATTGTACAATGAAAATGGTGAGTTTAGTAACGCAGATTTTCCAACCTTCCAACCTTAGGTTGAGGAACAGTCGGTAACAAGTAGCAGGGTATTCAAACGACAAGCAAACAGAATTAGCAATTTTTACCCGCATACAAAAAGGAAGATATGCATGCCTAGTTGCTGGTGGGTGGGATGTCGTCAGGTTGAAAAAGAAGCAAAAAATGTATGCCCTCGTCCAGGATCGAACTGGAGACCTTCGGATGTCAATCTTGTTACCAAGAATGTCATATTTAAGGATATGAGACCGACGTCATGACCAAACTAGACCACGAAGGCAACCACTAAGCCACTTCTGGCTGTGATTAACTTTTTGCGCTAATATCATTCATCAGTTTGTGATCAGAAAATGGGAGGCGGCTGAATATTTTGTGGGTCTCCGCCAAGCTTTGTAAAGCCAGGTATACATTAGATGGAGTTCGTAAATGAAACATAAACCTAGTTTAGCCCTAGTTCTATCTAGTTTCTATATTTTATCACTTACTACGTACCGTAAGTACTAAGTACTTGGTATCAAGTCACATAAGCCCTTCGTTAGTTCGATATAATCAAACCTATACCTAGTTCAGCCCGATGACTAGGAATATTTTAACTATAGATTTAAGCTCCTAATAACTAAGACCTAGAGCCCCGGAGAAAGATCGGAAATTTAAAGTGGGATTATCTACTATAGTATAGATTTGTAGGCTATGATATATTGTAAAGGATAGAATCCTTAACAACCCGAGGCAGCCACTTGATGCCTCAGGACCTTTGTATAGAGTTCTTTTTGTTTACAGAGCTATGACCGTTATACTTCTTGAAAGAAGTACATGGGGCTGGATGGAATCAGCACCGTCATAGTTACACCCACGATTCCATGAAGACATCTTCACGATGGAGTCCCCAGGAATTTCTTCCCGGCAAGTATCAGTTTTGCTGTATGAAGAATACAATACATTCCCCTCCCACTATCATTCAACCTGCCTGATCAGCAGGAACTAGCCTGAAACCTAGTATTCTTTACATATATTTAGAAGCGAGAAAATGAAATTTCTAGAAGACTAGAGGAGACATGTAAATAGGTACTCCTCGCCCTATCTAGAAACTATCCTTCTTATCATCTATCAAATCGATATACCTTCTTTTAAAACAGTATTTTCTTCTACGTCTTTACACTTGCTTAGCAATGTCTATACAAGACTATAGAAAGATAGGTTAATTTTAGTAATATATTTAGTCTACTCATTTTCCCATCTCTCTTATAGAAATTTTATCATATAAGAAGACTTTAGTATCTTAATATAAAATATACACCACTCAGCCTTGGAGAAGGCTTTAACTATAAGCTAGATTTGGGGTTAAATTTTTTAAAATTGATCTAATATCGTGATATGATATAAATTAAGTATAAAATTTATGCGTACCAATAACCGGTAGGTGCATTGGGCGCTTGGCACGGTTATAGGAAAAAAAACCTAATTTTTTAGAAATTGTGAGCTAGGAAAAACTTTGCATCTCGAAACAGACCCAATTTAGCAAATGTATGTTAGGCTGGGGGTTTAATTTGAGCCCTACAATTGAACCCAGTGCGTTAACTTGTGAGGTTGAACCCACACTTTTTATTATTCTAATAGGTGAGGGGGGCAAAAAGAATGCCCTCGTCCAGGATCGAACTGGAGACCTTCGGATGTCAATCTTGTTACCAAGAATGTCATATTAAAGGATATGAGACCGACGTCATGACCAAACTAGACCACGAAGGCAACAACTGAGGTACTTTGACCCATATTGAAATTTTATCCGTCTAATGACAATGTGGATTAAAACTTGTACAACCAACCCTACAGGCTAAGCTGTGATAGAAAAATGTGAGTTTTTCAATTTTGTAATTGGGTTTTTACAGATAAATCTGGTTATCTCAATAGTTACTATTCACCAAGGTTTGTCACGATCAAACGAATCATGGATTGATTATCTATGTGGTGTGCCATCTCCGTCGAGATGTCTTTGTGAAGTGTCCGTAGCATCGGATACGTTTTCTTTTTTGGCATTTAGCTACAATAAGCGAGGCGTAATCCGCCACGACTAAACTCAGACGGCTGTGAGCTCCCGTCCGTTGGCTGTAGAAGGTTCCCCCTCGCTGTTTATCCGGGTCACAGCCTTTGAGAACTCTTCGTCTGTATTGAGGCCACATATGATCGGAGCTTTCTGCCTGAGTGACCTTGGATTTAGAACTTTGATGTTGTATGAGCGAAATTCAAGTTTGGAGCGTCGCTGGTTCGGCGGCCGGTATGAATAGACAGTCATGGATAGCACATAGAAGGACGTGTCAGCGTATCGAGTTTATCAATCAAATCGTCCTTTAGCGGCAAGATCATATTTCCCCTCTCAATATATGCATACCACAGTAGCAGAATACCATTTTATCTGATCAGTTCAACTTTAAATAGAAGACAGTGGTCAGATTAATTAACCACGAGCTATCAAGTCTTCTCAAACCTCACTATCCGATATCATCATTTTCGTCCCCTCGTCCCCACTGCTTTCGGCCTTTGGTGCCATGAACTGATCTGCTTCAGAGGTCACATTGGTCTGAGTACGAGTCCCCCCATTGAAAGCATAGTATCTTTGAAAGCTCAGGTCTGAACTAAATCAATTATAAAATGCCCTGGCTCGCTCAAAGTGACGGGTAATAAGCCCAGCCTTTTCTGATATGATAACAACCTACTCGGCGAGAAATTGAACAGCTCAGTCCGATCATTGATCTGTCCATGTACCATTGAAATGCAATTGATAGCGAGTGCACACAGAAGGACGTTACGCCTGATGCTGGCTAAGAAGGCTAGTTTGTTGTGAATCCTCAGAGCTTGAGACGCTTACTGTCCATAGGGGAATAAAGCATGCAGATTTTGTTGAATTCTTAGAAACAAGATGTGGTTCTCAAGTTTTGCAAGTCCCATCGTGCGACCGGATATCAATCACAGTCACAGCTTGTCATGAAATAGATGGTATGGAGTAATGCGTATAACATTTATCATTGTTGAAATTATGAATCCTTAGACTTTGAGGCGACATTCGGATCATCCCGTTGTGTGAGATCGCCCGGGAGATGGACGAATAGTAACAGCACTCGTCCAGAACCAAACGGTATGGAAAACCACCATGTGCTGGTTTTAAGCACCTATGTGGGGCATGCAATCGCCGGCGATTCCGGGATTTTGGCCCCCATTTCGACTGAGCCAACCATTAGCCTCAACAGCAACATGGGCGGAGATTCGGCAAACTTCCGCGAAACGCCGCAAAGCTTCGCAAGGCTTGTCTTTGCCTCTAAGATCCACAAAATAATTGATTGACTACATACGATGAGCTGAAAATAGGGTCTATCTATTCTTATCAGCCTGATTTACATGTTCGCCATAGCACGTTGGGGCGTGGGATTGGAGGGTCGTCATCTGCTTTACACGAGATTTCCATAAAAATATATTCTTAAGCTGTGTAGTGAATGCAGAGTACCCTGGAACAAAGATTCAACGTCTTTTTAAGGCATTCATTCGATGCAGCACATCTGAATTATCGCATATGCTTCCTCATTCACGGCGCGTAAACACCTTGTCCTTCCCCCTGCTTTCTCTGCTGCATGTATCCACAAAGGATTGGAACCTTGTCACAACTTATGATCTTTAATCTCTAACTATCTACTTTGGGTCAAAGGCTCGGTACTGTAATATGGATGCAGGCAGACAGGTTATGGTTGAGAGTTCGACTACTGTACAACATAGGTGCACTGATTTCCTATATGGGGTGTGTAATGGTAGCCGGCTATCGGATGGATCCGTAGCGCAGACCCTACTCTACTAGCAGTCATACAAAAAGCGCCAATTACTTTTCCTACATGGTCAATTCGTCACCATGCATATACTATTAAATTGACTATGCCTATTGCAGAATTCAATTTTCGATTCCTGCATCCGTGCTTCGATTGCTACCTGAAATACTCTCTCCACCCGAATTATGGCCGGCCTTATCTCCGGCGATACAGATAAAGTCTTGTCATCTAAATGTGTGCATTCGAGAATTGAAGGCAATGGCGAATCGACTTTGGGTCCCACAGTCTCCACAATGTTGGTCAATTCCTCGCACTTGGGTGGTTGTCGAGTTGGCGTTGCTGGTGAGATTCGTATTGAACAAGTTTGTCATTCTATTCGATTGATACAACTTGTACGGAGTAAGTATTTGGTATTTTGAGGAATGGGTCCATGTTATCGAAGTTCCGTTCTCCAAGTCGTCCGTAGCTATCGGCCAGGAGACAGCCTATAGCCCTCCGCTCCGGGCGACGTAGAACCTCCTATGTTGTATGTGTTCAAAGATGCAAATAGTCTCTATGAGCTAGGTCCACTTAGAATTACAGCCGACTGAGGTTATATTAATTGTTGTATTTGAATCGATGACCAATTCAAGAAACTTTTGAGTTTAAAAAGTTGTCTAGCAAATTACCCTCTTAGCAGAGCATGGTAAACCCCTCTGTGACCTTTTTTGCTCTCCGGTATGATGCTTCGGATAAGGCGAGTCTTCAAGCCTTCCATACAGAACAGTCAAAGGTGAATGGACAGTGAAATTGTTGAAGAAATAAAAGCTCAATGGAAAGCAAGACTCAAAAAAAAAAAACCGACATATCTTCAACTTGTTACAAAGAACAGATTGCCCAAAACGCAATCATCGGAATTCAATTTCATCTACAGTACATCCGTTCCTATCCGAGGTGGATCAAAATGGTGACCAGGGCCGACACCGTAAGCCATATCAACACCGCTGCTACTTCACGAGAAGGTCCCGCGTGGTTGGATTTGGCAGGAGAAGCCGGACAAGTGACATTAGGGTATATTCCCTTCGCCAACGGATCACAAGCCAAGGCGGTAGCGCTTGCCATGATACTGGATGCAGCCGAAGAATTGATTGCCACCGAGCATGGGTTGGCCGTCACGCTAGGACTTATGTAGCCACATCCTTGCCCCCCCCTCGTGACATTGTACGCATGGGCAATTGTGGAACCACATTCCTCGGCAGACGTGGCTGCCACGAGATCAGGGGCTTTCCCCAACTGACGGCTGACAGTGAAGGTGACAGTATTGTTGGTCTGAATGGATCGATCACCCTGCAGTTCGTAATTGTCAGAGCAGTTCCACAGTTGCAAGCTCCATTGAAAGGTCCAGGTGCCGTCCGGGTAGTCGATGGTGTTGAAGAAGCGGGTGATGAAGTGAGTGCCTGAAGACTGTGTAGGCATGGGGTCCTGATCCAGATATGACGCCCCATCTTGAGAGCCCAGAGAAGTCCAATTATTGCCTTCCCACATGTCCCAGGACAAGAAAGAAGCTGTGGTCTCAGAGAGCTTCCAGTTTTGCAATGCAAACACGACAGGCATCAAAGCTTGAGGCGTGTATGTCTGGTTGCGCGGAGATATCAAGTCCACTTCGAAGATATCATTGTTGGTAGCAGCGGTGTTGCCCATGACTAGTATCGAGCTTGTCATCAGCGCGCTCCAAGCAATAAAGTGAAGGTACTTCATCTTCGAGGAAACACCGAGTGAGGCGAAGGTTGAAAAATGGAAAGAACTGAAACTTTTGATTGGTGGACAATGTAGGCTACCTCAGCTGTCTGTCACCATGAAAGGGGTGTACAATACATGGAGAAAAAACAATCATCTTATTGCAGGCTGCACAATTAATCCTTAGTTCGAGGCGGTGGGGTGGGTTTCAAACTACGTACCCTATATAAAATATATGGTATTATTTTAAATGAATACAGAAGAATTTGTATGCCACATACTACTAACTGTTGATTAGTACTGATTGATCAGTACTGGTATTACTAGCAAAAAAAGCAAGTACATGCTTGTACATTAGCGTCCCTTCTCGGGCTGTCGTATACCCACTCAGTCACCTGTAAACTATTAGCGCTCACTTTTTCGCCGGAGTCTATGTCCTACGTCTGCTTTTATGTAATTTTGTTGTAAGTTCTTTGCTTTTCGAGCAGACTGTTGTCGATGCAATCTCCGGAGAATGCATGATGAGCGCCCAGTGGAGCCGCTCAATCACGCTTGCCGTCTCTAGTCTGGGAGCAGCACCACGAGATGTGAGACACTGAGGGGCTGTCGTGGGCATGTGTGGCATCGTAACGGTTCCTGACTTGACCCTACAATTTAGCTTGAACTGTCCAGGGCACTGAACCTTGATTGGGAGAAACGTGCTAGTAGCACAAGTATGAAATCGCTCAATTGCTTAAGCAAAAATATGTGAAAGTCCACGACGTTGTCGCACATTTCTCTTGCAATTATCAGGCTTGTTCCGTGCCAGATGTCGTTCTTTACTACTTCTTCTGCGTGGCTGCAGCCGCGCAAGACTTTCTCTACCTTCTGGTATATCGCTCTTTTCACATTTTCCTTTTCTGTACAAACTTCGGTCGCCATAAACGTGCCAATCCGGCTCGCAGCCAGTCCAGGATACCAAAGCAGATCAGTTGCTTGTCCAGCTCGATGTGCTGAATTGGGTCCTAATCCCGGCAACTGGCCCCTATATCACAATTTTGCGCAATTTGCCTCGTGCCAAGAGTCCCTCTTTTACTCCTTTTCCTTCTCTGATCCTGTCGATGACCCCGATAGCCCTCATCGCATCCACACCTGCACCTCATTTGGTCCCGACTGGGCCAATTTGCCGGCCAATGCATCAAACCTTGTCTCAGAATCAAAGAGACCCCCTGCGCTCTCGAATAACACGTCGAAAAGGGCCCCAACGCTCCTGAATGGTACATATGAAATTGGCTCCTGGTCTTCAGATCACGGCTTATCGGTCTCGCCGTCTCTCTCCACCCTTCTAAAACAAATTCGTCAGTATTTATCCAAAGGATTTGGCGCCGTGGACCGTCCAACTATTCTTTTCGCCAGCTACGGGCCCAACGCAGTTGGTCTCTATGTAGGTCAAAGTCTGCAGAATGAAGGCATTAGTAATATTGCCCTGGCATACCTGGAGGACTATGTCACATCGAATGCAAGTCTCTCGCAGAGTATAGCTATGCAACTGTGCCAACCCGGCCAGAATTCTCACTACGTTTTTGGCTTATTTGCTACCGGCAATGGAACTTTCTCCCCCATACAAGATGCCCTTACCTCATGGTCGAAGGCGGAATGTTTGAGCTTTCAATCAGTTCAGAATCTCACAAGCAGAGTCCATGTGATGCCTACCGAGTCTGCCCCCAATGATTCCATCACCGGCAACACTCACTCTCACTCAACTTCCCACAAATCGACTACTTTTCGGGGTCGGGCGATCGCACCGCGCACCATCTGCTCTACCGCTCAGGTTGTATCGGGCGATACTTGCACTACCTTAGCAGCGAAATGTGGCATCAGCCCAGCCCAATTCACGAATTATAATTCTGCGTCAAAGGAATGCTCTTCTCTCATTGCAGGCGAGCACGTCTGCTGCTCGGCTGGGCAGTTACCCGATTTTGCTCCTAAGCCTCAGTCCGACGGCACTTGTGCCACCTATACTGTACAGCCGAATGATAGCTGTGATACAATTGCCGCTGCATATGGCCTCACAGTGCATGATATAAATCAGTTCAATACCAACACATGGGCTTGGAATACCTGTTCGCGCCCTTTGTACGCTCATGAGGTCATCTGTTTGAGCACAGGCAACCCGCCAATGACCGCATCTGTCTCCAACGCAATCTGCGGACCACAGGCCCCTGGTACCCCAACTCCTCCCAGTGGGACGAATATTTCTCAGCTCAACGAGTGCCCTCTTAACGCCTGCTGTGATATCTGGGGACAAGTAAGTTTTCATGGCTTAGTCTGTGTTATTCATCCTGTCACTGACCATGATCTTAGTGTGGCATAACAGCTGAATTCTGCACCAACACTGGCACGGGTGCGCCTGGAACTGCAGCAAAGGGTACTGAAGGTTGTATCTCAAACTGTGGGACCGATATTGTGCAGGGTAGTGCCCCGGCAACCTATCGCAGTATTGGTTTCTATGAGGGCTATAACCTGCAGCGTCCCTGTCTTTACCAGGATATCTCTCAGATCGAGACATCCGCTTATAAGCATATTTACTTTTCGTTTGGAGTACCGTCTTCCTCATATGTGGTTCAAATTCCCGACGGAATCACGACCTTCGAGTTCAATCGATTCCTACAGGTTCAAGGCGCAAAACGTATTCTGTCCATTGGAGGTTGGGCATTCTCCGCTGACCCGAGTACTTACATGATTTTCCGAGAGGGCGTCACAGCCGCTAATCGCCTGACTATGGCTACCAACATTGCTATCTTCATCAAAGCGCACGATCTGGACGGTGTCAATATTGATTGGGAATATCCAGGGGTAAGATCCTAAACATTGCATCATTTTTCGCCTGTCTTTTGGTTAAATTTACTAATAATGCTGCATAATTTGCTTATAGGCACCGGATATACCTGGCATCCCCGCTGCTAGTACCGATGACGGCGAGAACTACCTTGCTTTTCTTGCTATCTTGAGGAATCTTCTCCACGATAAAGAGATTACGATCGCAGCGCCGTCGTCATACTGGTATCTGAAAGGTTTCCCAATCAAGAAAATGGCTCCGCTTTTGGACTATATCATCTATATGACGTACGATCTGCACGGACAATGGGATTCTAACAACCAATGGTCTCAGCTTGGCTGTGCGACTGGCAATTGTTTACGGTCAGACGTGAATCTCACTGAGACTTTGGGTGCTTTGGCTATGATCACTAAAGCAGGTGTTCCCTCAAACCAAGTGGTCGTTGGCGTGACCAGCTATGGACGCTCTTTTGCCATGGCCGAAGCGGGTTGTTAAGGGCCCGAATGCAAGTTCTTGGGCTCAGCCGGTGACTCGCTGGCGGCACCTGGGCCATGTACGCAAAGTGCAGGGTATATTGCTAATGCGGAAATCGAGGCTATTCTTGCTAACTCGAGCCGCGTCACTGCGTCATATATCGACCTTGCTAGTGATACCAACATCCTAGTTTATGACGACACGCAATGGGTTGGCTGGATGAGTGATGGTATCAAGGCTTCTCGACGAACGCTCTATGAGGGCCTTGCCATGGGAGGAACCACCGATTGGGCCACTGACCTGCAAAAATACAATGCCCCGCCTTACCCAGCCAAGAGCTGGGCGGGTATTATCGACGATGTCGTCCTGGAAAGAGATCCCTTCTTGGAGGGCAACCGAACCGGAAATTGGACCTCATTGACGTGTTCGGACCCAGCCATTGAAGATCCGTTATACATGTCTAGCGCCCAGCGTTGGGCGCAGTTGGACGCATCCAACGCTTGGTCAGATGCCATAAACATTTGGAGGAATGTTGATAAGTCTCGATTGCACTTGGAGACAAGCGAGGAAGACTTCTCCTACTCTATAATGAACACATTCCACGCAGGCGAAGAAAAGAATTGTGGAATAGTTGGTTCATCGGGGCACTGTGAGGCCCCTGAGCCGTGCGGGTATTTCCAAGGCTTTGGTGAGGGTGGCTCAGGTCCCGCGGCTATGGTGATCTATGAATCTTTGACGTTTATCAACTCTGTGAGCCTCATCCATTTCGGCCGAAGAGCGATCACAATGAACATGGCTGACAGACAAAACGCAAATTCCAGATGTACACGGAGTTGTATGACAATATCAACTCAGATGCGGGAGTGTACATCGACAGCCAACTCCAAGATTTCGAGGCCACCTTTGCTCCAGTTCCTCCGGCTCCAAGTGACGACTGGCTAGTGATCTTGACTAACCTCCTAGGTCTTGGTATCACTGCCATTGCTGCACCATATTTTGATGGAGGTAGGTCGCAATTTGGAATATCCTGCATCTGCTAGAGCGAGGAATCGAGTATCATTACACGCCAAAGCTAACCATTCCTAGTCTTTACGTCCATACCGGCTCTTAGTTCCCTTCTGGGAGAGGCTGGTGCAGATACCGCTAAAGATATCTCCATTGCTACAATCGCGTTCGGCGCCGCAATTACGAGCGCTGAGCTTCCTAGCGTCGGACCGTAAGTCTCATCATGATCCTAAGAAAAGGAAGCCGCTAATCAAAAATCTATGCAGGGGAAAATGGACCGCCAAGACCCAAAAAGATTTCACGGCTACTTTGGGATCGGTACTCTACGGCTGGGCGGCTGTCGCCGAAGATCAACTCTATCATTTGTTTAATGGATCTGATACTTCTATCTCTCTGCTATCCAGTATGATTTCCAACGGCAATCTCATTGAGGGCAGCAGCAGCGACCCAAAAGACGCCGTTTCGAACGTGGAATCCAGCACACAGATCGGGAATTTCATCAACCAGGCCTTCTTTGGCTTTGCTATTCCATCTGTCTGGGCAGTCTCAGGCACTTCTGCTTTCGTCGTGGACTCCGGCTACCCTTGCAGCGCGCAGAACCCTCTAAGCGACTATATGACTACGGCGACCCAGAAAGCCACCTACTCTTGCTACAAGGACAAATTGTATTATCTAGTCCATCCCGATGGCACATGGAGGGGTTGTGCAGCCGAGAAGAAAGCCCTGGCGAAGCGAATGGACTGTCCGGACTGCGGCGTTGATACATGCGGCGTGGATGCGACATATTTCACGCCGCCTCCTGGCCTGAGCTCTCTGGGCGCGGGCCAGTGGGGTAACATCACCTTGGCAGATCTAATCGAGGGATCCGTTCGAACCTACGAGGCTAACGGAAATGCGAACGGGGGCCCTGTGGCCAACCCCTTGGACCAAGACACTATACAGGATCTGGCGAACCAGGACATCACCACGCCCGGCTATATCCGCCTCCCCGTGTGCAGCCCTCAGGTCGCCTGGGCTTCGTGGTCAAACCCCTCGCAGTCCAACTCCAGCGCGCCCAACTACCCCTGCAACCCGCTGCAGGGCGTAAGTAAATGTAGTGGCTACACTTACCAGGATGAGACCACCTCCGCCATAGTGGACGACTGCAAAACCATCATCAAGAATATTCAGGGCACCAACGGCGAGTGGACGACTGGTATCGGTCACCAACGCGCAATTGCCACGTTCGGTTCTTGCGCGTTCGGCGTCCAGAATGTTGGAGTCACTGGTGACGTTACCTACCACACGGGAAGTCAGGATATCGTGAGCATCATCACAGAGGCAATTTCGAAGTACGAGTGGAATGGTCGTGTTGGGGCGAAGGGGTATATGGAATGTGATGGGGACGCAGGCCACCAGAAGGTTGAGTGGGGACTCTATTGAATTGGAAAACACTCCTATCCAGATGTCTAAGGGTCACGAGTCAGTGGGATGGATCGGGGAGCTGCTCACGACAGATAAGGAATGAGAGCTAATTGCGCAGTATGTAGTATATGAAAAGTCAACGTGTTTAGAAATCAACTTGATCTTTTCGTTGTTTATGCAGCGTCATGCTTCCCCTAGTACCCTGGGTACTCGGCTATTCGGGCATTGATTGAAGGTTCGCACAGAACAGAGCAGAAAATGATGGTTGAACATTGCGCGAAGGTGCGTAGCAGTTGAAACTCAATGGACCTCTTGTTTTATTGCCAAAACACGGTGGACCTTGCAGCTGTGTGACATTTAGAGTAAGAGTAAACAAGGGCTGTGATTGGCTGAATAGTGCTGCCACATGTGGGAATGATTAACGCTGGATGATAGATCTGTCATTGAAGTGAGAACTTCAGTATTCGCCTAGCTCACGCTTGACAAGAGCAAGCATATACCTCGCATACCATACATTCTTCTTCTCATCGTCTGACAGATCCTTTTCCAGAGTTTACGCGCGAGGTATAAAACCTAGGGTTATAAATTACTAGATACCTAGAGAGTGTGCTTTTACTAGAATTGATTTCATAGAGTTAAGATAGAGATATATACGGTAACAGGAAAAAAAAAAGATTTGCCCTCGTCCAGGATCGAACTGGAGACCTTCGGATATCAATCTTGTTACCAAGAATGTCATATGAAAGGATATGAGACCGACGTCATGACCAAACTAGACCACGAAGGCAACCACTAAGCCACTTCGGCTTGTGATACGGATAGTCTGCAAATATAATTATATAAACCATTTCTTCCTTTGCCTTGTGCTAAGTGCTCAACCACTCCATTCTGGGAGTTGGTGCGCCCCACTAGATACCCAGGTTTTAATTTATTCAACTGTGCAAGTATGTCGTAATTATAGGTAAGCAACAAGACTGTCTATGTACCAATTTGAACCGTTGAAGTGTTGTGCCCTGCCTCTATAAAATCCCTTGCTTCCTGGGCTTGTTGATGAGCCTCTAGTTTCTTGGCATGATTTGCCTATAACCGCTTCAACTTACTGGAATTGGCTTCCTGTCATTTCACCATCGCCCAATTTGTGTTGTGAGTGGTGAATTTTGGTTGTTGGTTTATATATTTTTTTTTTTTTTTTTTGTTTTTGTGTTGGGTGGGGGGGGGGGGGGGGGGGGGGGGGTTGATGTTTCCTTGGAGCCTCTTTGACTAGATCAACGGCAGGGTGCAACAATACCAAATAATAGCGTTAGGTACCTGCATCATCATAAAAATAATAATTTGCTACGTTTGCAGCCTTGCGGTATCTCTTTGTTTTTTTATTTTTATGTCCCTTGATGTGTATATGAAGGCGGTAAAATAAGCATAATTTGTGCAAGACTTTTCTATGTATAATCAAGAGTTGAGATATTTTATTATACCTACATACCTAGGGAGGTATACTTCATCACACCATGATAAGCCATTATTGGCGCCCTTCTTTGACAAGGATAGTTATGTACTATATCAAGTGCGTAGGTACCCAGCAGCTACGCATATCTGTTCTATTGATTGGCAATCCTTGTGAGACAAAGTTTAAGAGGAATCGTTGGCGGCGTGCAGGATCTCCTCTGGGCTTAAAGTGAACGTCTTTTTCTCATGTATGGAGTTTGCATACGAAATCTAGAACGGTACATAGCATGCCTTCGGTTTATCCACGGTCAAAGTACTGTATGTGTAGTAATCATATACGTCAGTCATACATGGTAGGAGTCATGGTATTTTATAATTTATTATTATTATTATTATTGTGGTTGGAGCCTCCGCCGTTTGTATGTATATTGTCCTTGTTCTACGTACCTCGAAGGAAGACGGTAGTAAAATCCCAGCCAGAGGGCACGGGTGTGTATCAATATGTAAAAGATGCCAATTTCTTGCAACTTACATCTGGCGGGGCGCACTGATACTAGGTACACAGTGGTGGGCACTCGCACCATTATAGTGCGGGACTAGGAATCGGGGGGCATGATGAGAAAGTGAGTGTTGTTGGTTAATGTTTCTCTTTCCCCTCTCCTGTGCACTTTATGATTTAACGAATTTTCAATTGGAACTAGTGTATCCAAGCAATCGAACCAAAACAATTGAGCTACATATGTACAAGAAAAATGGTATATTACACTGCCCAGCAGTCGAAGAGATTTAAACAGCGCAATGCAAGCGTTCAGCCTAGGTGCAGACGACCAGGCACAGCCCGACCTCCAAATAGCGCCGAACCTTCTTCTGTTGTATTGTCATCGCCCGACATCCAGCGTGGAAGTCGGAATGGCTCACCCTGGAACCACCGAGGAGTTTTGGTAGTTTCAAACGTGTTTTTGACGCGATGCGCAAAGGACTGGAAGAAATTCTCGTCTTCTTCATCCTCGCCTTCTACAACAGTAGGCGCAGCCACCGTCCTCTGGGCAGGCTGAGAGCCCTCTGCAACAGGGACCCGCAGTCGGGACGATCCTTGGGAACCTCCATCTTCACGATCCAATGCCCACGTTGAGCGACTACCACGGGAGGACACAGCTAGAGAACCGAAGCCATTTAATTCCCGCTCAATGAGGTCACGACCCTCACGCCAGCCACCCATACCATACCCGGCAGGGTTGTTCTCAACATCATGGATATCATCATCCTCTGCAAGACCGCACCCAAAGATGTTCTTGATACGCCCGTACAGGTTGAACAGTGTTGCGCAGATAGGCAGGAGGATGAAGATCGGGAAGATGAAATCAAACCCCTTCCCGAGGGGCGTCAAGTTGATGAGTTTACCCAGGAATTGGTAGAAAGTGGTGGTTCGTCGGAACTCTTTTGGCAAGAAGGTCAAGAAGTTGTACGCAATTGGTACCGTTAACCGAGCCACGAGACTAGCGTACCAGCAGGCACTCTCGCCATATGTATTACGACGGACAAGCGCGCGGTTTCCCCATACCTTAACATCACTGACACCAACGAGAGCTGCCGAACACATGTACAATAGCCAGGCAGAGGCTGTGAGCTGACCACCGAAGCCAACTGGAATGTTTTTCCAATGGGGGACCACGGTCAAACTTACGGCGGAGAGATGGGGCGCCAAAGACTTGATCATTTCTGACCAAACAATGCAGGCTGATGCCACTGCAAAGAACGCACCAAATGCCAGCCTAACCGAGGGAATGACGTTGGAATACAGCTGGTACCGCATGTACGGGGTGAGAAACCTCACACGAGGGATGCAGGATGACCGACGTGTGGCCGGTGCAAATTCAAGCTTCTTTGAAGCTGCAGAATTGATAATGGCTTGGAGATCAGCCGATGATTGGACCAGACGATCCCACTCATCCACAAATCGGGCCTTCATGTGTCGAGCACGCTGAAGTCGCCGTGTAAGGTCGGCCAGATAGCGTTCCGTGATGACAGAAGGTATCGCGGCGGATGTATCCGGGGACTCGAGGATCGGGGCCCGCACGTCGGGTTGGCTGTGCCCTTCCCGAAGCTCTTCAATCCATTCTTGAAAGTCACGAGCAGTTCCTGTCTTACGGCGCTGTAGCTGAGTAACCTGGCCATTGAGATTCGCTAACTCATTGACTGAGTCCATCAGGCGATCGTGCACCTTGGGCGCATGTGCCTGGAGTCTGCGCAGCCGACCACTCACATTGGAGTTTCGGAGTAGATTGCGCGGGATCGAAACAAGACCGTGACCCATGAGATAAATGGCAAGAACAAGACCCCACACATATGCCAATGCCATGACAAGACCTTTGATGGATGTAAATTCGAACCCGTTTGAGATCGAAACGTAGATCAACCCCACCAGAGCACATCCCAGGACAATCAACTGGTATCTGGCGTTCATTCGAAGAGAGTACATAAGCCGGCCTTTTGGCTCACGGTAGCCCGAGTCAACGTATTCACCGAGTAATGGGAGGATAGCCCTATAAGAGAGACAAAAATGAGTGACAGCCCTTGATCATGTTGGAGAAACCGGGACACTTACCAGGTGAGAACGAATATTAGCCAGTAGGCAATGCGCCAGCATACCAGAACCATTCGCTCCGGTAGCCAGATTGCTTTGGGGCCAGATCCATCTCGCGAACTTGACGCCAAATCGATGGGGACAAGGAGCACAACACTGGCGGGTAGAGCTAGAGCCAAGAATATAGGGACACTTAAATAAGTGGGGGTGGCACGGAGGGTGAGAAACCGCCGTAGGAGAAGTAACACAAGTGCGGAGATGATGAACAGGGCGAATGCGAAAAAGACGTTTGAGCCCACCGAGATGGGGGACACAGATACGGAGAACATGCTGAAGGAACAGCGCAAGCCAATAATGGAAAAAAAAAACGGAATTTTCAGTAGTTGTTCATGGCGAGATATCCAGAAAATGAAAGTAGTGTTGAATGTGGAAAGGTTGATGTGTATATATAGAACAGCCGATGGGGGGTTGACGTTTCCAGGAGAGTGGCTGACTTAAGGTCTGACTAACTGTGTCGTACTCCAGGGCTACCTAGTACTAGGGACTTTAGTTTGGTCGTGTGCTCAAGTACATAGTGGAGTACCTGGTACCCAGCCACAGGCTCTTGTGTTTCTGATCAACTGGTTTCTCCGGATCAGGCCAGGGCCAGAACGTTTTGTCGATCTTTTGACGAGCACTGATACCCGTATTATTATTATTTTTTGCGATGGTTTAGTAAATAAAATTTCTTCCAATTTTTATACAATGAATATTGCCAAGTATAAAGAACATACAAACTCACATTTACCCTATAAATGGTTCAATCACAATGGGTACAACATTGTACATGAATATCATCATTTAAGATCCACAATATGATGACGACGTGTTTTGAGCTGTCCAGGTACTTAAGGGAGGGAGTGTCAGGATTTAAAGTAATGTATTCTGTAGTACATGTAAGAAACGAGATATCACCCTAGGGATACCTGGTCCAGTAGTGGTAACCCAAGCAAAACTGTAAGTACCTTTGAGCTAGCCTTGTGATCCCCCACCCAAACAGTACTAGTATTAATACCACAATACGAATAGATACCAACCTATTGATACGCGCCCCATTCATTCCCAAATGCCATTTTATTCTTCAATCTCAATCAAATGTCCTCAATGGGATGATGGTTTAATTAAAACATAGCCCTTCCTTTGACTTCAATTTCGTCACTTCTCATTCATTTAATAATACCTTAAAACCCCATCCATAATAACCTTTGCCACTTCTTTCTTTGCCCCCCCTTCTAGCTCAACGAGATCTGTGCACTTATCTCTTTGTCTCAGTGTCATTCTGATTTTCGGTAAGTACCTTCTTTCTCTTCCTCCAAAACTTCTTGCCATTGTGCAGAGAGAATAGCAACTGAGGTCCGGTACGACTTGAGAGCTGCGTGATCCCTGTCACGGATCCAATCCACCCTACAACTGCTCTCATTCGCTCCAAGCCACAATCAGGTGCCGGCCAGCGAATTGAATCCGTCTGACGCTGGTGCCCGAACGCCTTGCTCTCCTCGTTGTGTTGGTCGGTCTTGGTTCCCTCCAGTCCCTCCAGTCCTCCGTTTCGTCCATTTTCTACCCATCCCCACCCTCCCTGATCGACTCGAATCACGGTTCCACACCAGCACCTGCTTACCTTTTTTTCCATCCCACTGATCAGCGACCCGTGTTGACCTCCTTCCTTGCGTCTTCATCACTAACCTTGCGACATTTTCACAGTTGCGCATGGTACTCCAGCGAATGCCAACTTTGAAGAAACCTCTTCGCGGATTGCCCTTTGATCCCCCATTGATGGGGTGTCCGCTATGAATCCCGGAGAGTTCCCTAACCAGGGCGCGGGGCCTGGCCGGCCAGCCCCGAATACCGCGATGAGGATGAACGCAAACATGCAGGTCCCAAAGAATGACAGTGTGCAAGCTATGATGACCCATGTTGCGCAAATGTTGCAAAACCAGGGACCGTATGGAGGTTGGAAGTCAGAAGTTCTAATCAAGACTCGGGCGACAAATGTTTATCAAATGTAAGTTGCATTTTCTGCCTGCGAAAACCTTTCTTTGCACTTTTATCATGTCTAACCTTTGCATGAATTAGGATCACCTCCCTCCGTTTGATCCAACCTCGCATCGATCTCCACCAAGCGGCCCAGGCGGCCATGAGTTTCGAATTAAAAGCATTCACCAAAGCCAACGAGAAGATCGAATACGAGAAGGAATGTACCGAGAAGCTTCTTCACATCAGAAACACCCGAGAGAGACAGGCTGCGGTCGCTTACCAAAGTGGAATGATGCCCCAGACGGGCGCCGGTCAAAATCAGATCCCAGGCGCTTTTCCACAGCACATCAATCAGAGCATGCAAGGGTCGCCGGTTTCTGGCCAACAGCAGATGGCAATTGGAATGAATGGGCAGAACCAGCAGGCAGCAATGCAGCAACAGCGACAGCAACAGCAGTCGCAGGCGATGCTCCAACAGCAGCAGCAACAGCAACAGCAGCAGCAACAGCAGCAGCAACAGCAACAGCGTTCCCAACAGCGCCCTGGTAATGGGATTCCGATGGTTGACGACCTCAGCACGCTTTCAGCCCAAGACCTTGACCACGTCTCTAGACTGGCAAACGAGATGTTGAATAAGACCAGTCCAGAAGATATGGAGAAGATCAAAATGAATTTGTCAAACATGACGCCCGAGCAGCGACAATACCTGGCACGGAAAAACCTTGAGCCAATGACCTATTTTTTCCGCTCTCAGGCTCTCAGCCAGATCAGACGCCATCGCCGCTCTCGTCTGGAAATGGGGGGACGTGCGCCAAATGCTGGGGTGGATGCGAATGGTAACATGATGGGTGACCCCATGATGAATTCACAGCACCAACGACAGATGCTTCAAAGCATGTTAAACCTTCAACGCAATTCCGCATTTCCCGGAAATCCCGGTCAGACGATGGAACCCCCAAACTTCATCGGCAATGTGGAAAACATCCAAGGACAGCAAGCAGATGGCCTGCGCTCACAGGAGGCTGGTCAGCTAGTCGTTCCTGCCAGCTCTTCCCAAATGAACCAGGCCCCATTTCCGAATAATAACATCAACATGTTCCCACAGCAGATGGGTCAGAATAGCCAGGCGAATATGAGCGCCAATAATACAAATGCTCAGGCCCAGTTCCTTGCCCAGCAGCATCTACAGGGTGGGTCTAATAATCCCCAGGATCGAATGCAGTTCCAGGCACAACAGTCTCAGGCTCAAGCCCAGGCTCAGGCGCGTGCACAAGCGGCCCAGAAGGCTCAGATGGCGATGTCGGGCCACGGTGGCCAAGTAACCCCCCAATCACAGTCACAACTGAACGGACAGAGCCCCGTCATGCCGATGCTGAATCAACCCATGGCCCCGGGTCAGATGTCTCCGGTTCAGGTGCCCGCTCAAGCCCGACCACCGTCCCGACCTGCAAATATGGGCCAGCATCCCGCTGGCGTTGCAGGACAAGCTGCGATGCAAGGTCCACTCCAAATACCTTCCAACATCCCGCCTCAAATCCAGGAACAACTCGCTCGCATGCCCCCTGAACAGGCTCGGAGTTTCATCTTGCAGCAACAACGTCGTGCCGCCTTCAACAACATGGCTCGAGCCAACCCCGGCCAGCAGCCGCAGCCTCAACCAGGTCAAGCCCAATCCATGATGAATAATCAGATGGGCAACACCATGATGAGAGCCTCAATGAGTGGCCCCCAGGATTTGAACTCGGGAGGAATACCCCAAGGCCAGCAAATGACCCAACAGCAACGTCAACAACGCCAGAATGAGAGTTATAAGCTCCAACTGCTGCGGCAGCAAAACAATGGCGTGGAAATGACTCCTGAGCAGGGCAAGCAAATGGATCGCGTGTCTTTCCCACCGTCTATTCTAAACATGAATGGTACCTCAATGCAAGTTCCTAACAACATCAAATCATGGGGCCAACTCAAGCAATGGGCAAGTTCGAACCCTCAAGTCGCAAGCCCCACTGACCTCCCGCGCCTCATGATGCTTCAGAAGCTTCATCTTGGTCAACTGATCGCAGCTTCCACAAATCAAGTCAACCAGAATGGCCAGGGCCCAGCGCCAACTCCATTCCAAAGCACCCCGGCTCCGTTTACGCACACGCCAGGCTTCCCTCCTGGCCAACAACCAACCGCTATCAACATGGCATCTATGCGGCCAATCTCCGCCCAAGACATCCAGATAGCTCGTCAAAAGATTGGACACCAGTCGTCAAACCTCACCGATGAGCAGATTCGGGACATTTTGTACCGAAACCGCCAAAAGCAGATAATGCAGGCTGCACAGAACCGAGCAATGCAACTCGAAGGGAACACACAGCCTGGCCAGCTAAGCCAGCCGGCGGCACCACCTCCGGTTCCTGCAGCACAGCCTGTCCCGCAAATGAAGCAACAACATCCCCAAGCCTCGCAATCGACCGCCCAAGCAGCGAACGCAAAGCCCCAGACTGGAGCTGCGGCCAAAGGTGCTAAGGGTGCTGCCGGGAAGCAGGCCTCAAAGAAGAGACCCAGCACAGATGATACAACAGACGCCCGACCAACAGCTACACCCCAGATGAGCCAGCCTGTAGCAGTTCCAGGCGCCCCGGGGACGGCCCCCCAACGACCAGGTCTCCCCTTCACTCAGGAACAGCTTGCACAAATGACTCCTCAACAGCGAGCCCAAGTTGAGGCACACATGCGGAGACAACAGTCTCAAAGTCGGGGTCAGGTACTCAGCAGAGCGGCCGCCGAAGAGGCATGGAACAGGAACCTACCACCGCAGGTTATGGAGGTTTATAATGACATCGCCAAGAACGCTCCACCCGCAAAGCCCATGCCTGTCTCGCCAGAGCAGAAAGCCGCTATGACCAAACAACTGCGTGAAGCCTTGGATGTTCTCGGCCGCTTGGATGCCCTTGTACAGTGGTTTGCAAAGATGCAAGGCCAGGAGAAGAATGTGAAGAATCTTCTCGCCATGGTAAGCTCTCCTTTGATACTCTAAGCGTTTGTTTACTAATCTGATCTCACTTAGCGTATCCAATTGATGAGGCAGTTCAAGCCATCGCAGGATTGGGTTGTAAATGAAAATTTCACAGTTACCCCTGATTACCTCACTGGTGCCATCCTTTTTATGCGGAAGTTGTTCGCAGTGATGATTTCTCGCATGCAACAAGGCCAGCGCCCTAACGCGCCCCAACCCCCTAGCTCCAACGCCCAGTCAATGCAAGGCAACATGCCAGCATTGAACGCGACCAACTTGCAGCAGTTGCAGGCACAGGAAGAAGCCCTACAACGAGCCCGGCGCGCCTCTAGCCAGTCTGTTGCAAATGCCCCAGCTGCACCTTTCGCGGCGCCATCTCCTAGGGGTGTCCCTCAGTATGCTCCAGGTGGACTTGCCCCCGAGAATCTTAAACTTCCTCCTCCCAAAAAGCGAAAACAGTCTCATGGCGTGGCATCCTCCCCAATTCAAGCAACCACCGCTCCTGGCACAGCGGCAAAATACAACAAGGCGGTGGCGGACGCCACGTCCAATGCTGCAGCTATGGCAGGTGCTTTCAAATGCAGTGTGGTTGAGTGTCAACACCACTACCAAGGATTCCCCACTCAAGCTGTCTTGGACAAGCATGTTGAAGAAAGCCATCAACCCGAGGAGGAAGAGATGATCGAGGATTATCTCAAATATTACCATGAAAGTATTTCGATGGGTCTTGGACTGAACCCCAATGATGGTCCGGAAACCCAGCAGGTGGGCACACTCGGACCAGTGCCATCCTCCACCAAGCCTAGTGCAGCAGCTTCCCCCGCGAAGCAAAGTATTGCTACCCCTCTCATTGCCAACAACACCCCTATGGCCAGGGTCACTAGCCAATCCGGAGCCAAGACCGCGTCTCCTGCTCCAGCATCAACTCAGCTGCTCACTCCGCAATTGTCTTTTGTCAAGGGGATGAAGCCTGCCGACAAGGATGAAAAGAAGGATGTTATCAAACTGGAGGATAGCGACACAAAGGATCCCTGGGCGGAGTGTCCTACCTCACTTGACACAATCCATGATACTTTTTCAAACCTCGCGAGTAAGGATCTGCCCCACCTGGGTTATGATTCGCTCGAGGACTTCGACATCAATGAAGCTACTCCGGTGGATGACGACTGGGCTGGCTTTGCTACTCTGACTCCTCCAGACGAGGCCGAGGAAGCTGCTTTCTTGGAGAAGTTTTATGAACCCTGGGACGAAGAATCCATTGCAAGGACTGCGGAATGGCTGCGCATTCCGCCTGAGATCCAGGTCAAGGGCATCGGACCTATGGGCCAGCTTGAGGTCGACTGGGATGCTGTTGCGCGCTACGAGAGAGAAGGCATTCGCATCAGCATGCCAAAGTGAATTGGTTTGTATTGAGAGCATGTACACATCACTGTTCCTACATGAAGATGGACTGATTTATGAAACACTTCATTTCGGCGGTTCGTTTCCAGCGTATATATGGCTCAGGAGCGATGCGTTTGTACACTACGCAGGACTCCTGGTTAATTTCCTATGATCCTTGGAGATCCACCTTTTGGTTTCTAATTATTTTTGGACTTTTGTGTTGTCCATTGGCCTCAGCGATGGCGTTTGGAGGGAGGAAAAACCAGACTTAGGTTTTTAACCGGGTTATTCATTTTGAATTTTTTTGGAGAACTTGAATTTGATACGTACCTATGTAGCTCTACGTACCGGATCTCCTTTGCTGGGGCATTCCTATCTTAGCTGCCGTTTTCATGAGGGCTCAGAGTGAGGCTCACCAATACTCAGACTCAGAGTCTTCGCGTTATATACCAGTCAGGTCCGATGAACGCTTCGTGAGCGCTGGACAGGACGTGAAAAGAAGCAATGGAAGATACACAGGAGATTTAAAGGATATTCCGCAGACTCTTGGAGCTGATCGCAAACTGAGGCAATGTTCCTGTCAACGTAACTACAAAATTAAAACCACCTGTGTAAACAATAGGTTGTCGATGAGTCTCAAAAAACTCCAGACATGTCTTGATAGTATAACTATGAGTTACAAGAATAGTTCGCCGCGTTAGCGGCCTTAGGATGTCTTTTTAGTTGGTCTTTTCAGTGATGGTGGTCAAAAAAAGCCTAATTGTACAAGAGACCTTGCCATCCAAAGTCAGAGATATAACAGGAATAATAGGAATCAAGCCCAAAAGGCTAGAAAGTAATCCATCACACCAAAAGCCCTCAACCTCAACATCAACTCTCAATTCTCAGTATAACAATTCATGGAAACAAAGTACGGCGTATCGAATTTGCCCCGATTCTGACAAGGGTGCTTAGGCACTGGTGTGTAGGCATTAAAAAACAAATCATGTTTACAATCTTTAACACTATACACAGTGCAGATACCGGTCTCTACTATCCAAGACTGAGGTTTTTCGAGGCCGCTGGAATCACACTTAGTGCTGGACTTGCCGTCATTTGTAAACCATTTGCAGGAAACATCGGTATCTGTGACCTTGCTGCTGAGACCTCCGCGCAGGTTCAGGCAGGTATTCGAGTAGCCCACATTGTGTCCTTGGAGTACATAGTAGTCGCCCTTGCAGTTCTGCTCGGTGTACATTGTGAGTGACCATGGTTTGACAATTTTGGGCTTGCTGGTACTGGTACTGGTGCTGGTGCTGGTGCTGGTGCTGGTGCTTATTTTTGTTTGGGACAATGTTGTTGGCTTTGTCGTTGTGGTTTTGTGGGTTGAAGTAGTCCTAGTAGTCGTGGTTTTGTGGGTTGAAGTAGTCCTGGTGGACGTGGTAGTTGACGCAGTTATGGGGACAGGCTTGGTTGCACTGGTTGATGTGGTCATGCTGTATGAGGTCTCATTGGTAGTCACAATTTTCCAAACAGGTATAGTTGGGATAGTAAATGTGCTTGTCGCTTCCGATGTGGCTGTCAATTGATTGGGCTGGGCATCGGTGGATGTAGACAATGCTGTAGCGACATGAGCCGCTGAAGTGCAGAAGTCCGGAGTAGTTCCACAAAGACCCAATGAAGAGCACTGTTTAAAAATTTAGATTTCGAACCCAGAGAAAGGTGTTCATGCTCTCAACTCACGCATTGATTGGCTGGACACGGATTCAAAGACCCCAGTTCAGACCAGATGTCGGGGCGTGTTGTTCCAGGCACCTGGGGGCCACAAACAGCATGTGGAAGCGCAACCGGCATTGGAGGCTCTCCAGCACTGAGGCAGATGAAATCGCCCTGCGACATCTGTGCGCATCCAGTCCATGCCCAGTTTCGGGCGTTGTAAGCTTCGAGATCGGCCGTGGTAATAGAGTTGGCTTGAGCAATCACGGAACAAGTTTCGCCAGCATTGACAACATAGGTGTAACAAATTCCGCTACTATCTGCTTGAGGTGCAACGGAAACAGCTGTACCTGATGTTGCTGCCAAACCAACCAAAAGGATGCTTGTGAGAGCAATGAAGTCGCTAAGGCGGAAGAACCCCATTATCTGGAAGAACTTTTTGAGAGTGCTGTTGGGTTCTCTTCTTCTTCTCTTTTCTTTTCCAAGGAAGGAGGGCCCGTCTTTATCTGTCCAAAGAGGTGGAAATGGGCCAGACTGTCAAGGATAGATGCATGATTGAAAATGATATCGCCATGGATTGGCGAGCGCCCTGTGAAAGAACTAGATGATATTCCAGGGTTATTAGCGTAACACTGAAACAAAATGTAGACAGGCGCTGCATCCAAAGGTTCAATCCCTTGATATCTTCTTTGTCTTCTCGCCACTTACTGCATGACCTTCCCGGGTTGTTCCATGAAGGCTTTGTCTACCCCCTTCGAGGGGAGTATTGAATACCGAATCACTTCTTTATAGATTTTTAAGACCAGTTAATTAGAAGTAATATCTTCGTTAGCGCTGTGCCCCTATTCATCTTTCTTGCAAACCAAATACTAGGTTATTGATGCTGCTCGGCCTGCACAGTTCTTGCTCCTCTGGAGCAACTGTGCTAGAAATCATGATTGAAGATAAAGTTGGCAGATACATGTAAGAGCCATGTTGCGCTAGATCTCAAAAAGTCTGGAAACAACAGAATCAACTTTCCCTGAGTCCTGATAATTTATATTTAAAGTATGAGGATCTATAGATCGAAGGATCCATGGATGGTCATGGAGCTTATGTAATACATGCAGATTGCCCAGGTGGGGTTAGTCAACTAACGTACACGCTTGGTTATGCTCGACCAAAAAGGGGCAATAGCTAAGTATTAAAATGGAAAGGGAAAGCTGGAAAAATTTTGTAATTAATTGAATAGCATTTGAGAGTATTGAATGCCTTTATCTATGTACTACATCCAACGTTGAATGTAGAAGCCAACTGGGAAGAGGGCTTGAACTATGACAAATGTTATCAGCCGATAAGCTCGCCTCCGCTTTGTCTCCTCACTTGGCCCTTTAATCACTCCATCTTCCTCCTAACACTTGGACTTTTATCAACAACAGTGGGACAAGATGGCAAACAATGCCCTCATTCCCCTCCTGGTCACGATGATGCTCGTGACCGGGGTGTGCAACACCATTCTCAACAAGTATCAGGTTCGTCCTCGAGTCAGAGCTACAAAGAAACACGAACTAATCGTCGCACCTTGAACAGGACATGCAATGTGTGCGGAACTGCGATTCCCCAGATCCCAGCCAGCGGAAGCTGTTCGAGCAGCCTGTCATTCAAACGTAGGTTTCATCTCATGTTGATGATATAGCTGTGCAATAGCGATTTGATTCTAACACTATGCGATAACACAGAGCCGTAATGTTTATAGGTGAAATGGGCTGTTGGCTAGTTGTCGGCTTAACCTTCCTCTACCGTCATTACATCGCACCGCGCCTATCCAGCGCCCCCTCACCCCTTCTAACTGGCGGATATCACCCGATCAACGGCGATGACGAAGGCCTCGATCATGAAGATGACCACACAGTCGATGAACTCGACAGTGACAGCAGACACCCCAAGCCCCTGCCCGAAGATGACAGCCGCATCCCACTCCGCGGATGGAAGATCCTACTTCTTGCAGCACCGTCGAGCTGCGATATTGCTGGAACGACCCTCATGAACGTGGGTCTACTCTTTGTGGCAGCTAGTATCTACCAGATGACCCGGGGTGCACTTGTCCTCTTTGTTGGCTTGTTCAGCGTCCTCTTCCTTCGCCGCAGACTACACTTATACCAATGGAGCGCACTCTTCATTGTCGTCCTGGGTGTGGCTATTGTGGGTCTTTCGGGAGCTCTATTCAGTGGGGAGTCTGGCGATGACATCACCCAGGATGGTAGTGCTATCGATGCGGCCTCGCATGCTCTTATGCAGGCGCGTGATGTCGCTCGGACCCCTGAGGCTGTCCAGGCTATCATTGGTGTTCTGCTTATCGCTGCCGCGCAGATCTTCACAGCTACACAGTTTGTGCTGGAGGAGTGGATTCTGGAGAACTACGAAATGGAACCAATCCATGTCGTGGGTTGGGAAGGCGTGTTTGGCTTTTTGGTTACTGTCGCCGGCATTGTGATCATGTATCTTCTTGTTGGACGGACCGATGCCGGCCGGTATGGCTACTTTGATATCAAGCAGGGATTGCACGAGGTTTTCAATAACCGTACTGTCGCCATATCCAGTGTGTTTATCATGATCAGTATCGGGTATGTGTTTATCTTGCTTCTCAAGTCCCTGTTCCTGTCCTCCCCTCTAACGTTTCTTCCAGTGGCTTCAACTTCTTCGGTCTTTCTGTCACCCGCACTGTCTCTGCTACCTCTCGTAGCACAATCGACACCTGCCGCACTCTCTTTATCTGGATTGTCTCACTTGGACTCGGCTGGGAGACCTTCAAATGGCTCCAAGTTGTCGGCTTTGCGCTTCTTGTCTATGGAACATTTATGTTCAATGATATCGTCCGCCCTCCGCTTAAGGCTTGTTTGCCCCGTGACCGAAGAGAGGGGGAGGTTCTGCTTCCCGAGGGCCCCATTGAGCACATTTGATTAGCTTGGCTACTTGCTTTTGGACTTGCTTTCCATCTTATATATCAACCTGGCGTCTCGGTATCTTCCGGTCTTGCCTTATAGATTTGGCTCATGTCTTGGGTTTTGGATAAATCACCCGAGCTTGCATTTTTTTTGTGTCCTGCGATGGAGTTACATGGTTATACACTGACTTTGGATCTTTTCTTGCGGAGGCTGCAGTTGATCTGAATTCTCTTTGAAATTATAGAGCCTTGCTTGCTCTCGCCTATTGCATTTCGGTTTATGTCTTTGAATTTAGTCTGCGTCGTAGGTGTCACAATGTACCTTGACATCTACTAGTATCCAATGAGTACATCCTTGTAGAACACACACTGGTACAGCTCTAATATGGGCCATTAACTACATAGACTCCATGCAATACACCCTGCACTTTCTCATACGCTAAAACTTTCATCTGAAACATGTACAACAAGGACAATCCCTCCCTCCGAGTGGTGAAAAGAAGTACAAGAGAGAAGGAAATCAGTGGCAAAAAAAGGGTCTAAATAGATAGCAGCAAAGCGAGGAAGGTGCAGAGGAACGGGGTGTATAAAACTGGATTTGACTGTTCATGGGAAAATTAAGCATTCGTTCGGAAGAAATTTTAGTATCAATGCCACCGATTTGATCTACGGCTCGGACCAGTCCACTTGGTCGGTGACAGGGTTTCCACCGTCGCGGGCGGAAGTGACACGAAGACGGAGACGAAGTTTGGCAGGAAGACTCTGGAGGTAATAGGTTAGTTTGAGACTCGGAAAGCAAAAAAGTAAAAATGATGATAAACTGGACATACCCCATTCAGAGCTGTCACACGCATTGATTGTGTGCCCTCTTCGCCGGACTCCAGATCAGCTTTGCTGATTGCGCTCAGTTGCAACCGCTGGCTCTTTGGCACGGCAGCTTGCAAGCCGACACTAGTGAGTCGGTCGAAGTTGGAGTCGTTACGGAAGCGAGCCAGTATCTGGGCGTTGTTGCCGCTTCGTTGAATCTGCAAGGTAAGGACGAGACCGTCCTTGTTGAGCGCAGTGTGTGCAGGGGTCGAAGCAGTGACAGGTGCGGGAGAGGTGGAGGGCGAAGGCGCAGAGGCACCCATGCCTGCTGCACCTAGCAGATCCATCGAGGCGGATGTGGGTTGTGTAGGCTGAGGGGATGGCGAAGGACCGTTGGAGCCAAACAGGTCCATGATGGCGCTCTTCTGGCCAGCAGGCCCCGGCGAGGGAGACGACATGCCCGAGTCCCCGCCAAGAATGTCTGCCAGCAGATCGGCGGTGTTCGATCCGTTCGAGGTAGGGCTCGTGACAGGGGCGTCCGATCCACCAACCAGGTCAAGGAGCAGATCATGCTCTGCGGGTTTGGCGACCTTTGTCGACTTCCCACGGAGAAGCTTACTCTGACGCTTCTTAGCAGCGGGTGCAGCACCTAGTACCCGTTGTTCCTCGCGGATCTCAGGCGCGGGCATCCGCTCGAGCACGCCACGGCGGATTTGATCGTAGCCGAAAAGGTTGGTGTATTCAACGGCACGCTGTTGAATTTCTACACTCAGGTCTGCGGTTCGGCTGGAAAGCAAACGGCGCAGGCGTTCAATTTGAGCGGGATCCGACATGCGCACAGTAAGTTTCATGGATGCAGTGATGATGTATTCGACAGCAATCTGGGAGGCGTAGGTGCTGTTGAGAATGTTGGTGAAGAGGTCGACAAGATCACTCTCCCGAACCTCCTTGACCAGTTCCTCCTCCTCGTACTGACCACCCTGAAGGAGACTATCGGCATATTCCCCAATGGTCCATGTCGCAGCCAGTGTGAGACCCTCTTGAGAGATGTCCTCCTTCAATGAAGAGTAGAGCTTTTGTACTGCGTAGGTCTGCAGATCAGGGGTGGTCGCAATGAGACGGACGAATGAAGACAGGATCTGTTCTTTGACGTAGTTCCCAGCCAGCTTGAGAACCCGCAGAATGGTGTCCATGTGCCAGCGCTTATTGGGTGCGAACCGATCGGCCGCGATACCTATTTGTGTCGTCATCACGGACTTGAATTCATTGTCGGCCACCTCCAGGAAGGCCAGCAGTTCCCGCACCAGCACACGCACATTATCTTCGTTGATCAACATGAAACTGAGATCGAGCGCTCGCCGGCGAATGCTAATATCAGGATCCCGCAGGCATTCCAAGATCGTGTTACGATGTCTCTGCACTGCATTTGGTTCAATTGCGACAACCTTATTCAGAGTGTTCAACGCAACGTAACGGATATTATTGTCCTTATTAGCCAGGAATTTACCGAGAATGTTGACGCCCAGGACCCTCAGTCCAGAGTCGGCTTCAATATCCAGAATCGTAAGAACGGCCTCATATAAGATAGAGTTGCCGACGTTCTTTGAGGAATCCGTATTGGTGGCCACCTGGGCCAGGATGTCGTTGATCAGTTCGCTGGTGGCCACATCTCCCCGACCCAATACACGCAAGAACCGAAGGATCTTGACTTGGAGGAAAGGATCTGTGATACCGGACACATCATGCTCGGGGGCATACCCGGAGGTTGTCAGCCCCTTCAAAGCGCGAACCAATCCTCCGGCCAACGGCCGGAACATTTCGATCACGCCCACTGGTCCTCCTTCCTCCTCGTCTTCTTCTTCTTCCGCTTCACATAGATCAATCGCCAGTGTCAGACCACAGAGAAGAACACCATGATTCCGGTCTGACAGCAGATTCTTCGCTTTCTCGAGGAAGTGCTCGTACAGGTCTGGAACCTTGCGACATATCCGCATGGCACAGATCGCTGCTTTCCGTCGAATATACGGGTTGGCGGTCGACATTAGGCTTTCGACCTCGGGGAAGAGATCACGAGACATTTCAACCGAGGCAATGTTTCCGAGGGTACAGAGAGCGAGACCGACGATATATTGGTTGGAGTGATTAAGGTCACTGCATCTTAGTTAGTATAGCGTCAGGCAGGTCAACTACAGTGATACATACTTTTTCAAAGAATTGGTCACAAGTGTCAGCACTTCTTGGTTCTCATCCAGCAACAGCATGGTCCCCAGATACCCCAACCTCTTGTCGGCGAATCGGTGTGAGGCGAGTAGTTTCAGACATTCGATTTGGCCGAAGTGAGTCCGTTCTCCGAGAGTAAATAGATACAAGAGCTTGGCGACATTATTCCTCCTATCATTTGTTAGAAGTCGACCGAGTATTTGAATGAGGTGGATGTTGAAGCTAACCGGATGCCGGAGTCATGACTCTCTTCTCGAAACGAGGCGCGAATAGCGGCGCTTTCTTTTTGGATAACCGCACGTTCATCGGCGATAGTCTTTGCTGATCGGACATTACGGATAAATTGCTTGACTATTAACAGATTGGATTGCGTGGTCAGAATGCATCTCAGGGGAGAGGAGGGGCGGCGGGCAGCACTTACGGGAAGACATGGCGGCCAGAGGGACCCCCGGCGGGGCGAGGAGGGAAGATATTCAATAGAGAAGAAGGGACAAAGTCAGGTGCAAGTAGGTGAACTAAGCACCGCGCTCATAAAACCAAGGAAACAAAAGAAGTATCAAGGTTGTTGGTCTGGAGGTCTGGACTGTTGTATTATTATTCCTCATGGCAGTCGACCTGGCATCTTGGCATGGGGCACTAGTATTGAAGAGGACTAGCCTGTCTACCCTGGATCACCTGACTCTTTGATATCATTTCAGCCACACCGCCTTTAGATTAGACACCTGAGGCGAACACATGATATTAGTGGCAGGCTTGGAAATTACAACCGTGGAAGTATCGAGATACAAGACAGGGATATAAAGGATCTATAGTTATTAAATGCATGCTTGTCGCAAGAGAAAAGACGTATGGTTAACTTGCACCAGTTAAAACATATAAATTTAAAGATTTTATGGCATATAATTGTGTCAACATTTCAACCGTTTGCGTCCCAAAATACTCCGTACATCTGCCTAGCTTGCATGTATTAATTGCATATTTTGCATAACGTGCATAATACTCTAAAAGGCAGTCTGACGTAGTGGCCCGTGATTTTTGGATTCGAGTTTCCGAGTCCAAACAAATTCAAACAGTGACCCCACATAATCCTAAGTGTTCTCAAATTGCTGTCTCAGTATCTTCAATGTGTAAACCCCCTGATTCTGCAATTGCGTCCGTATAGGATGTCTAGCGCTATCTCCCAGAATGAATCTGCGAATCTGCGGCCGCGCGCCGTGCCAATGCAGCCTGATGGAAAGTCCGGCGTGGCTCTTCCTCTCCCTCTTCCGGGGGATAAGCTAGCCCATGATACAAGGTGAAATGCCCTCAATCTATACGACTGCACTGGGATTAAGACAATAGCTAATCTGTTTGTCGCATCCGTAGTGGCCGCTCAACCCCTGTTTCCGAAGATGCTCCCCCGTCAGTGCATTCGATCTCGTCCGCAAGGAAGCAAGTCCGCGCTCGCAACCGCCTATTCTACACTATAGACTATGTGCCTCGCGTGTCACATTTTGATCCCGATAGCGACTATCATAACTTCCGAGGGTTCTTCACCCTCTTTTGGATTGGCTTGGCCATCATGGTCGGGACCAGCGTCTTGCGCAATCTCAAAGATACCGGATACCCCCTGCAGGTGCGCGTTTGGAGTCTCTTGACGGCTAATGTATGGGGAATGGGCCTCAGCGATGCGGCTATGGTGATAAGCTCAGGGCTCGTCCTGCCAATGCACCGGGTGTGGCGGGGTGGTCCGCGATGGCTGCGATGGTCGCGCGGGGGTATGATAGTACAAAGCTTGGGTGAGGCATTTTGGCTGGTTCTATGGATAAAGTGAGTTTGTGACTTGTTTGAACGCTGGAACTCGGAGGGCTAACCATGAGAAACAGCTGGCCCTTCATGATGCAATGGACCTGGACTGCGCAAGTGTTCTTCACGTTGCACACCCTGACCATTCTAATGAAATTGCATTCATACGCTTTCTATAATGGGCATCTCAGCGAGATGGAGCACCGCCTTGCCTCCCTCGATAAGCCAGGCCCAAAGACGCCGGAGCCCCCGGCTGCCATCCATTACCCGGAGGTACACCGACTTCGACCGCCAAAGAAGCAGCACAATGAAGACCAGCCCGCAGAGCCATTAGAGAGGCTGCGCGAAGATCTGGCCACGGAGTTGACCTCCCCGCTAGGCAACATCTCATACCCGCAGAACCTGCACATTGGAAACTACGTTGACTTCCTCTTTTGTCCGACCCTTTGCTATGAGCTAGAGTATCCCCGCCGAAAGGAGCGACGCTGGTCAGAAATTGGCTGGAAGGCCGCTGCTGTATTTGGTTGCATCTTCCTGCTCACCCTGACAAGCGAGGAATTTATCGTCCCCGTATTGGCAGAGGCCAGCGCCCAACTCCGGCTCGTCTCCAACATCACGGACAAGGCTCTCATTCTTGCCGAAACCATCAGCATGCTCCTCTTTCCCTTCACAATTATCTTCCTGCTGGTGTTCCTCGTTATCTTTGAATATGTGCTGGGTGCATTTGCAGAGCTGACTCGGTTCGCCGATCGTCACTTCTATGCAGACTGGTGGAACTCTTGCGACTGGTAAGCTTAAGTTGTGGTTAAATGTGTTCGAGTAATTTGATTAACCGATTTTACTTAGGTTGGAATTTTCCCGCGAGTGGAACGTCCCTGTCCACCACTTCCTCTTCCGCCACGTCTACTGGCCCTCCCGGTGTAAATTCTCCCAGCCTGTGGCAATGGTTATCACATTCCTGGTCAGTTCTATATTCCACGAGCTAGTCATGAGCTGCATCACCAAGAAGCTTCGGGGATATGGTTTCCTGGCTATGATGCTTCAGCTGCCTATAGTTGCGATTCAAAAGTCTCGTTTTGTCCGTGGCCAAAAAATTCTCAATGTAAGCTGTTGTTTTTTTGCTTTGATACTTTGGGTTTCTCACTGACTTCCTTCCTAGAATGCTTTCTTCTGGGTTTCAATGATCTTAGGTCTGTCTATGGTAAGCTCTACATCTTCACTCTGAGATATGCAACATCGCAACACACTTGGTACTAACCCAGATTTTTATCCTAGATGTGTGCATTATACGTTCTTGTTTAGAATGGAAACTTGGTTTGCATGCGTCTAGGCATGTCAAGCTAGCAAGAAGTCAATTGGGCCAAGAAAGGCACAGAACCCTGGCGTCTTGCTATTAATATATGATACCATTACTGGGTGTCTCCCGCTCTTTTACATAGCTTCAGTCATCTTTGTCTCAACACTGTGATTTGATATTAACATTACCTGCAATTAAGTTTACCACTTGTTTGCACCGCCTTAAAGAGGAAGGCAGCTGTCTATGCGGCCCCTGCACTTGCGAAGTAAAACTTGTAATCAGAATATTCATTTGGTTCCACGTCAAGATTTGCTAACCCACTTGCCAAAGCCAACTTGGGTGTGCATCTCCGCCAGAAAGTCATGTTAGTTGCCGCCATTGTCGAGGAAATTCCGACACTCAGCTCAATGGAGCGGGGCGTAAAAGGTAATGTAGAAACAATGGAAGTGCTATCAGGTTGTACGACGAGGAAATGGGATAGTCTGAAATGGAGAAGTTAAATGGTACTCAGTGGAATCAACTGACGACGTGATCCGGCATGTGGCTTCGGTGGGGTTATATATAGGATCGGAGATAGTTATGGCGTACAAATAGCCTGATATGCTATATTTGGCTTTGATCCGCGACTAGCAAAACTTTCCATTTCGGAAAATCTGACAATTTGGGTTGTGCTCTTGTCCACAAATAGCGATTGGAAGCTCTAGACTAGACAGTAGACAACCAAGTGCTTCAGTATGGCAGAGAAATTATCGCACTCTTTGCATAGTGTACCAAACATCGGGCAAGTGAGTCCTGTGGATATCTGAATGACACTTATGATCAGACCAGGGACACTTTGCTCTTCCATAGCGAGCACGAATGTCACAAGACTGAAAACTGTCACATAGTGTGCTGGGTCTTGGCATCCCTCGTGGCCGGCTGGTTGGAATTGAGTGGAAATCTTTAGAAATGCCTCATCGGAGTCGGATACAATGAAGCGAAGAGCCACCCTTGCGCGACAGGGGCGAGGGTAAATCCGGTAAATCTTTGGAGTACCTGGGCTCACTTCAGTCAGTAGGCAAAGGCTTTTTATTATCCACAGCTAGCACATTTTTCTGATATCGAAGAAGTTCCTGATAAAACCTCCAGCATATATGCCCAGTTGTGGCAGGGTGATAACTTGCTCTGCTCGTGCGACATGACCCAGGTGGCCCATGTCGTCGTGCTTTGGTTCCTGACTTGGTATTCTCTCTGCGTGCATCATTAAACCGTTTAGAAAGAAGATTACCGATGGTAATGAGGGATTACCAGACAGTGGTAGCCCCACGCATTCTCAAACACTGCAAGCATGTTAGATTAGAGCCCCTGCGAGGGAAGTGTCATAAGGAAAGATGACTAGGCTGGTAGCGAACTTACTTATCTCCAGAAAGATGCGGCAACTGTGATGGGGTGAGCCTTGAAGTCCATATTATCCAGTTGTTAATTGCCAAAATACAACAATCCGGGCTCTCAACCAAGGCCTTGCTTGGCTAGTGTTCCCGGAAAGCATATGAGGTTTCCAAGATTGTACCTTCCCAGGTCCCCAGATTGTTGCTTCCCTGGATTATGTGCCTTCCTCGGTATGACCAGGTGACGAAACCTATAAAAGATCCCAATATCTTTTTTCCTTCTCACATCCGAGATCGCGGGGGATCTGCACCCGTCGAACCCACAGTGGCGCACTTTGTATCGTGGCGTATGTCCGTGCGCAACCGGTCTACCAGCTCGAAGTCGATAGGTGACGGTACATATGCGCTCTCAAATTGAGCATGGAAATATACACATCCATTTACTCGTTCCATGGGCTTCATGCTTACCCTTTCCCTGCTCTCTGAAGTTGTGTAAATCTCACTCAGAGACCTCTACTGCCGTCACATGTTCTACTACAGAAAAATCTATCGTCAGCCAGTACATAGTATGGCTTGACACCACGTGTCAGTTATTCAGTATCCCGAGAGTCAATAAATCTAAACGATCTGCCAAACACTAGTGACATGGACATGGCTCTATATTAATATCGTGAATGAAAACCCACCTGGCGGGAAATTCACGAAGTTGGCGACAGCATGAGTCGTACGGGCCTTGAACCAAGTTCAACACGCTGAGATAAGGCTGTATAGAATTTTCACTGTCTTACGGGAATTCTACTCCAGACTAATGTTCTTTGAACGCTTTCAACTGGGGCAGGCCATCTTCATTCGCCATAGGCAGTGTAGTTGGTCTCAGAATCAAGAAAAAAAGAACGAGGGCCTCTATTAAAATAGGTGGAGGTGGATTAGGAGAGAGAAAAGGAATAGGGCACCGACTAGGAAGTGAATCATCAGTCATACTTGCTAACCAGGCCAGCTTTCTAACATGTCGATACCTAAATGCGCAAGCTCTGAATCTTGCCAACACCAAGTTTGAAACTAAGCTCGGTATTATAATAGATCATTTCCCTCAAGGCTGCTATCGCTATTAACCAATTAGAATACATGAATATGTGAAACGTACAAGTCTGCAACACAAACAGCTCAACCGTTTGCGGTGGCCCGGTGGTCTTTGGGAGCAAGCTAGTCTCCAATAAATTGCCATTCCAAGTCGACTCGTGCCGTGGCGAGGACAGCTTAACAGGAACAGAATACAGTAGTAAGCCTCAATTTTAATCTTAGTTCTTAGTAGTTTGAGAAATGAAAAAAGCACCTGGTACAAACAGCCGAGAGTAGAGATCGCGT
This sequence comes from Penicillium italicum, assembly GCA_002116305.1. Taxonomy (NCBI): domain Eukaryota; kingdom Fungi; phylum Ascomycota; class Eurotiomycetes; order Eurotiales; family Aspergillaceae; genus Penicillium; species Penicillium italicum. Next base: position 268,914 of record LWEC01000327.1, on the reverse strand, counting down.
GAACCATGTGCCTGGGTGATGAGATATTTAGAAAGCCTTGTCGTCGTTACTTTTCGTGATTATCCCTTGATAGGTACGATAGATCTCGACCCATCTGCCTGATAATGGTTCTTTCCTTCAACAGATTTAGCCCAGAACCCTGCATCTCTACTTTGACGCACTTAGTGCGGGTGCCATCCATCCTCCACCCAGGCTAACCTTGGAACCAGGTCATGCCGGAAGAAAGATCTCCTATGAACGGGTATCAGCGTCTTGACTTTTGAAACAGACAGGGATGGGTGGAATGAAAGCTTCTTGTATTGAGTTTGTTCCCAATGACAATCAAATTCAGATTGAGCCTCGACCATTGACGGTCCAACAAGGCTGAACAGCCCCCAATAGTAAAACAGTCCAGTTAGCCTTCTAAACATTTCCAAGGTTGCACCGATCGAACAAGGTTGCCTAAAGACATCAACAGTCTATTCTTAGAAAGTCCAAACACCGTACACAAACTTATGAGACTTGCCCCGCCACTTTCTGTGGCCCAACCCAACCCAACTAACATATCCGTCTTACAACTCGGAACAACAGAAGAAACAAAGAGACCAACAAAGGATCAAGGTTGTGGCATATCATATCATGTGAAAAAGCGTAATTCGTTAATTGGATTTCTCCAAAAAGGTAGTCCACGGGGGCATCTGAAGATATCCCGGGAGTAACAACGTATATATATAAAAAAAGAAGATAACGAAAAAAAGAAGAAAAAAAAAAGAGGAGCGGGAAGAGAATGAAAATGTAGTCAGCAGTAAGCAGGATCTGACAAGACAATGTCGTACGCCACAAGTGCAGGATTTGAGTTAAGATAGATGCAGCACACCATCCACACCCATACCCGCCCTAATGCGCCACTGGAAATGACAAAGATACAAGCACGGTCCTGGTCCTTGGCACCGGCTGCGATGGATAAGCAGACCAGGTGACACATGTGGGAATCGAAGTCCGAAAAAAGTCCCAATGTGCAGTGGAACAGGCGGCGCACGCGAAAAGCGGAGAAGTGAAAACGCCCCAACTCCTTGGTGAAATTTGAAAGAAAAAAAATAGATACTGTTTAAAGTTTAAAACGTGAAGCGTATTGGAGGCGTGATTTGTCGTATGTAATCATGTTTCATGGGTTTCATGGTTGATTGAATTAATAGGCAGACTGGCGTCTCCCCACAGCAGGAGGGCGAATGTCCTCCTCGTAATAATGGGCGTGTCTCGGCGAGTAACTGATGTCATCTTGCTTGTATGTCCGGGCGTACTTGATGTCCTTCTCCTTCGGACGAGTGATGTACTCGACATCCGGGTGAGGGCGAGAAGAAGGGCGCGCAGACCGAGTCTCAACCCGAGGCAAGTCTTCCGCGACGTAGGTCTGATAGGTAGTGCTTCGCTTGGGTGTCTGTCGTGTAGAGGGTATGCGATCCCGGTCGGGGGATCTCGCCGAGCGGTACTTTGATGACTTCGGTTCTACGACGACGTGGTCTGGTTCCTTGACGAGCTTATAGCGGGTTGACGTCTTGGGAGAAGTGCCCCTCGGGAGCATTTCAGGGGTGCTGGGACTGGAGTAGCCTGAGTCGTTGCGATCGCGCATTTTGGAAGTTCGCGGTGGCAGTGGCTCGTGGGCCATTTCGTATAGGGGTGGTGAGTCGCGACTCTCCCGCTTTGGGCGGATGAAGCTAGAAGTGGTTGCGGAGCGGGTGTTGAGGAACGAAGGGCGGAGAGACGCCTTGATACCCGGGGAGGTTGCGGCGTGTTGCATCTTGGGTGGTTTGACCTCGTAGCTTCGGGGCGAATCGGGATGCTCGTAGGAATTGTCGCGCGACGAAGAACGACGGCGGGTGCGGGTGGACCGTCCCGCGGATCGCGAACTGGACGACTCCGGTTCCGCCAAGTCGTGACCATGGTACCGTCGTGGGGACCTGGAGCTCCGGCCTTTGCGTGCGATATAATCCTCTGCATTGCAGTACTGACTAGCGATCTTGGATTGCCAGTGATCGGAAACGTCGCCATCCTCGTCGTAGCGGCGTTCACGGCGACGGGAGGAGTCCGATGGTCGCGATCGAGAATCATGTTCTCGGCGGGGCGTTGTTGAAGTTCGTTTCGTGTGAACATGACGAGGAACACTGGAATCGGATGCCTCGTCGGATTCTTCAAGGTGAGCGTTCTTTACCTCGGACTTTGCCTCGGTCTGTCGTCGTCGCTCCTGATCACGCGTCTTCGCACGGTCGGAATGTGTCGCCTTGGCCGTCTCCCGCATTTCCTTCTCTTGGTGATACATACTCGGCGGTGCTCGAGCCTTCTTCTTCTCTTCCGTCGGTTTCGACTTTGAGCGCACGCCAAACTCTTCACATTTGCGAGACGACATGGACCGTGGTTCGTCCGTGAATCGCATTGCCTCCTCAAAGTAGACTTCCATCGGGACTCTCTCCTCCACAATGTGACCATTGCGGAATTCGCGATTGCCGGATCCACTCCCCCGCGAAGAGTTGTACGTGGAGTCTGTTCGTCTGCGTTCCAGCAATTCACGCTTCAACTCGGCTATCTTGACTTTTTGGTCATGTTTGGTCCGAAGGACATCGTCTGAGAGCAGTTCATAGGCTTGCTGGACTTTTTGGAATTCATCTTGGGCAGCAATCCGCTGCGACTCATCTTGAATCTTGTCTGGATGGCACTTGAGAACTCGCTTTCGGTGGGCGGCCCTGATTTCAGAGAGAGTGGCCTCTTTGGCAACACCAAGCACTGCATATGGGTCTATATCTGGTGGTGAGGACATTGTGGACAATGTTTGTTTTCATAAATTGAATGGGATGGAAGAAGATAAAAGTGAGAGGGGGGAAAGAGGCGGTGGAGAGATGGAATGTCAACAACCTGACGTTGACGTAGCAAAGATTCCACACCGATCCAGAATGAACTGGAGATGATTTGCAATGCAGGAAAAAATAAAGAGAATAGTCAACAATATGGCCGATTTTCCGTGAAAATTTGACAGACCAAAACCCTCTCCAAAAAGATAAAAGACTCAGATGTGACAATGAATAATAATGTCTATTCTCAGACTCCGAGCCAACCGACTGATGCCAGGGGGCGAACAAATGACTGCGCCACAACTAAAAGGTCTGGAATTTGGTGTGGAATATCGAGACATATGTTGTAGAGAGTCATATAGACATAAAACAAAGATACAAGATCTTATCAAGACGTTCAAAGACATTAAAAGCCAGATGCCCAACCTAATAATCTATTCCCTCTCAAATTCATTAAAATCATTCTATTCCCCAGGACTGACTTTCACCGGTCATTAATTCATCTGAAAACTTCATCCGATTTGTTCAAATTCCTGCCAATCAAGCCTCGCCTGCACATTTGGCCCATGTACGGTGGGGCGATCAATCAACACGAGGACCAGGATCCCTCCATTTCCAAGGGATCAGGTCGCCCCCCCTCTCTTGGAATCGTCATGACGCTAAACTTTCCTTCTTCTCGATTCAGTCTCTCCTGCATATCCCCAACTTTCCTATAATCGCTAGTGCCTGCGGGTTTTTGGCCATTTTAGTTTGGTTCGCCTCACTATGGAGTACGGAGTACTTTCGCTTTGTTTCGCTTCATTATTTCTCTTTTTTTTTTCCTTTTTCGCCTTGTCCGAGGCACACACCTCAGCCAGTAATATCTAACTCGCTTGTTTGACCTGAAACTTCTAATTGGGTGTTTGATATACGTTGTATACATATTTTGTACTCTACGGAGTAGAAATCAGTGCCTGACTTGTCCCATGGTAATGTCCCCTCTTCCCGAAAGGTTCCGTGGGCCTTAGATTACCTTCTCTGAAGAAAGTGCAAATTACCACATATAGTTAGTTAGTAGATTTTCAAGTTTCAATCTCCAAGATTTGGTGCTCATCCTTAATTCAATACAAATTCAGCTCTCTGCTACTCCGTAGTATGACTAGAAATGTCCAGATCCTACGGAACACAAAGTTCCTTTGATAGTTCAGGCATAGATTCGCACCCAATAATCTCTCAAGCTAAAACAGCTGGCACAGCTGGCACTTGTCCCACATCGGCCCCATTATACAACGTGTCTTTGCTAAACACCCCCACCCGAGACTACGCATCTTCCAACCATTAATCTATCCTCTGTAGACTATGAGACAATTTTAGTAGACCATCATGATGAAACTACTCCGTACGTTGTACAAAGTACTCCGTCCTCTGTCTCGGACGGTTCGGCCTATCTATTGGTTCCAAGTCATCTGGACCCGGTACTGCGGTCCGCGCGGCGCAGTATTTACCCAGACCGATACTGAACGGAGCTGATGCATGTGCCAGCCCCGATCACAGCAAGTTTTTTTTGGAGAAGTTGCAAATGCCGAGCCCTTGAGTTAACGCCATGTCAGCATTACCACATCAATATCTTACTACTCTGTACTCCGTATTACTATTGCTATTGCCTAGATAGTCTTGGTTTTACTAATAAAGCCGTGTATCTTACTATTTAGTGTTAAGGTGTCCCATCCTATGTCTCAAGGCGAGAATGGCCTACAATCCATTCAAATCTCCGCCTCAAATCCTTTACCTCTATAGCCCTTACTCGTTCATCTCCCTGATTTTGTCACTTGACAGTCTCTTGTGTGATAGTGATAGTGATTGTAGTATACTTTTTCCTAGGTCTGGGGTCGAGTTTGTCCGCAGGCAAGGATAGCACTAGACCACTGACTCGCGCTCTTTCCAACCCGACTGCACCAGCCGAATCCAGAATCCTCCGATCCCATCAGCAGTGCTCGCGAGGTCACACAAAGCCTCCATCTGAAACACAGGGTTGTAACCTTATGCGCTTAAACCGTGATCTATAGATACCCCTCTTCCCTAACAGTCACGCAACCCCACTAGGGCCGAGGTCGGGGAATTCAGGATTGGACGTTGGCAGCCAAAGGAGAAAGTGTATGTTTGTACTCCGTAGTATAGTTAGAAAAACAGTGACACCGAAAATTCGGAACAGGCCAGATAACCAGGTAACCAGGTTTTACAAATAGCGATACATGCACATAGACTAGTTACCAGTAGGTACTAAAATGTAATACATATTCCATTGGCTGGCTCGAGACGGCTATTCTGCTACCCGGGAAACAGGAATGCAGATGCAATGCAGGTTGCCTGCAATAATGATGTCTAGTAGTACCCTCTTATGCAATACTAAGCTGTACTATTACAGAGTACTCATGTTGTACAGAGTACAGTAGTGTGGCCAAACCACCCCGCCCAGCCACTAAACGCCTTCTAGAAAGGAGTACGCTGGAGTAAGCAGCATCCCTTGCGAGAAACATGTGTTTCCCACGAGGATGGTGTATATACGGAGTAAGCGTGCTCTAATCCCAAACCCCTGCTGAAGAATCGTACACAAACACCAACCCCCGACCTCCCTTGACTAATACAATCAGCCGTGGTCAGATCGGGTACCAAAGAGAGTGTGAGAGGAGCCATTTATTGGTTGGCTCAAGCTTTATGTGCTCTTAGCGGGCCTGACTTTGGCTACTAACAGGTCGTTTGGCAACGCTACAGTTTCTGGGAAGTTTTGAGTTTTGGGGAGATCAGCGTTGCAGATGACTTGTGTACACCGTACTGCCTAGAAAGTTACGGTGATGATAATCAATATTTCGAATTGTGATATCACAGGCGCGTGTTGCTTGATGTGATTGCGATCGGTCAGACGGGTTTGTACATTACATGCGGGGTATACGGAGTACATGAGACAAGAGGGGTAGTCCGGTGTTTGTGCAGTTTGAGAAGAGGAGAGCGAATCATGGGAATTTCTTTTTTTTTTCCCTCTTTCTAATAATCTGATGAATATTAGAATATGTTATAAGTTAACCTAAAATACAGAGCATGGGGCCTATGCTCGAGTTGCATTGACATTCTGACGGGTTTACCTACCACCCCGAGGCCAATGCGGCGCACAGTTTAAGAAATGATGAAAGCGTAGACAGTCTGACAGCACGGGTCGTGTAACAAGTCAATGTCCGACCAATGCTAAAATTTTTGGAGCATCAAGGCATCCAACCACCGGCTTCAACAGGGTCAAAGCCCACAAGGTCACTGTATGACCCAGGGAGAAGGTATAATCAGGCGTCAAACCACGATGCAGGGCCAAAGCAAAGGGAGAGTTGTTGTTGCAATCAATGGGGCCGAATTAAATGCAGTTTCCAAAAGTTGCTTGATTCCATGGGGATATACATTCACCCGTTCGCAACCGCGTGGTTGTCCTGCCACACGGGAAGCTCAAGATCAACCACTATGGGCGAATTGAACCGTTTGCCCCCCTTGTGCGGCCAGCTAGTGGACATGACAGCGGCGTTGACAATGCAGGTCTCCTTTCTTAGTGTTTGCAAGGCGTAATCGAGACTACGGCTACTAGAGTCAGGGCTACCCGCACCCAGGGACGGGTAAGCGCTCAGCAAGTTTTGTGGACTTGCCTTTTTAGGAACTCCAACAGATGACTCTGACCCTAGCGAGGCTGGTGATATAGGTTGAGTATTTGCCACATCATGCTGTCTTTGTCCATGGTGCGAAAACCCCTCGTTGTCTAGTCGATCATCCCGTTTGCCAGTCAAATCGACTAGGCTCTGTTTCTTGCTGCCCACTGGTGGCAGAATACCCCGAGTGACATGGTCAACTGAATCAGATTCTGGCTGTGTTTCTGTTTCTGTCTCTGTGTTTGTAAGCTTGCCTCGCCACCGTACTCGTTCGTACCCTCGTCCTTCATGCACATGGCCACAAACAGCCAAGTGCGGCCTAATAAGGCTCAATGCACTACGGAGCTCAACACACCCAACGAACGTTCCGTTCAGTTTCTGGTCGCAGTGAGATCGTGGTGGCGTATGCGTGATGACGATGTCCGTGTCAATTGGTATCTGCCGCCACAGCGCAGCAGCATCACTTGATTCATATCCGAATGCCCACTTTCCTCGGGATTGCGAGTACGGGGACCCAAAGATTTTAAACACTGTGTTTGGTCCATCCACTCGTGTCAAACGAACCAGGGCGGATTCATGGCGAAGTAGAACGACCGAAGGCGACTCCGTGATGATTTTAAGGCAGAGATGTGGATTTTCGAGGTTCTGGCCGTGAAAGCTTTGTCCATGGTTTCTGTAGAATGCTTGGTCCAGGGTGATATCGTGGTTGCCTATTCAAGGTTAGGGCTTTTGGGTCGACCTTTTCCTGCTAAAGAAATGGTTTATTTTGGCGAGCAGCGAAGATACAACTTCCATTAATGCCCAGGATGAATCAAATGTGAATCGGGCGCGTGAACAAAAAGCTGAAAGACTGACCACCAACTATGATTTTGATTTCAAAGTCGGCCCTGCAGATCCAATCTATTGTTCTACGGAGCTCTTTTAGGCTTCCATCGTTGGTCAAATCACCGGCATGAATCAGGACATCCCCTGCTGGTAGTTTGAAGCCCGCTTCGGAGGGTGTATATCCGTGTGTATCAGAGACGCAGACGAAACGCGTCTTTTGTCGCATGACTCGAGTACGAAGAGAACCCTTGCCTCAAGATGTAATATTTAGGGGAAATCAAGTTGGATTGTTGGTGTATGGTAGAGTCGCAGGCGAACAGGATAAGGGGAACATGCGGCCGAGTGGGAAGTCTCGATGGCTTTGGTTATTTCTGTGAGAAGGAAGTTCCTTTGGGAAAAAAAACAATGGCCTCGGGACGTGAGGTGTGTCGGTGGACGGGTTTATGAGCATATTAGTCATCGGACCCAATGTTTCCACCTGAAGTTGGCTAGGTCATAGATCTGGTATCGAAGAAGACGATAAGACAGATTTCTCTACAACAAGATAGAGGTTACGTGGAAGTGAAAGGAAATCGGTACTGGTAGTTATATACGTCCATAGTTTGTATCAAGCTTTGGAATTAAAGGTACCAAAGGCTTCAATCCCCCGTTCCTCGCAAATTCAAGGCAATCAGTCGATCTTATAATGTCCTTCTAGAACAGGGTATATCAGCCCTAAGCCAATGCCCTAACGGCACACACACCAGAGAACCACCATGGCGCACAGTGAGAAACAAAAGTATTACGTAATACGATCCCGAGCGGATATGAGAAAGACAGAGCACGTGACTCCAATCACTCATGATTGGTCAGGCTTAGGGCTGCGACCCTCGCCATTAACACAAAGTGAGCGGACCCTCGCTTAGCCCATTCTCATCGAGCCATCCGACTTCGTTGTGTGCGTCGACTTGACACCCACGACAACAACCGCCGACAACATCCACCCCACGGGACATTAGATCACCAGGATGTCCTCCTTCGAATCAGTGGTGCGTTTATACCCAACGACTTGAGTGCCGCCACTCTCACTCCCAAATTGTGCATATCGAATCTGCCGCTGACTTGAAATGTTTGGAAATAGGTCGTCATCGACGGCAAAGGACACCTCCTCGGTCGTCTGGCCAGCACTGTCGCCAAGCAGCTGCTCAACGGTCAGAAGATCGTCGTTGTGAGATGTGAGGCCCTCAACATCTCCGGCGAGTTCTTCCGCGCGAAGCGTACGTTCAACCCCTTCTCGAATATATTTTCTATGCGTTCTGTGTGATATTTGGAGCTGCGTGAATCATCATGGAGGAAAGAAACGACCGACAACACCCGCAAATCGAAACCACTGGCAGTTCCGTTGATGGCAGCTTGGCCAACTTTTGGAGGAAGTGCACCACAATTTGGGTATCAGAAAGCTGACTCGAAATTCCGCCGCACAGTCAAGTACCACGCCTACCTTCGCAAGATGACTCGTTTCAACCCCACCCGTGGTGGTCCCTTCCACTTCCGCGCTCCTTCCCGTATCCTCTACAAGGCCATCCGCGGTATGATGCCCCACAAGACCGCCCGTGGTGCCGCCGCTCTGGAGCGCCTTAAGGTCTTCGAGGGTGTCCCCCCTCCCTACGACAAGAAGAAGCGTGTCGTTGTCCCCCAGGCTCTCCGTGTCCTGCGTCTCCGTCCCGGCCGCAAGTACTGCACCGTTGGCCGTCTCAGCCACGAGGTCGGCTGGAAGTACCAGGATGTTGTTTCCAGGTATGTAAAATCTCTAACTAATCATCTGAGTGCGGTTTATTGGGTCAATTGACAAATCCTAACAACTTAATAGACTCGAGGAGCGCAGAAAGGTCAAGAGCAAGGCTTACTACGAGCGCAAGAAGGCCGCTCGCCGTGTCCTTGCCAAGGCCGAGCAGGGTGCGAACGTGGACAGCAAGACCAAGACCCAGCTTGCTCAGTATGGTTACTAGATACCTTTAGCGCGGCTGGTTGTTGTGTCGAGCGATGGTTCTGGGATGGAATCGCGGACGGTTTTCTTTCAGCGAATTTGAACGGCAAGCCGACCGACCTTTGTCTGCGGCCCGGTTCCCTAACTCATGAATACCACTGTCTGTGACGCACATGACGGCTCGGGGACTGGGGTCTTCGAAATTTTCAAAAGTCGAAAAACGGAGTCGTATTGGGATTAAAGGTTCAAAATAGCTGGCCGTTGACTCGCGCCGTGGCGGTTTAATCCAAAGAAACAATTTTCAAGAGTTCAACATGATTCTTATGATGAAAAAATACTTTGACCTATTTTTCTCTATTCTATTCGGTAGCCCTTTTCCTTTTGAAGTACGGTTATCCATGCAGGACGTATCTTGCCTACATATATCCCCAGACTGCCCCGAGTATATTCGCTATACATAACAAGTACCTACAACGGTACAGACGTACATAATTTGACACCATTCACTCAAATTCCGACCATATTGGATGATTCTACGTTGACTTAGTAACTGGTTTTGTCCCCACACAACTATAACAGTTTAAATCAATGATGATCGATTGAAGTGAGGTTATAATGTAGATCAAGCCATGAAAATCGACGTCTTGTTCAAATCCCTCGGTCCAGATACCCCAGAACTGATACCCGAACCGCCGCCCCCCGCCAGCATCCCCGCATTTTCTCCAACTTGGAGTATTTCGTTCCTCTGCAATGTTTCTACGTTATTCAATCATTACCTCTTCCTTCCTCAACGTTGACCCTACCTCTTCTGATAAAACACATTTTTGTGCAATCTACACTCCCGGTATAGCATGTCAAGTCCAAAGTCTCGGTTGTCTGGCCTGCTTGGTCATTTCACAGGTTCAACACCTACGTTTGAACACCGTGTTAATACCCATACGCTATCCCCGACTTTCTTTCTTCCTCGTGCTGCTGCCGTTGAACCCAATGTAAGCTCATCGCAAGTGGTACCTAGGTAGTACTTGAATTGTCTAACCAAGAATTACACAGGCTGAAGCGATCTACCATATAACCGCCAACAACAAGATCCTTCGCAGGAGCTACGGCGAGACCGCAGACCGAGCGAGAGGTATGGGTTACTACCTCAAGAAACATGGGTTCAGCAGAGTGGGCATACTCTGTCCGAACACCCCAGCATTTCTCGAGTCAATTTTTGGAATTGCCGCAGCTGGTGCTGTCAACATCGGTAACCTCATTGTCTTCACAGGCGAGATCTCAATTAAGCTAATATGTTTGCAGCTGCTAACTATCGTCTGAAACAAGATGACATTGCTTATATATTCGATCATGGTGAAGTGGAAATGATCATCGTCGACGAGGAATTTGTTCCACTTCTAGAGAGTTATCGATCCAAATACCCCCACATTCCTATCATCGTAGATACCGACACCGATGCAACCGAGGGTGAGCTGACCGGTCCGTTCGATGAGGCTGTTTTGGAAGGCCTCAGGCACGATGTCGACACAGGTTCTCAGGGTTGGGAAGGACTGGAGAGTCATCCTGCTGATGAAGAGTCCACCCTTGCGTTGGCATATACCAGTGGGACTACAGCCCATCCCAAGGGCGTTGAGTTAAGTCATCGGGGCTGCTACCTGGCAACATTGGGAAACGTCATTGAATCTGGTCTGAACTACCACCGCGGACGCGCCCGTTATCTATGGACGCTACCCATGTTTCATGCTATGGGTTCGTAAATCTTCACTTGAGTGATCTGAAATTGATATGCATAACTAATATGTGTATGATACATATAGGCTGGACGTTTCCATGGGCAGTAACAGCCGTTCGTGGAACGCATTATTGTCTACGCAAGATAGACTATCCCGAAATCTGGAGGTTGCTGAAAGAGGAGCACATCACCCATTTCAATGCTGCACCGACTGTAAACACCTTGCTCTGCAATGCGAAAGAAGCCGAGAGACTACCCGAGCCTGTCCGCGTTACGGTGGCAGCAAGCCCGCCCACGCCCCTTCTCTTCGAGCAAATGACCGACCTGAACTTGCATCCTGTCCATGTCTATGGAATGACAGAGACATACGGCCCGATCACCAAGGGCTACTATTTGCCAGAATGGGACGCACTTCCTCTCAAGGAGAGATACCAGAAGATGGCCCGCCAAGGTCATGGCTTTATTACAAGTCTTCCAGCTCGGGTCATCAAGACCGAAGTGCCTGAAGGGACCATCGCCGATGTTCGCAAGGATGGCCAGGAGATTGGCGAAATTGTTTTTGTCGGAAATATCTGTGCTCGAGGATACTACAAGGACCCCGAGGCGACTCGGAAACTATTCGCAGGAGGTGTTTTGCACTCCGGGGATCTGGCTGTCTGGCATCCAGATGGTGCGATTCAGATTCTTGATCGCGCGAAGGATATCATAATCAGTGGTATGTGTGGCGAGCGGCTCAATTGCCAAGAGACAGGATTATTAACGATGATTAGGCGGCGAAAACATCTCCTCTGTTGCACTTGAATCTATGCTAGTCATGCATCCTGACATTTTGGAGGCTGGTGTTGTTTCTGTTCCCGACTCCCATTGGGGCGAACGACCCAAAGCCTTTGTTACAGTGAAGGGGGATAAAAGCCTGAAAGGCTCAGAAGTGATTGACTGGGCTCGAAATGCAAGTGGGATCAGCAAGTTTATGATTCCTCGAGAAGTGGAAGTGGTCACTGAACTACCCAAGACCAGCACTGGCAAAATCAGGAAGAATGTTTTGCGTGACTGGGTGAAAGGTACGAGAAAAGCTTAGACAAATACGACGAAAGAGATAGACGTGTATCTAGCTAGATGATTAGATCTTGAATACATGTGGGAGAGATTCTGGAAGAAAGTAGGGCTGAGGTCAGATGTCCAGTTTTCCGCATCGAGTAATTGATTGTAGCAAGCACACGATCACATCAAACGACTTTGAATACTTATTCTCTTCATCTAGTTTAACAAGCCACTCCAATCCTTATTTTCTTTTACAGAAAGAATTTACATTCATATTCTGCGACCAAAAGTGCTACACAATCTGTAGACTCATCTCCCATCTTATCAAAACGATAAGCCGTGCTTGGCACTGACTCCGCAGCACTGTGAAACCCGGCCCCATTGCCTCATCCCCCCTCCATTGCCGCTTTTATCCCTTCACATTTACTTGCATTGATTTTTCTGGTTACGCATTTGCATCTGACCCAAGGGGTGCTTGGGGTCATGATCTAGATTGGTTCAACTTCATTCTGAACAATCTGCCCTTCTCCACCTCTCCCTTGCCATCCAAATACGCGCCGCGAAACCACGCTTACATCCCTCGTGCACCCACCTTGCTGCAGATATTTCCCGAAAATTACATTCATCTACCAGTCTTCAGACAAAAGAGGTCTTAGGACCGTTGACTGATCAAAGACTGGCTGCATCTGTGGACCGGACTTGCCTGTTCCAGTCTCACATGCACCACCCATGCAGAGTTACCTGAAGTTATGAGATTTCAACCATACCGACACCCCAAAAATATCTTGAAGCGAACTTCGAAACCCGAATCTACCCCGAACAAGATGCATCGGCTACAAGAAGCCGGTCGATGCTCAAGTGCAGCCCCTTCCGAAACCTCTGGATCGACGTCACCCGAACGTGCCGCCGATGATGACACCGATTTCTTCATGGCCCAGGCCAACGACTCGCAATCCTCCATCGGTGTGGCCAATTTTCGCGACTCTCGCCTGTCAAGTGATTTATCCGAGCCACTGCCGCCGATCGGCCGCCTCCCACCCGAGATTCTGATTGCGATATTCTCGAAATTGGTTGCGCCCTCAGATATGCTAAATTCCATGCTAGTGTGTCGAGGATGGGCTGCGAACTCCGTAGGGATACTCTGGCATCGGCCGACTTGCAACACCTGGGCCAATGTGAGAAGCGTGACTACATCGTTGGGGAAACTGGACAGTCTTTTCAACTACGCAGACCTTATCAAGAGACTGAATCTATCTGCTCTGTCAGATGATGTCAGCGATGGAACCATACTCTCTTTCAACCAGTGCAAACGGATTGAGCGGTTGACATTGACAAGCTGCAAGAACTTGACGGATAAGGGCGTGTCGGACTTGGTGGAGGGGAACCGGCATCTGCAGGCGCTGGATGTCTCAGAACTGCGACATCTTACAGATCACACGCTCGCCACGGTGTCCAGGGACTGTCCCCGTCTGCAAGGCCTGAATATCACAGGATGTTCAAAAGTCACTGATGACGCTTTGCTCATTGTATCACAGCAGTGCCGTCAAATCAAAAGGGTATGTAGATTATATGTGGGACTTTGGATGGACTGCAAGCGCTAATTGTATAATAGTTGAAACTCAATGGAGTTTCTAATGTCTCAGACCGGGCCATTCAGTCCTTTGCCGAGAACTGCCCATCTATACTGGAAATCGACTTGCATGACTGCAAACTTGTCACTAGCATATCAGTGACTTCGTTGCTCACGACACTGCGGCATCTCCGAGAACTGAGGCTTGCACACTGCACTGAAATCAACGACAATGCATTCCTGTCGCTACCTCCTCAAATGACTTTTGACAGCCTTCGTATCCTGGATCTCACTGCATGCGAGAACGTCAAAGACGACTCAGTGGAGCGAATCGTGCGTGCAGCTCCCCGTTTGCGGAACCTGGTACTGGCCAAATGCCGATTTATCACAGATCGATCTGTGATGGCCATTTGCAGGCTAGGAAAGAACCTCCACTATGTGCACCTGGGACACTGTTCGAATATTTCGGACTCGGCCGTGATAAACCTGGTCAAGTCTTGCAACCGCATTCGATACATCGACCTGGCTTGCTGCAATCTCTTAACGGACCGTAGCGTACAGCAATTGGCAACCTTGCCGAAGCTCCGAAGAATCGGGCTAGTCAAATGCCAGGCTATCACCGATCAGAGTATACTAGCGTTGGCACGGCCCAAAATGGGCCATCACCCTTCCGTCAGCAGTCTAGAGCGTGTGCACCTGAGTTATTGCGTTCAATTGAGAATGAAAGTGAGTACTGGTCAGAAGTCCTATGTCCTTGAAATGCAATACTGACATTACGGCTTAGGGTATTCATGCTTTGCTAAATAGCTGCCCACGCCTGACTCATTTGAGTTTGACTGGCGTGCAAGAGTTTCTGCGAGAAAATCTCACTGCATTTTGCCGAGAAGCTCCCCCAGAATTCACACAACAACAACGGGACGTCTTCTGTGTGTTCAGCGGCGATGGCGTCAATCGACTCCGGAACCACTTGAACCAAAGTGAACAACAATTCCATGAAGAAGCCGAAGCTACGATGTACGATGACGACGAAGAACTGGACGAAGATGAAGGCCAGATGGCTGGGCTGATGAACGCAACTGTCATCAACGACGGAGACGATGATTATATCGACGTTGGGCCTTTGAATACTTGATACGATACCCCCTTTCTTAGCAGTCGAAAATAAGCTCAGGTCCTCGAATTTCTTCCTTTTATTCATTTCCCTGTTTCCTTTATCCGCGATCCCTAGCTGGATCAAACAGGCAGGCATATTTCTACCCATATGAGCAAAGATTATCCTTCATTCGGTGTTATTGTGGGAAATGCATAAGTAAGCTATCGATTAAGGACTTGGATTATGTTTTTTGTCAATGTGTAATCGCATAGAATTTAAGCGATTCTCAATTTTTTTCACTCAACTCTCCAGTTCAATGACTGCAGTCGTGTTGGTGCAGCAGAACTTACGCAGCACATATTTATGCATATGTACATAAATTGGTTATGTAACAAGTTATGCACCGCAATGACGGTACCACCAGCTACCCCCGCATTTGCCTTTAATTCGACTCCAACTTCAACCTCCACTCCGCCCATTCTCTCTCAGCTTGGACAGCACATGGTATGGCTACCTACAAGGCCAAAAATCCTCTGGCATTCACGCCGTGGCCGGTAACAATTATCACCACGGCCGTGTACCTTGCCTTGATTATCCCATTGTTGGTGATCCACCTTAATGTCCCATCCGCGCCCCAGACGAGCCCCAATGGCCTCAATCTCACAGAGGCATGGCAAGATCTCCAAAGCCTGACAAAAGGCTTTCACCCCTACAATTCGCACCAAAATGACGAGGTCCGCTCGTGGTTGCTCGAGCGCATCGACGCGATCAAGCAGTCCGCCCCATCCACCGAAGAATATCGCAACGCGAAGGAGGAGAAGCCCGACGTTTTTGTGTTCGACGACCTGGTGTCTAACCTGACTTTCATTGATAAAAGTGTCGGCGTTTACTTTGAAGGCACCAATATCCTCGTCTACATTCGTGGCTATGAAGATAATAAACAGAATTGGTGGGAGACTCCCGGCCGGATGCCCATTGGCAAAGGAGGGGTACTTGTCAACGCACATTACGACAGCGTTTCGACCGGATACGGAGCAACAGATGATGGAGTTGGTGTTGTAACGTGTCTGCAGCTGGTGAAATATTTCCTAACACCGGGCCATGCGCCGCGCCGCGGGTTGGTGGTTCTCTTCAACAATGGCGAGGAGGACTACCTGAACGGCGCACGCGCTTATAGCCAGCATCCGATGGCGCGATTTGCGCACACTTTCCTGAACCTGGAGGGTGCGGGTGCTGGAGGTCGTGCTACATTATTCCGCAGCTCAGACACGGAGGTTACCCAGGCGTATGCGAAATCACAGCACCCATTCGGCTCAGTGTTGAGTGCCAACGGATTTGAAAAGGGCTTTGTCAGCAGCCAGACGGATTATGTTATTCTGGACGGTATCCTGGGCCTGCGCGGTCTGGATGTCGCTTTCTTTGAACCTAGAGCTCGTTACCACACTGATCAGGATGATGCCCGGCACACCAATATTGACTCGCTTTGGCATATGCTCTCTACTGCTGTTGCTACGACAGAGGAGCTCGTGTCTGATAACACTGATCGGTTTGACGGACATCTCCGCGACGACGGAACTGTGCCTAGTGGCTCAGGTACTCGGGCTGTTTGGTTCGATCTGTTTGGGAGTGCTTTTGCCGTGTTCCGTCTGCACACGCTCTTTGCGTTGTCTGTCACTCTGCTGATTGTGGCGCCGTTGACACTGCTTGTAACCAGTGTCATTCTTTCAAAGGCCGACAAGATGTATCTTTTCCGCTCATGGGCGTATTCCGAGATCAACGATGACAACATCCCATTGCGGGGTTTACGTGGTTTCTTCAGGTTCCCGTTCTTGATTTCAATTCCTACAGCAGTGGCTATCGGATTGGCTTACCTTGTGACGAAAGTCAACCCTTTTATTGCCCATAGCAGTTCCTACGCGGTGTGGAGTATGATGATCTCGGCTTGGGTCTTCTTGGCTTGGTTTGTATCTCGCGTTGCAGACTTTGCACGCCCATCAGCCTTTCATCGAGTCTATACCTGGACTTGGATCTTTGTTCTTACCTGGTCTCTCGTGGTAGTTGGCACCGTTTATGAGAACGAGGAAGGGCTCGCTGGTGGCTATTTCATGTTCTTCTACTTTGCTGGTACCTTTTTGGCCACGTGGATCTCCTATTTGGAATTGTTCTCTCTGCCAACGAAGTCAGAGTACGTCGCTAGATTAGCTGAATCACGACGGCCTAGTACGCAGGGAAGCCGCCTTGCTGCATCGAGCGATGAGCATCAAGATGATGATGCCGAAGAAGACCCGACTGAGTCAACATCACTCTTGCATGGCCGACACCGCCCAACCTTTGCCAACTACGTCCGCGTTGGGGTAGACCGCGCATCTCACGAACTAGATGACGAGGAAGAAGAGAAAGACCCGAACGTGTATCCACACGAGCAGGGGTGGAGTGGTGTGTTGCCGCGATGGACGTGGCTGTTGCAGCTGCTCATCTCAGCTCCCGTAATTCTCATGCTGATCGTGCCGCTGGCTCTTCTGGTTACCAGCGCTCTCAGCCAGACCGGCCAGGACGGTAGTCCCCAGCTGATTGTCTATCTCTTCATTGCCAGTCTTACTGCACTCCTCTTTGCACCTATACTACCATTTATCCACCGCTACACATACCACATACCTATCTTCCTACTCTTTGTTTTCATCGGAACCATGATCTACAACCTTGTCGCCTTCCCGTTCGCAGACTCCAACCGACTCAAGCTATTCTTCCTGCAAGAGGTCGACCTCGACAACGGGATCTCTACGGCTTCACTGACTGGCATGCCTCCGTTTGCCAAGGATGTTACCTACGGGCTCCCTAGCGCAGCAGGCCAAAAGGAGAATTGTGATTGGATTTTCAGGGGCAAAAACCAAGTCCAGCGATGCTCCTGGAGTGCACCAGTACCGCATGTTGTCCCCGGTGCCGACTCTCTGTCTGTTTCCAACGAGGATGCCAACTCTCTGCCTGAGGCTTCTAAGCTGTCACCGGATTGGATTTCCTTCAGTATTTCTCATCCTCAACCGGACACTTCGTCTGTCCGATTTGAAGTATCAGGTCAGAACACACGTAACTGCCGTATCAACATGGACGGCAACTACATCGGGAACTTCAGTGTGATTGGCTCCTCCGCTCCGGACCACCGCTTCCTAAACCCGTCTCCAGATGGTCTGAACCGGATCCAACTGTGGAGTCGCACATGGGACAACAAGTGGACCGTTGATGTCGATTTCTCGAAGCATGACTCGTCTGAGACCAATGAGGTTGACGAGTCCTCTATCACGGGCCGTATCACCTGTCTGTGGAGCGACAATAACAAAATCGGTCTCATCCCGGCTCTCGACGAGGTGAGGCAGTTCAGTCCGGCGTGGGTGGCTGTGACCAAGTTCTCTGATGGATTGATTGAGGGATCTCGAGCATTCGAAATCAAGCGTTCGAGTCTCGGGGGTTTGAGGTCTTGAGTCTTAGTGGTAGGAGGGACCTAGTCTCCAGCATTTTATTCCATGTACGATTTACGAGCTGCTTCGTTTTTGATCCATCTCTTTGATTGCGCTGTGCTTTGCTGTGTATCATTCCATCGATGGGCATTTGTTGATTTATAATTTCAGTCGAGACATAACATACCCTTGATTACGTTTAAGTGTATATGTTTGGCTGCGTGCCATAATCCTTACCTGGAGTAAAAAGGCTGTTGCCTCCCACATATGTAGGTAGTTTCAAGTATCGTCCTCGGTGTTATAACAAAGGAAAGGAATTCGATAATTGCATGTGACTCGAATAGACTTCTTACAAAAACTGTGGAGATTGGAACCTCGAAGAGTTTAAAGCAATTTAAACTTGAGCCATAACCATTTGAGCCCTGGTGCCAACGTTCTTTCTATCCATGGAAATTCATCATCCCGGAGAGCCCTATGTAGGTAGAATAGGTGCAATATTGATTTTAGTAAGTTCCAAACATTGAAGTCATCTATAGGTACATGAAACTGTTAACAAACAATTACTCGGAAAATCTGACATGTTGATTCACGGTCTGTCTTAGTTCAAAATATCATCTCGTTTGCATGAAGACCCAGAGTAATCTGGAAGCCACTTTTCAAGCGAAGTCATGACCGAAGAGCGACACAGAAATTAAGAAGAACATCAAGACCATGGGGCTTGCTAGAAATCACATAAGACGGTCTGGGTATTTCCAAGAGAGAAGAAGAGTGTGCAATCGAAATTTGTGTATGTTCAACAACCACATCTCAGAAGATAACTGCTGGGAATCGTTCTATATCCAAACAAAGATGACCATGCATCTACATTGCACTATCGTAAATGAACCCTGGCGGGTTGCACATTGGAGGATTCCCCATTAGGGAGGTTACTGGCTCGGTGGCACTATAACTCTGGGCGAATCCTAGAGCTAGGCGCGAGGCCCGAGTGTTGACCGTGGGAAGTTGAATTTCCTCAGGGTTGTCGGAGAGATCAGTTTGAAGACTGATTAAGGTTACGTCCACTGAGAATGAAGTGAGATATCGGGATCTCAGTGATGATCATATCTCATAAGCCGTGATTCATAAGAAAAAAAAGAAGTTCGTGAGGATAGTGCCGCAAGGGGACCTATTCTCATCCCGGTTTCTCGGGCATTCCCGGACGACTTTGGTGACGTGGATAGGGGCGGAAAGGATTGGTGAAGTCGACCGGGAGGTGATCCACATGGTAGGCGCGGGCCTCATTACTCCACGAGTTGGAGCGATCGGAATTGGTTCGTGTGCGGTCAGACGGTAAATGCTCGAACATGGCGATAGATATGTCGTCGGCATCCATCCGGCAAGGCCTGCGTTGGATGGCCCTAGGGGAGGCATGGGTCACATCAGAGGTCACGCGGGTTGTATCGACGAAATCGGGGAGGTCGCGTGGCGCAGAAAAGGATTCGGGTTTCCAGACGTGATTGTGTACCAAGTGAATGAGTTTGCCAAGGACGGCGAATTCAAGCTTCAGCTTGATGCTGTATACGACGCCTTTGAGCATGGTTTCCATGATGTAGAAGTCTAAGTACTCGGCGACGAGCAGGCCCAAGTCCAGAATGATGATGATGAAGTTGATGGCTAGTAGTTGGTACTGGATCTTGCGTTTGGTACAGTCTGGATTTAAGCGTAGCATGCGTACCGTTTCCCAGATGTATAGCCCGGAGATGATGAACTCCTGCAGACAAAAGCCTGTCATTTGGATCTTTTCCATTACATTGTAGCCTTTCGTCCACCGGCCCAGGGTGGCGTCGTTAGCCATGTTGGTACCGTAGGTGAGAGCGGTAGTGGGCAAATGGAGGATGATTGCATTAATCACGATCATGTTCAACACGCCACGCAGGACTCGCTGGTTTGATAGGACCAAGTGTAGGCGCGAGTACAAAACAACAGACTGGCCGGTGACCATGGACCACCATCCAATTGTGAGCAAGGTGACAGGAAGCCATGGAAGGTCGTCGGTGACTTTGAAAAATTTGAATAAAAAGCCCAGCGAGTAGGGAATAAGACCGGCAGAGGAAACAAACAAGCTCCAAAAGTAGAGTCCTCGGTATTCCGCGAAGGTGACAAAGAGGAGGATCAGGAGCTCGAAGGCATTATACCAAGTGACACCAGCAAGAGTCGCGATGGTAATCTGCATGCCCAGGGAAGGTCCCTCGTAGTGACCGCCGATGCCATCCCCGGCGGCAGTGAAATCGCCCATGGCGTTGAGTCGGGATCAGGGGAATAATAGCATGGCGGGCGTGGATAAGTGATGCGTGGGAAATGGGAGAATGTGGAGAAACTGGAGACCTAATATGCAGTACTCGAAAAGAAATAAAGAAAAGAGAGAAAGAGGAAAAAGCCCCAAAAAAGGACAAAGAGGCAAAGGAAAGCTGGGGCGCATCCCGCATAATTACATGCGGGGGGCGATCGGGGGTACCCCAGACTGCAGTAGATTGTCCGTACGTATCCTTGGAACGTATATGAATTCATATATTCATATATTCATATATTCATATTTTCATATACGGAGAACTCCGTACTCCGCTAGATAATGTATAGTAGGAGTAGTCATAAATAATATACCAAACTGGGAAATACCCCAAAACATACCTAGGTATGGTGTGAGAGATCCAAAAAGGCAAAAAGAAGGATTCGCTTCCCACGCGACTTCGTCTGATTGGAGCTCTTCTTCTCTCTGCATCTCATCAGAATCCATCTATCCACCTGTTACCTATCACTTCGGGGTCTCCATGTTCTACAATAAGATTGTGAACTTATCTCAACCTCTCATCTAAAAACTCCCCCATCTCAGTTCAGGGGCAAGATATTGGAAATATCTCGGTAAAAAGCCACGGGTAAATGGGAAACCTTTGAATTGCAACCCGTTTGCCAGCCAAGGCTTTTTATACCGGGAATTTCCAGCCTCACTGCCAGGGTTATCGCCATTCATTGCGCCAAGGAGAAAATCTCGTTGATTAGCGGATAGCTGCCTCTGCCCATGGAAAGTTTGCTGAAATAATACCTCCTTGCGTCCTTGCATCCTTAATTCCAAGCCATGACAGTCTAGAGCTGGTGAACACAAAAATCAGCAAATCCCACTGCAACGTGGAGAGACTATCACCTCCTTGATTTGGCCAAGCGTTGTCCTTAGAGACTCCTCATTGGACAAAACCAGATCTGCCGATGTGGCGCGTGACATACTTACTAACACAGCCCTAGCCCATTGATTTATGAAAATAAAAAGGTCCACTGTGACGAACACAACGAATCATATTTGATTTCTTCAGACGAAGCAGCTCCTTAATTTTCAGATTACTGATTGGCAGCCTCTCTAGCCCCCAATTCTCATGTAACCGTGACATGAGATCAAAACCCGCGCCAGGAACTCAGCAGTGTTCTCATAATTGGGAATTTCGTCATTGACAGCATTATAGATCCGAAACCCAAGGGATGCTCAACGTATGCGACAATCCGCCCAATGCGCATTATCTAGAAGTCGTTTCCATGCCGAGGCGCGAGGCGCCTTCGATTGTGTTGCAGATTGCCGAGGTGTTGCCGCGGAAGGGTTTCTTCGTCTGGGCCGATCATGTTGCGAGAATACCCGGCCATGTGAATGACTGCATCGGGGACTAGCCCAGGTGGCTCGCGGAATGGCTCGGTTAGATAGAAATGAGAACCCAGTGCGCTGTATACCTATCCGGGGTTTGTCAGGTCGACGCGTATGGTGTGGGCTCGTTCTTCTAGCTCAGCGGGAAGAGAAACGCGGTCGAGGTTCAGCATCCCATGTCCTAGTTGGAGGAGGCATCTGATGATGTGCTGTCTGGCTTTGCCCGACCCTCCAGTGAGCACGATGCATTTTCCCATGTTGTGGTCTTGTTTGCAGGAGGGGGCGTTTGAATAACGTGGGGCCTAAATGACCAAGACACTCTAATTTGGGAAGAAAACCTGTCAGTTGAATACGCAATTTTCGCTTTCGCTGTACGCGAAGCGTGAAGCTGGAGAGAGCGCAGGACTTGAACGATTGACAGTAGAGACGTTGCATGTAGAATAACACTGTATAGTTATGATGTCTTTCTTTCTAGCCAAAATGGTTAACCAACCTAACCTGCAGTGTAATGTAGGGCAGATACTTTTGACCAAAAAAAGATGTTTTAAACCGTCGAATTTGCGTTGGATATGACCCAAAACAGCACGGGCAACGCTCTCGTCAATTGCTTGGGTTTGTTGGCGCTACTAGTTGCTTACTTGCTTGGATCGCCCAATGTTCAAGGCACACCTCGTCCCATTGGCTATGTTTTTGCCTCTTATGTTGCATATGTTGTACGAGCGACAAGTGCCAAGTATGCATGGCCCTAACCAACGATCGAGAAATGTGTACGTTGTACGTTTGCACCCCTGATTGCAAGCAAAGGTTCGATACTCAAAGTGAGTCTAGCAAACTTTCTTGCTCTTTTCTAAAGATTGTTATGAGGTTCATATTGTGGAGCAAGTGCCAGTAGTGAGTTATTGTCTATAGGAAGGCTTGCATTAGCCGAGGGCTGAGAAAGAAGCCCTGGGCATTCCCGTCTCACCCTATGCAGGGCTTACCCCAGATCACACACACGACCTTTTATAACAAGAATTTAGGCTTCTGATTGGCCTATCTGCAATTATCCACAATACCCAGAAGTCCAGATACATCTAATGAGTCATGATTGCGGAGAAAAAAGCTGGATACCTAAGCCCAGCCAAGGTCCTACCCCGGCATTCTATGTTGCGGACATGGCAGGGCATGTCGAATTCAGCTCCCTTGTTTTGCCCGGTTTAGGAGAACTAAGCCACCTCCTCCCAGACAACGGTCTACCCTAGTCACCCTGATGGTATCTCGCACCGGATCTATCCTGCTTGAAAATCGAAATCACCTAGTAATGCCACGCAGAGCGTAGTATCGTGAATAAATTCATAACAATGATTTGGATAATGTGCTCTTGCGGATGGTCTCTACGAGAATACCCGCTACGGCCTTCATCCCATCAAGATTGGGATGGAGAAGCGGCCCCAATTCAAATCCCCCAACCCAGGGTTCTTTGCTGCCAAGTGCATGTTCCTGGCTGAGTTGGTGAATTGGGACTCTCTCACACCAATCGGCTCGACCTTCCACGGCGACAGAATACGCATGTTGTAGAAGAGACGCAACACCGCGGTGATGTTGAATTCTCTCCTGGGTCAGTGGGATATTCCGACTAGTTTGAGTGTCAGGTCCCAGAACAGCAAGATATTCGACAAGGAAGATTCGAGCTCCCGGTGCCTTTTTGTGTATCTGATCGAGGACTCCCCCAAGCCGTTCTGCCAATTCGCTTGGTGATAGTAACACCGAAGATTGGAGCTCGGCATCGCAAGCATCGGCAATCATGCCGCCGATATAGTTTATGTCATTTCCTCCCGCAGTCACGGTGATGATATTGGCATCTTCGGGGAGATCGGAGATTTGCGGTGGGAAGGTCGTGTTGAATGGGGTAGACTGTGGGTCGACTGTTATGTTGAGCAACGTTGCACCAGAAACGGACAGATCAGTGAGATCGGCGTCCAAGTGCTGCGCCAGAAGATGGGGGTAATTCTGCCCTGATCGCAATGCGGCATGTGGTTCGATTTGTGGGGGAATGTCAGGACCAGCAGCAAAAGAGCTGCCCAGGCTTGCGATTTTGAGTTTCTTTTGGGATCCCATGGTCAGATGTTCCTGCAAATAGAAGAGCAGAGCAGGAGAGCAGAGAAGTGTGGCTTGGCTTGAAGTTGGAGAGAGTAGCGTTTGGCAGAAACCACGGTTTCGAGGAATGTTGATGCCTAAAAGGTTAGGCCAAAATTACTCAGCCCAGCTGAAAGCCCTGAGTTCTGAGTTCTTAGGCGGGGCGCAGGGCCCGCCCCGGGCCCGGGCCCAGGGTTCGGGGCAACCTTGGGGGAATCTACTTCGTTTTCACCAGTGAAAAGAGTTTCTCTCACCTTTTTGAGAATTTCTCAGAATTGGATTATGCATTTTAATAAACATGAGCTTCTTGCTTCCACGTAGGCTTTGGCGGCGTGGTGGCGCCTAAATATCCTCCATAACAAAAGCCACCGGGGGAGGTGGGCTTGGGATTGTTAGAACTCGATATCGGTTTCTTTCTTCGGGAACTTGTAATTACTGTAAAAGGACCTCTTGGAAGCTACATGGGTGGCCAAATCTGAGGCTCCAGGGCCTAAATACTTCGGTTGTTTACAATATGCTAAATTTTTACCTTTGAAGTCATGTACCGAGTTGAATTCTCTCTTTTTGAATAGCCGTATTCTGTGTTTGAGTGTAACTTTGAGCTATGGCTGTATTTAAGAACATAAAAGACTTTCCTGGAGGCAGCAGCTCAACAACCAAGTGTTCTTGCTCCCCCCTTAGCCTTAAACTAATGGGCTCGGTGCCATTCGCCACTGATCCCCGACCCTGAATCCCTCTGGGAAGGGGTCACTTGAATCAAGAACTACTTGCTTGAAACTAGTTATCCAAGCCCTCCCAGCAACAGTCGGGAGAACAGCCTTATATTCGCCGACTTGTGTGGTTCCACGAATATGGCTGGTGAACTCGGTGCCAATAATACTGCGATGCGTGAAAATGTCATTCTCCGCCAGCTGACCCCTCGCGTGCAGAACAGCAAGTCGAGCACATGTGCCGGTACCACAAGGACTGCGGTCAAAACGCCCTGGTGAGACAACAACAGTGTTGACAGCAGCCTTGCAGCCATCCTCTTGTGTGAGAGGCTCCGTAAACTCTAGGATACTGACTCCTTTGATTCTGGCGTTCTCAGGATGAACAGGGGTGTAGGAAGCTTGGACTGCGCGTTTGATACGCTCGCCAATCTCAACTAGCTGCGTGCTATATTGAGATTCGATCTTCAGACCCACCGAAGCTGCATCCACGAGCACGTACATCATCCCTCCCCAGGCAATGTCAACGGAGACCTCTCCAAGGCCGGGAACCAAGACTTGATAGTCGAGTTTGAATACAAAGGCGGGTACATTGTCAAATGCAACGCTCTTGCATTTTCCCGCTTCGCATTCTGCTTTCACGGTAACCAGCCCGGCAGCGGTGTCCAGGGTCAGTTCGGTGATTGGCTCTTTCATCGGAACCATGCCGGTCTCCAATAGCACAGTGGCAGTGCAGATTGTATTAGATCCTGACATTGGTGCGTATTCTTCGCTTTCCATAATCAAAAACCCGGCATCGGCTCGTGGATCACAAGGGGGTAGGATCAAATTTGTGTTCATTGAGCACCGGCCTCGAGGCTCGTTGAGTAAAAGCTGACGTATGTCGTCCTTTTCGTTCAAAAAGTGAACCAGCTTCTCGTACATTGTACTGCCAGGGACATCAAGTACTCCGCCAGTGATCACATCGCCGACTTCACCTTCGGCGTGGCATCCAACGACTGACAATGTACGCGAAAAGGGCATGATGTTTTGCTTGGCTGGTGGGTTTTGTTTTTCTTTTGACAAGAGATGGAATTCGGAACAATGGTTATTTGGTTAGAGCCCCAAACTTGTTTTGAATAACTGTTTACAATTCAGAAGATCCCCAAGTTCTTTCCCGGCACAGGTATACTTTTTTTGGGCTAAAGCACAGAGTTGAGCAAAAGTCCCTAAGGCCACGCAACTTAAAATACAGGGTGGACTCTACCTAACATGTAATTGCTTTTGAGGTGCTTTTGTCACGGACGGTCTACTTTGTGTCTGGCGCCGGAAGCGCTACAGGCTCCCATTTCCTAAAGGCTAGCGAGTCATGATTACGGATATGCAAAATATAGTTCCGACATTATGATAGGGCAAGAACTATCATCGCAATTTGATCAACAGGATTATCCACGCATCTGCATGAAACAGGCCCAGGCCCTGATCCAGTATCAGGTGAGAGAACAAACATTAGCAACATCATGGACCACATGACCTTAACATGCATATCTTTCTTGGCTACATTTGGGTCTCTTTGTCTCATTTTACCAGGGTGATTTTGCCGATCAAGTGACTGGTTGTACTATTGATGTTTGCTCGGTCAAACCGCAAAAGGAAGCTGAATGGATCGAGCCCACCTGTCTATATCAGAAAAGCAATTTGCCTCCTCTTCGATCACATTGTCTTCATCATGAACAAGTCTCTCTAAAGTTTAAATTTCTAGAGTCTGACCAAGATCCCAAGTTTATTCATTTTTGGAAAACAACATGCCACTGATTTTCGGCCAATAAGTCCACACTATAGTTGTGAAAAGAGTGGTTGGTATAGCGAAGACCCAATAAATCCAGAACTTGCTCGACATAGTCCAGCCAGAGTCCCCGCCAAAATTGAAAAATGACATGCTGAAGATAGCGCAGATGAAAGTAGGAGGGAGGAATGTAAGTGTAACAAAGGCGATCGTTTTCATCGTGGCACTATCCAATTGGGTTGCCCGACCAATCTCAAGAGTAACACTAGCATCATGCTGAGCCACGGTATTAAATGCCAGCTGAATCTCATTTTGCAGTCTCTTTTCATTGGAAATGGACCGGGATCGTAAGTTCTCGATGAAAGACTGCCAAGATCGCAGGCGAAGACGGATGTCTTCAGAAGAAGGAGAGGCATTATCTGGGTTCGAGTTTGTATAGCTCTCATGTTGTATCAAGATTTGCTCTATATTTTGCAAGGCAACGTCAAGTGTCTCGTTCACATGGATTGCATGTCGGCCGATGTCGTGGAGTCGTCTGTAGTCGGGCTGCGGTCTCCCTTCTGGTTTCCCTTCTGTCTCCATCAGTCGGACATGATCCCGGATACCCCATACAGAGGGCTCCTGAATAAGTGCAATTTGCTCGACTAAACATGGATATACCCAGAATGGATCGCTGAGCCAGTTTTCATCCAATTTCATCACTGCTCTCAGGAAGCGTTCTTTGATTGGTGGGTCGAGATCAAAGGCGAGTATCACAGTCTGATTAGTGGATGACAGCCATCGTGTGAAGATACTTGGTTGATACCATTTGAAACTGGCATTAACGTCTACCTTTTTCACGGAGAACTTAGACCAGGTATCTTAAAGAAGTTAGTGATGCTTGACCATTTATCTTTAGTTCACTTACTGAAACCAGTGGCGACTCCGGAATTGCGCGTTCTTTGACATCCAAAGCCGCCGTTTCCCGAAAGAAAATGATATGACCACCAAAAATGAGGCATACAAAAAGCATCGACGAAGGCTTGTCGACATTGTGAACATCTCTCAATCTCAGTAGAATCGGCGATGCTCGTAACATTAGGGTGCTTCTATAAATTTGGGTAACTTCACATACATGATGGAAATCTTAGACCAAGCCGGAAAAGTATCAGAAAGGTCATTTGGATCTTCAAGGTGGAAGTTCGCCCGCCGGGTTTGTCGCCAATCGCCCGTATCTCCTTTGTTCCGCTGCAATATCAGCAAGTCAGCACAGGATCGGGACTTGTGCTCCTGCATTTTGTTTTCAATAGATGAGGTTATAGCTCGAGGAGATTTTGAGGTCTTTTACGATAGATTACGTAGGAGAACAAATCTCCTTGAGTGGGGGAAGTGAGAAGTCGCTGAGAGGGGCCGAGCCCCCTGAGCCTCAAATGTGCAGCAAAATAGAAACAATTCGAGCAAATGTATACGTATACTGGAGCAGTCTGATGAGTGAAACTCCTCCACTGTTGGCAGGCGTACGTGTCATACCCCCAAACCCAGTGCCATCCAGAAGCAAGTAACACAAAAGCAACAAACACCACCGGTGCGTAATTGACCGTGTCTGCAGCCACAGGGATTGAAGAACGCATGCAGAATAATTAAATGACAAGACTACGCCATCCCAAAAAACGTATATGCAATTAGCGATGGCAATGAATCCTGTTAGATCGTTCATGCTTACCCAATGCCACAACATTTCATACCAGCCCGAGTGTGCCAAGGTCAAATTGGCCACTCTTTCTCTGTCTTCGACCTCCAGCAAGAGACACAGCAATTAGACAAGCATAGCTGGCAGTCAAGGTAATAACCCCGACGCCCGTGAAAGCTTTGAATGCAGTAGTGGATCCAAAATAAATACAACCAATGTTTGAACAACCATGCCAAGAATCATTGCATTAAATGGCACTCCACTCCGTCTCTGTTTACCTGCCTCCGCCAGTATAGAGCCTGGTATACCCCCATTACGAGCAAACGCCAATGTGCTTCGGGAGACAGCTGTGGTACAGCCTATGACACAGAACAGAGGCAACACTGTCAATGGCAGGAGAAGTAGGAATAATCCAGCTGGGCTTCCAATAGCGGACTGGATTATAGTCGGAATGCCCATTTTCAACAGCCACTAAAGCCTCTGTGTCGAGAAGCACAAAAAACAATGGAAAAAGGAAGAGAAACCCGGCCAGGGTGTTAATAATGACCGTTCCAACCATGGGCTTTGGGACTTGTGTTGATGGTCGCTGGACTCCTTCACGCGTATTTTTGACGGGTCAGTTATAGGCTTCTCATAGTGAAAAATGAGACGGGAGATAGTCTTTGGGGGTGAAAATCTAAAATTTACCTACCAAATCACCATGCTAGTGGAGGAAGTGCTATTAGCTGCTTGCAAAAGTCTGACGCAGAAGGACCAGTCTGCTGGCCAACCGAAGGCCGATATCGCGTTAGCCAGAACTGTAACGGCGACAAACATAAAAAAACTCTGTATGATTCCGCTGGGAAGATTCCCACTCCTGGAGCAGATTCGAAAACGTTGATAGACGCAACAAGAAAAAGGGTACTCCCAAGATTGGCTGCAAGTGTGATGGTGATATTTCCAACAACATGTGACCATCCGCAACCCCACGAGGCAAATCTTCGATCTGACTGTGGAGATAGCATAATGGTTTGGCAATAATAGGCTCTGCCGGTAGTTGGATAGATAGAGGTCATTTCGCCGAGTGAGGCAGCCACACATAGATTAATCGAAGAAACAGCAAGCTATCCCCAAATTATATTGACGGGGTCTCCCCCAACAAGAGGGTAGGTGAAAGTCGTAGCTAGTTGTTGGAAGCCTGTGACGGTCACATGTCACTTCTCATTTGCTCCCTGTACTTTAGCCTAGTTTGTAGATAGCTTTCTCTCACTTTCTTCAACGCAAATCACATTTCTCAAGTATCTGCATACTTCCTGTAGTACTCTCTCTCACCAGTTCGTATGGAATTGCTGCGAGTACGAAGGGCGTGAAAGCCACCTGAAGCGTGGAGCGGTTTCGAATGATTTCAGGCTCGTAGCACAAAGCTTCCAGTAACCCCTTTGCTGAAGTTTGTTTGCCTTCTTCAATGGTGAGAAATTCCTTAGGTGAATGGAGCTCGGAATATTTGGTCTTCGAAGAATGACGCTGATGGGCGGTGACTTCGTCTGCCATGATAGAGGTTTGACAAAATCGGGACAAGTAACGAAAAAAGGAATAATCTCCTGGTATTAAGAGATATTGAGCAAAGTTGGGTCAAAAAACTGAGTAAAGTAACCACGCCTACAGAGGAATTTTCGGAAGCAATAAACATAAAGAATCCGGGCTGTTTATCTCCTATTCTGGCTATTGGGATTCCTGTGCGTAGCTACTCATAGAATTGAGCACATTGACGAGTGAGAAAGAAATTCATTCAACCGTTGTCCCATATCTCTCCAAAAGTACGTTGCCAAGATAACGTTTGACAGGAAATTTCAATGACCCAACCATCCCTGGATATCTGACATGAAAGATAAGACGAGTAGAGAGTTGATCGGTTCACCCAGCTAAGCTAGTACTAGATAGGTTAGCGCCTAAACTCTAATGCGTGGCGGCTACGCTATACCAAATACGGCCTCCCTGTGCATCCCGTTGGTCCGGATTTCCCCTCTCGAGCCATCTATGTTGTACCTATCACATTGTGAGGTGTACGGAGTATATGGGCATAGATTAGCATTGATTGGCTCGGGGGCCTGTATAGGTAATACTTTGTAGTAATCAACTGACGCAGCTCGACAGTTGACATTGATTCAAGTATATTGTCATCCAATTCCCGATAGGCCATGATCGTAACATCAATGAGCTTTCACAGCTAGAGTTACCCGTTCAAATTTCCCCTCACAGTACGAAGAAAACTAGGATGAAAGGACTCGAACTTCTTCGCATATATAAGGTCATAATCAGGCACGGTGCAGAGAGAAATCAATTCAGAAGCAGTTGCCATTGACTGATAGTTGAAACATGGAGCATTCTGTTTTCCCACCAAGAGCGAAGTGGGATGCTCGAATGGTGGGGGACTCCTAGCCAGAAATTGTGGCGAAATCAAATCATACGTACAACATAAGTACATACACACATCCCCGCACACCCGATTCAGGTCCTTAAAATCACTTGTACTTGATGCCACCCAGGTTAGTGATGTCCAAGCCATCTTTAGACATGCTGGCCTGAAGATCAAGATTTCCCAAATGAGGAATTTCTTGCAAATGCTTGGAGCGTGTTTGGTCACGCGCTTGTTAAGTGTAAAAGACGCTAGTATACATTAGGAAACCGAACCGCCTCTTATCGTATCTTTGGGCCATTTCTGGATTAGCGCGAAGAGATGGTCCACGGGTGCGGGGAGATGGAACCAGTCACCAACTGGGCAACCTCATCAGTCCCGCTTCAAACCAATCGGGGTGAATAATATCAGCAGAGATGAGGCGTTACTTATCAGCAGGTGATCGGATCCCGGTTCATAAACCGGCCTTCGATCGGGTTCTCATCCGATGGCCCGCTATCTCAGACGTTTCCCCCTCTCTCTGCGAAACAATTTCAACATCCTTGCTTTAAGAATAATGGAAACAACAAAGAGATTAGCTTCTCCACAGAAGAAAAGGCAGAATCCCAACCGGTGCCGACCAAAATCAAGAGGGGGCTGCCAGAGGTGCAAGCAGCGGCGAGTAAGTCGAGGTGAAAGACACACAGTTGCTCCTTCATCCACGAAGGCCTTGTTTGAATCTCAAATAATTAATACTTATTCAGCGCAGATGTGACGAGGCAAAGCCAAGTTGTCAGGAATGTACCAAGCGTGGACACATATGCCCCGGTTACCAAAAGCAGAGCTTGCAGTGGCGACATGTTTTCAAAGGCAGCGAAGGCCCAAATCGGCCAGCACCACCGATTGAGCCTCCCGAAACGGTTGCGACCGAATTTTCCGAAGTGAACTATCCAATACAGGATGAAAAACACAATCTTCAGAATGAAACCCAGGATATCTGGGATACGGCCAGCCCAAACCTATTTGATCAGCTGCCGGATTTTGATGAGCCAACAGATGCCTGGTTCTATACCGAGCCAGGATCTAATGGTACGGCTTTAGTGAAGCCTGATGCCAAGATGGATGGGTTGTCGATTTTGCGCCAACGACTGGCCAACACATCTGTCCCCTCCTTCCTCATTCAATTACCAGTGATGTTGGTGCAATATTACTTTCATACGGTTTGTAACCAATGGTCATCTTTTGACTGTCCACTCAATCCTTTCCGAATGATAGTTAGCCGGCTCTGGAGTCGAAATGCGGCGATATACTTTGCTATCCAGAGCATGTCAGCTGCCTCATTAGCCAACGATTTTCCAACCATGCGAGCCATCGGAATACAGACACAGCAACAAGCAATCGCATGCCTGAATAATATTGTCCAAAAGGGTTCCACTGAGACGAAAGATGATGAATACTTTCTGGCACTGCTAATGATTGGATCCACCACTGGGTGGCACGATGCTTCCGATTTGGGGCTTCCATATCTGAGAGCGGCCCAAGACCATCTTCTGAGACAAGAACGCCAGTGTAAGGATGCAAACTCTGCCCTCGCAAAACAACATCCACTTTTCAAACAGTGCCTCCTTTGGTGGAACTTACTAGCTGCCTTTGTGGCAGAGGAGTCGCCCATTCTGGACCTGGAAAGCTCTATAGAAAACATCGACACTGATATTTCAGTCTATCTTGTCGATGGACAGGTCCTACCGCATCCGTGGACAGGGTCTCTCAGATATTCATTGGGTCTCTTCTATCGAACTGCACGAGTAGTTCGAGCCGCAAGAACCTCCCTCCGTCGAATGCCAGCCGCTTTGGATCCCACCTTGATTGACTTAAGCTCCATGGCTGAGGAACTCGATCTCAGGCAGAAAGCCGAATATCTCGAGGACAAAATTCTCTTTACGGGCTTCTCATTCTATTGTGGGCCTGTCGACATCGGTGACACAAACACGCCACCGTCGCATTTTCTTACGTTGGCCGAGGCAAATCGCTGTGCGGCACTGTTGCAAATTTATCATGTCTTCCCAGACATCCTTGAAGAACGACTGCGAAGTAATCAAACCGCAGACAGCGAAAATCCTATCCCGGCCCTCTTTTCGCTGTTGTTCCCAATAGCCACCGAATGGTCATCGTGCTCGGTGGAAGACGCACGACGCACCCTGGCACTTCACATTGTGTCCCTCTTGGAGGAGCTTCCTTCAACATCTGGAACGAAGGTTATGCAGCCCATCGTTTTGGCTTGCATCTCTAGTGACCTTGTTTTCTCGTCTGGGTCTATGCTTGGCGCCACAGAAAATGCGATTCCCAGTCTGAGTACCCTGGATGTCGAAATCGCCCAGGCCAGACGAAAGGTCAAAATGCGCTTGTCTGAACTTATATTAATTCTACCAAAGCTGCCAATGCAGCGCATTTATAACGTTGTGCATGAGACTTGGGATCGTGCGGACTCTGGTTTAGAAGCCTTCTGGCTGGATGTTATGCTGGATTTGAATTTGGAAACAATGATGGGATAGGCTCGGCATTGCTTACAGGATCCTGCCTCTCTATTCAATGTCTCTATATCTATTTATCAATACTTTCAATTTGGATTTACTTGATGAGATGAAACTTGCTCCAGGAAATCCTCTAGTTTTATAGATGACTCGCCCACGGATATCACTTTATCACCACCTCGCCCATATGAAAGTCAAAAAGGAAAAATTTCGGAAGGTAAATGAAATGATAATACAAGAGCATACCCATTACAGTCCCAAGAATGAGAGTATAGCTAGGGTCATTCAGTCTCGTGCGGTTTAGGGAAGTCGTCCATAGCGTTTTGATTTCGCCAACAATGAGAAGGTTGTCAACATCAGGGTCTACAATAACATACGATCTGCAGAGTATTCCCACAAGAAACACTATGTCAATTGCTAAAAAGGCATGCTGGTGGAAGTAAAGTGTCTTCCACTTTCTTTGCAGTAATAATTTTATCAGCGCATCTGCATACTTTCTCGTGGCTTAACACAAAGCCCACAGAATGTGAATTGAAATGGCCTAAGACAAGACCAGGTCGACCCTCTATCCTACCTATATAACCTAATACATTGACCAGCCACCACTTGCACTGATGATCTGGCCCGATACCCACGAGGCATCGGATCCTGCCAACCATCCAACAATGCTAGGTACGGAACCACAGCCTACGTCATGAGCATGAGACCACGCACGTTAAGGTTGAAACCCTCATTGTAATTTTCAAGCGTTACGCTTTGCATACTGCTCACACCATTTGAGTGCCTGGCCCATGACTTGTGCTTATCCGCAGATTGTCTCCAGGTTGGGAGGAACCGTGGTGGGCTCTGTGAGATACCAATACCACAAGGCGCTCCGGTGATTATTATAGTCAGGGGCAGTAGTGTGTGGCCCTAATAATGAGCTTTATTTCTATTTGCTTGAGATAGCCAAGGTCATTTAGTACCTGGGAAAGATAGGACACAATTTCTGGTAGGCTGAAGATCATGTCATCGGCAGCTCCATTCTGCACGATCTTTCTATTGAGATGAGTCTCTAAATTTCACCCCGCGGCATTGGGGATTTGCTCTGTAGACACGAGACATGGACCAAGTAGGTCTAACTAACTAGGCGGAGGTCTTAGCCCTGGGGATCAGGCTTACGGAGGTGCTCGCTATCATGGACTTCACAACTTATTTATTTCCCAATACAACAAGAGTTATACAAATCGATGTTTTAATTCGAGCTTGATTGATTGATTGATTGATTATCACTATCATACTACAAAGGTTACTGCTAAGCATGTAATCTTTATGGGCCTGCACATCTGTCTCAGATGTTCGGCCTTCCTTTTAGCCCTCGAGATAGATAAAGAGCTAGAGTGGGCTCACTGGGGTTAACCGAAGGATTTGTTGAAGGAATATGGGAGAAAGGTTAAATCGAAAGGTGAAAGATGAAAGATGAAAGATGAATATAAAAAAGGAACGTTGGAAGTATGAAAATACGTTCGTGGTGCTGAGTCATCTGACGTCAAGCGCGTTGTTTACGTTTTGGGCTCGCTCGCTTCGACTTTTGATGCTTCCCCACACCCTATCTCGACCCAATTACCCCCTGCACTACTTCTTTCGGCTATTGCATTCTTTCAACATCTGTTGATTCCTTGCATTTGCATCTTCAATCATGGCGATCCGCCGTTCCGCGCGCATTCGTGCTCAGGACACCCCGGAGGTGAGTAACATAGCAACAACACCTGTTGTGGGACAGATTGAGGTCTTAACAACCGTTGAAAGTCGAGTAAACTAACTTATACTGTTTTGTTCAGGCTGAAAACATAGCCCCTCAGCCAGCGGCAGCTTCCAGGCTTCACTCTGTTGCCGAAGGAGAGGAGACTGACACCTCCGAACTCCCACACGTCCAAACTCCCCTCGTGAAAATTCCTTCTGCAAAAACACCTCGTGCGTCTGCTCAACAAAAGCGCGCTAGTATGAGGACCCCCACTAGTGTGACCGCGGCTCGTCCGTCCCGCGAAGAAATGCATCCCAGCAAAGCGCAACAGAGCACAACCAAGCACGCAGACTCGGGCCTGCTCCTAGGATTCAATCCTGTTAAGAAAGATTCAAATGGCAACGTAGTAAAGCATGGCATCAGTGACGACACCCCGACCAAATCCAAGGCTTCTCCCGCGACCGACCAGTTTGGGACCCCAGGATTCGAATACAAGTTTCATTCCCAGGAGACCGAACTCAGCGACGAGGCCAAACTGCTAATGGAAAGCGTCCGTGCCGATGCTGCTCGAATCAAAGCGCAAATGGCCCAAGGCAACTCAGAGCAAGAACACGAAGGTCACGAGGCCGGACAAGTTCATGGAGGCCGGAAGATCGCCATGCCAAAGGGCAAGACCAGCCGCTTCAACGACATCCACATGGCCGAATTCAGAAAGATGGACTCCATTGCTGGGCACGCTTCATCTTTCCGCGCTACTCCCGGTCGCTTCCAGCCTGTTACCAAGTCCCTGAAACGGTCCAAGTCCAAGGCGCAGCTTGATGAGCCAGAGAGTCAGAACTCGTCCCCTTCTCGCTCTGCCACTAAGATTTCAAATCTGTCTACTCCCACGGCCGCTACAACAGCTAAGCGTGCCAAGCACAACCAAAACGAAGATACATCCACTCGTCATGGATCAAAGGATCAAACACAGAAGATCGAAACTCCTCGCCGACCTGCAGGTCCTCGCCCTCGCCCAAACGTTCGCAGTTCCCTCATGACTCCCACACATGCTTCGCTTGCTCGCACGACCTCTACCAGCATCAAGGCGCCAAGAACCTCAATGATTCCATCCTTAAAACTTTCTCCGGCTGCCAAAACAATGGCCTCACCTCGAACTCCTCGCACTGATTTCAACCCACGCCTCAAGAGCAAATTGCCTACCCTCGGTAGCCTTAAGTCTATTCTTCGTCGGCGCCAACCGCTCTTCTCCCGCGACCCTGCCAAAATTGCGTCTGGTACCCACGTTGCAGCGCCCGATTTTAATCCCAAGTCGCTCTTTGGAGGAGCTGGTGATATGAGTGACTCTGCTCCAACCCCTTCGCCAAAGAAGCATGTTGAATTCACCCCGAGTGTGAAGTCTCGTCACGAACTTGCTGTCGCCTCGCCCTCTCCTTCCAAGGCCTCTTCCGCTCAGCGTCGTTCTATGACCGGAGATGTGGTCTATCCCACTCTCCCGGCTCTCACTCCCGAGAAGAACTTGGCTGTCTCAACGTCCACTGCTCCTACTTCCGAATTCAAGTCCATTCGTCATGTTCGCAAATCGGATGCCGGTGACGAGCCCGCTCCAAATCAAGAGCTTCCCGTGGTTACTCATGGCATTGCTCATGGCATTGCCAATAAAAAGAGGCACCGCAACGAAGTCAATGACGAGGATCCTCCCAGCACTACCAATAGTGAGAATGTGCCGCCTACCAATGTGCAATCTGATGAGCGCAGCAGCAAGAGGTTCAAGTCCAACCCGCCTACTCCAAGCCCGGTCAAGAAGCGTCTCACGAAGACTCCTGTGCGTCCTTCTGGCAAGATTGGCACTCCTGCTAGCAAGCAAAAGAGTCGTGGTGTTCTCAGCATGAGCCGCCTCAACATGCTTTCCAAGCCGAAGAGACAGGCCTAAACATGCAATGACCTGATGAGCACACACCGGGCGCGCTCGGCCGCGTCTTGATGAAACAATTTTTTTTCAGCCTTATGATCAACCTAGCACCTTTTTTTCTTCACCTTCTGGGCCCTTGCAGTCCAGCCAACGCTGCAGTAATGCTTTTCTGCAGTGTCAACGAACCAACATTTCCATTCTTGATTTGTATCTACTATCATTTTCTATGGTCTTCGGACCCTCCCCACCTTACGAAATATCTTTTTTTCGTGTCTGGTGTTGTTTTTCTTCCTTTCTTTTCTGCCTGTTTCACGGGTAAGCCTTTTGTGGGAAATATGGCGTTTACAGTTATGCCTTTGGGCTATTACTATTGGAAAGGCGTCATGGTATTTTTGTTTCTGTGTATTTATTGTCAATAAAATTTTTGAAATCAGATGAACTCTGTGATAAAACATCGTGTGCACTATGGGTACTACATTCTAAACTTTTACCCTAGAAGTATAGGATCTCAAGGCTGATGCATCAAATGGAAGCCCGAGGTTGCAAAGGATATTTCTCCTTCACATAGAAAGAAATAGGTACATGCGAATGTCGGCTTTCTTGATGATTCACTTTTAAATCCCTAAGATAGCTAGTGTGATTATAATACAGAGGTGTAGAATTCTCTTGGAAGAAAGAAAGAAAGGTCTATAGAATGGAAGGTTAGAACTCTTTGATGAGGTGTTCAGTTATTGAATGTAGCTTATCTGCCTGTATTTTAGATATGCAAGTTGACTCCCTCTGTTTGGAAAAAATGGCCCAGTGGCGCAGTGGTTAACGCGCCGTGCTTGTATGTACATGTACAGGAACACGGAGACCGGGGGTTCGACTCCCCCCTAGGCCCTTCTTTTCTTTTTTTCCCTCCTACATATCTCGATCACAAGAACAGTCGGCCGCGTTCACGGCCTTGTGATGGATGTCTTTTTATGCTGTACTTGGTCTTTGTAGCTGGTCTCCCTGTCCGGTCTTTTAGATGTACATCAAGGGGTAGGTAACATAAACATACTTTCTGCTGGAGACTTTCCTATGTACAATCAGGGATGCATGATGTGAGATTTGTCAACCATTTGTTGGTTAGTCTGGGTATGAAATATTATATTCTATGTCTATATTTCTCTCATCTCGTTGTTCCTGAAACGAGGTTTTTGAATCACACTCACTCAAAGTATGTTTGGACTGTCCGCATCACAACTGGGGTGTTTTATGCGGGTTCCAGTTGAGGGAGACTCGTAAAAAGCTGAGGGCTCTAGTATATTAAGACACTGTCCGGGGGCATCTATTGAAGGGAGGTTACGTGATTGCCAAAAGGTAAAGCCAACTCGAAAGGGCAATTCATAGGTCGGCCATTTACAAAAGAAAGATTTCAAGGTCATGGATGAATCAAAGGATTTGCTATGTACAACATACAGAAATTAGAATCTCCATCCATCATGGAGATCAAAAAAAGCTAGCAATACATGAAGGTTTCGAAGAATTGAAAGAAGGTGCAGAAAACAGAGGGCCTTCCCAGCAGTAGAACAAATACTCAAAATAAGCGATTATGCCCCGATCTGCCGTGCAGACAAGAGCCTCCATGGTATAGGACGGAGAATGGTACAGTGACATTAAGCATGACAATCATTCGGGAGTTGTAGGGATATGGGGGGTGATTTCGGGGAGGGTTGAGTCGAAGAGGTGTAAAAATATGAAGCAGACGCAGAGGAACGGAAAATGGTAGATTTGCATCTGAGATGCAAGCAAAGCAAGGGAGACATCAAGCCTGGACTGGAGCGAGCTTCGAATCATGGATGGACGATACAGTAGGTATCAGTTTTTCATGGTTTCCAGGAAGGAATCCAGGTTGTATTCTTCCTGGTATTGGCGGTCATCCCAGAGCTCGCCCAGATCGTCTAGCCAGCCCTTCTTGCCCTTCTCCTTGACCTCGCCGTCAATATCAACCATGTCGACTTCGTTGCCGGCTGTGTCGCTTGGCTTCTCGGCTGTGTCTGCCGTTTCGCCCAGATTGAACAAGTCAAGCAGTTGGTCTGTGTCCATTGTTCCGAGGCCGGCGTTTTGTTGATTGACCACGGTGGAGGCGACGTCGATCTTGAATCGTTGCAGGCTGTGGCGGGGTTGATGTTAGTCTCTGTGCATCTGCAGGGTTCGTGTGGAATGATAATAACTTACTTCAGGATCTTCTCCTCCAGGGTACCTCGCGTGATTAGGCGGTACACATTGACAACCTTCTTTTGGCCGATACGATGAGCACGGTCCATAGCCTGGATATCTTTCTGCGGATTCCAGTCGTGCTCCACGAAAATGACGGTGTCTGCACCAGTAAGGTTGAGACCCAATCCACCAACACTAGTGGTCAGGAGCAAGACGTCATAACTAGGGTCGGTGTTGAATCGGTTAACAATATCCTGGCGCTTGGTTGCTTCCACGCCTCCGTCCAGGCGAAGGTATTGAACGGATGGGAGGAGTTTCTTAAGGACATCGTTCTGCACAATGTCCAGCATCTCCTTCATCTGACAAAACACAAGGGCTCGGTGGGGGCTGACATAGCTTGCGCCTGTATCCAGTTCACCCTCAGCTGTGTGGTCAAGGCCAATACCGCAATCCACCAGCAAATCTTTTAGGGCGTTTAGCTTGGGCGCGTGGCAAAGATCTCTGATGTTCGAACGTTTGGCAGTCAGGAAGGTCTGCACCTCGTTGTACTGCTTGTGGCCTTCCTTGACGACCAAGGCAGGAGAGTTACATAGACGTCGCATGTATTGAAGCGCCTGGAAGATGTGCTCTTTGTCGCCTCGGTCTGCGCTGCCCACTTTGTCGGCCAGCTCCTTCTGCTCCTTCTTAGAGAAATCCTCGAACAGTTTCTTCTGCAGTTCACTCGGATCGCAGTAGTAGTTCTGAATAATCTTGGGAGGGAGGTCATTCAAGACTTCCTCTTTCAGACGACGGAGCAGGAATGGCAGGACCTGTTTGTGCAGTGCCTCGATTGCTAAAGCACCTGCCTCTTGTTCCTTGGAAGATGATTTGCTGAAACGGCTCGCTGCAATAGGCTTGGCAAACCGATCCAAGAAGACCTTCTCTGTTCCCAAGAAACCGGGCATCAAGAAGTCAAAGAGCGACCACAGTTCGAGGACGTTGTTCTGGATCGGAGTACCAGACAAGATCAGACGGTGGTTGCTAGCTAACTTCTTAACTGAAGACGTGATCTTGGCCTTGGGGTTCTTGATGAGATGGCCCTCGTCTAGCACGCAGTAGTTGAAGTTGATAGGGCAGAGAATATCGTTGTCATTGCGGCAAACATCGTAGGAAGTTACGATGACATCTGTCGTGGCCAGTAGGGGTTGAAGTCTGGACCGTTCCGCGGGAGGGCCGACATATGCAATGCAACTGAGGAATGGGGCATACTGCTTGACTTCCTGCTGCCAATGTCCAGAGAGGGAAGGTGGACAGACAATCAAAGAGGGCAGTTTTCGAGAATCTGTCGATTGACTCTTGGCGAACTCCTCCGCTCGCATATGATGGTCACTTGCCACAATGCAAATTGTCTGCAGAGTCTTACCAAGACCCATGTCGTCGCAAAGAATACCATGGAGATTGTAGCGATTGAGGAAAGCAAGCCAGTTGACACCATCTTGCTGGTAAGGTCGGAGCTCCGCCTTGATCGCGACTGGAATTTCGAATGGCTCGACCTTACGCACGTCCAGCATCTGGGACATGAACTTCCTTTCTCGGTCACGGCCCTCGAGCAACTCTGCTGAGAAGCCAGGGGGATCGGGAATACCGGCCTCCAGGGGAACAAGTTTGACAAGGGTGGCGAAGGATGTTGTTGCTAGAAGACGCACATCATTGTCGGAGTCGCTCATTCGGCCAAGCACAGGAACCACCAGGAAGATGACATAGGGGAGAATTCCATCTTCCATAACATGGATCAGATGATAGATACACTCAATAGCACCTTGGCGGTGATTGACATCCAACCCATTGTTAATAATTGGTAAGACCTTTTCAACCAGCATTGTCATGCCCTTGACAGTGATGACACTACAAATTGTAGCGAAACATTTGGCTGCTGCGTAGCGGATGACGGAAAGTCGGCACTGCAAACCCTTGGCGATAATCGGCATAAGATCGATAACCCAATCGTGGAGACCCGGATCGAATTTGGGCAGCAGAGCCCGCAGCGTAGACAGACCATCCACGATCTCCTGACCAAGTTCATTCCCTGGGTTAGTGATGTCCTCGGGAAGTTCATCTTCTGCCAAAGCATCTCTCAATGGCCGTTCAACTAATTTCGCGAGATTCGGAACCTTCTCCAAAAGCTCAGCGCCGAACTTGACTGCCAGCTGCTCCAGCGCATCCTTAGCACCACGACGCATAATCCGTGCCTCTCTTGCCTCTTTTTCGAATTTGGCCGCATCTGGATGGTCGCGTCGGTCCTCTTCTTTGCGTAGCGACAAGATTGATTTCTCCAATTGCGCATTGTGCGGGAATTCAGGTGTCTCGGACGTGTCCACACAGCAATATTTGACCAAGTTTCCAATGATTTTGTCCACTGGCCCACGCTTCGTGGCGGCTGTGTAGTGTTCGATGAGACCTGCCACTGCTGTCGCAGAGCGCTGCTGAAGTTCTACATTCTCCTCTTTCTTGACACTGTCCATCATACCCTTGATAATGTGACCGGGCTTCTTAGGGATATCCCGCAACGCGACCAGGGCACCAGCAGTCGCAGCCAGAACACGCATGTCCCGCTGTTCCCTCATCAGTCGTGCCTCCTCGACAGCGGATTGTGCAGTGGTACGAGTGTCATTCAAGACTTGAGTTGCAGTGATTCGTTGGGCCGGTGTGAGGTTTTTCTTCAGTCGGTCAAAGTCAGGGCCAACAATTTTCTCAGCGTCCGCCAAGGAAAATGCGTTAGGCCCGGCTTCTGAGTCCCCCTGGACGACCACAGCCAAGGTTGGCAGCCGAGAAGGTGCCACATGCGCATGATCCCGGAATGTATTCAGCAGCGAATGGCACTGGGAGCGCGCGACATGAAGGTAGCATGCAATGTCCCCATACCAGGGTGGGCGCTCACCTTCGAGAATTAGCCGAAGACGGTCACACAGAGGCGAGCGATATTTGCTCTCTGGTCCGGATTGGCGAGCATACTCTTCGATGACCATAGCCGAAGCAAGCTGCGTTGTGGAAGCAGAAACATTAAGACCATCCAGAATTGCCGGCCAAAGACTTGGTAGTTCATTTTTGTCCCAGAAAGATATCAGCCCGCCCAACGCCTTCGCGGCGTAGATCTTGGATCTCAACATGGTATCTGCACCAACGAGGTCGACATCACCGGAAAGCATGTGTCCATCCACGTTGTGAGCTGAGGGCGGGGGTGGCTCTTTTTCTTTCTTCTCTGATTTGCGCCTCCGTCCCACCTTGATCTCACCCCCGCCCGGAATGGAAGCAGGAGGTGAACTTTTAGAGGGTGTGGGAGCCGGGAGAGCGGTGGAGAATGGCAGACCAGACGGTTTGATAAAGAGCGAGGCGTTCATAGGGATGGGGTACCGGGGAACGCCGAAAGCACCCAGAGTCAGAGTGACAAGAGGCTGAATGGAGTCCGATAACTCCTCTTCAGATTTGAATGAACCGCGCAGCTCAACAACGTTGAGGAGTTCAGACCACACTTGACCAGACAGTTTAAGAACACCCTCATTGCGCTCCACGAGAAGATTTTGGAATATCAAGCGCAATGCCTTTCCATCTACCCAATCTGTGGTGCCCTCGCCCTCCAGCTTCAAGAATGTCATGAGAGCCCGAAGGACAGCCGAGCGAACGCTAGTGATGGTATGGCGGAGGAATGGATAGAGGCGGGGGACAAGTTTTCCAAATGACGCTTCCGGATCATCTGCGGCGTTGGCCTTCATGGCATCCAGAACTTTGGAGAATGTGCACAGCTTGGCCAAAAGGTCCATCACAGAGCCTGTACTAGCACTAAGATCGTCCTGTAGATTGGAGAGGCAGTCCCAGACGATTTTCATCAGAGGGCCAAGAGTGCCAGTCCGGGAGGACACAAACTCCTCTGCAATAGGAACTAGTGTGGCGGCGCTAACAGCCCGAACATCATCATCATAATCAGCGAGGCCTTTCATGACAGCTTCCAGGACGCCATCCATCATATTAGAATCCTTGACAAGCAAGTCCTTGCGAACTGCGACGAGGTACCGCAGCCCGATCATACCTCCATGGCAGACCTCCCATACGGGGCGGTCCAGTCCCAGGTCAGTCTGCAATATAATCCGGTATAGGCATCGGTAGACCGCTCGGACTGAATTCGGGTGTAAGTGTGATAAAAGAGCACCGAGAGTCTGGCCCACGGTTTCGCGAATCGGGGCAACCACATTGTCTGAAATGTAATCACCGAATCGGTCAAGCATCAGAACACAGAGTAATCGGCATGAGAGGTCATCCAGCCACCGGCGGTTGAGGGCATCGTTTTCTAAACGACTTTTTCCATCCAGGCGGCCAGCTGCCACACCCTGGACCCTAACCACTTCACGCAAGGCCATTGCGGCGCCATGTCGAACTTCCCAGTTCGAGTCAAAGATGTCCATTGTCAAGAATTCACACATGTGTTCAAGAGGCCATCCTGCACCCTGTTCCACGTTTTCGGGCTGGATATGAGGTCGCTCTGGGACGGCAGCTCCCTTGAATTCAGTGACGAGCTTAGAATCGTCATCTTCTTCGGTACGTTCAAGTGAAAAATAATCAGGTTTTGTCTCGCCGTTCTGATCATCTCCATTCTCTGCTTTGACGGGATAGGGGGTTGTGGCCACAGGTGTTGTGACAATATCGGACTGTCGACGGGAAGATAAATCCACGACACGGACTTTGTTGGCCCCCATCTTGGCATTCTGCTTGTTTTTCCGCTTGAGCTGATTGAGCTGTCGTTTGCTCAGACCCCCATCCTCCTTCGTCGCACTTTCAATAGGCGAGGAGGGTCGGCGGGAGGGAGCTTCGTGCAGGTTCTTGTGATGAGAGATTGGCGGGATAGTTGGCTCATGCTTTGGGGCAGGAGTGACCACTTTAGGGGCCAATTCGATGTCCTCGATCAAGTCTTCTTCCAGGTATTCACCTTCGAGACCCAGTCGCGAAGTCAAAGTCTTCTTTTGGTGCTGCAGGCGTGAAGCTGGTTCCATGGACGCGAGGGAATACTCATACTCCTTGCCCGCACTTCCAAGCAGCCGCTTACCATATTTTAATACGGAAGGGATGTCCAAGGTATCGAGTTTGAGGAAATCATCGGCCAGGATTGGCTCTTCGGATTTGATCTCGGACTTGATCTCCACATCATCTTCATCTGCTGCAGACTTGATCTGGAGTCCATCGTCCTCGTTTGGATCATAAACATCTGCGTTGGAGACAATCAGTCCAATAGCTTTGGCAGAGGCCGTCCTTGTGTCCCAGGACTTGGATCTGAGGTAAGGCAGGATGCGCCCGAGTAGATTAAACAGTTCATCTGGATGCTGTTTCTGCACATCTGCAAGCTGCTGAGCAGCAGTATTACGAATCAATTGAGTACTGCCCGTCTCGAGTAGCCTGTGTTGTCATTGGTCAGTGGTCAGAGGTTTCACGTGATTGAGCGCATTGGGTCGAAATACTCACGTGACGAGACGGTCGAGTCTAAATTGAGTTAGCTTCACGTGACAGGCGCGTGGTTATTGGTTGAAGGGGCTTACCGGGAAGCCATCGCGGGTCTTCACTTTTCTCCCGACTATGCGGCACAATTTTGAATAAAGAGAAGAAAAAAAAAGAAACGCCGCAAAGAAAAGAGCAATTGCGCGCGACAAAGCGCGCAATTAGGGTGGAAGGACCTCGATATGAAAAACAAAGACCAAACGCCCAACACCTCAAGCCGCGATGCTGAGTCAGCGGGGGGATTTAGATTTAGTACACAAGAGCGAGGGTCGAGGTCACGCAGCCGGGTTTATATCATTGGGGGTGCTTCTGCCCGGCGCGCTGGTCCATGTTTGGGTCACTCCGCCTAGGCTGTTTGTGGTTTAGCGCGGGCGGTGGGCTTCCACTCACAGCGCGCCGGTTTTTTTTTTTTTCTGCTGCTGAAGGATCACGTGAGTTCAGGAAACGCGTTGGATGACATAGAGCATTTAGATTGATCAAAAATACCCAGTTCAATGGTACTAAAGATATTTTGATGGAGCGAACTTCCCTGAATTCAAGCAAAGGGTTATTTGAGAATTCGT
This sequence comes from Penicillium italicum, assembly GCA_002116305.1. Lineage (NCBI taxonomy): Eukaryota > Fungi > Ascomycota > Eurotiomycetes > Eurotiales > Aspergillaceae > Penicillium > Penicillium italicum. The sequence goes on along the minus strand of LWEC01000327.1, from coordinate 224,027 downwards.
TCAAGCTTTGAAAGAAGGAGGGAGTAATGCCAAGACATGCCAGATGGCCTCTTCAAAGTTCAAGGAATTATGAATGATCAGCAGTGTATGTACATCAAAGTAGGTGATGGTTCTATGATATTTGAAGGATAGGTGATCAGGTTGTGGTGCCAGAAGTGATGCTTTTATATACTTCTATGAACATATAAGTGTCAATCCAATTTTGTTGCTATCCAAATGCATTTGATCGGCCTGCCGAACTATATATAACTTATCCGTTATATAGATTCTTGTATTTAACAATTTGTTTTCCTTCATGCACCTCTCTTATATTAACCCCTCGAGCGGAGCCCATAAACAATGTGTACTGACCTATATAAAGACAGTCATGGGCTTAATAGCGTCATACAATCTTCAAAGTCTAATCCTTTGAAGAATACCAGAAGAAAACCAGCCATACAAAGAACCCCGGGATAAGCGGCTAGACGCGTGAGACTGGTAATTTGACCTATGTCCCTGTGCCCAATCAAAATTCATGCTGATCTTGTGAATTAGACTTCTGAGATCGGATATATCTCGTCCTACATGGTAGTATCTGCCATTTCCAAAATCCAGTATGGACCGTCCATATCGAAATTAAGGATAAAGCACCGTTTGTCGTTGAAAAAGGAGTATCATTTCGCACCGACAGACCTGAAAGTCAACCAGTTGAGCGTTTCTATACAGTCACAGGCTCCGGGCAAAAGTCCCGGGGCGGAAACACGGAATCACACGCATTGAAAAAGAATAAACACATCATTCCATTCACCGTTGGCTCAGCACATTGGCTGCCTCCTCTTCCTTCCCAAGTAGACCCAAGCTCCGGATTTGCTCAGCCTTAGGGGCATTCTCTCGCGGGTGTGCGGCCTCGGCCTTGCGATAAGCAGCTTGCATCTTCATAGTGCGGAGAGCCTGTTGTTCCAATTCCCCATCATTAGACTCAGGTCCATCAAGTGTGCAGGTATTTCCATCGAGCGGGGGCTGCCCTTACCTCTTTCCGGTGATGAAGGCACTCATAGTAGTCGTCCAAGGCGGGCACACACTTCTTCTTGCCAGTTGCACCGTCGCCCGAGTTCACCACGTAGCAGCCAAGAACCTCCTGCCAGAAGGGATAGCAGCGGCCGGGACCTAGAAAAAGCCATATTGCGTTAGCCGGCTGTATTCGCGGGAGAGGGAACTGCGTGCGCAAGTTGTGATCCGAGGGCTTGTCGGCGCGGACCCGAGCAGGTTCCCCGGGAATGGGGAAAATGAGCACATACCGCCGTTGTTACCGTAACCGGAAGCCATTGTGATATGTAGAAGGGGGTAATTGAGTAAGTGGTAGGCACAGAGACCGCGAAATAGGTAGTGATGAGGTGCCGGTGGATGCGACTCTTCCCTTTCGTTTCCGACTTGGTCTGTGCGCCCCGCCGTATGCAACATGGTCATCACCAACTATGAGGCCACCTCACTAGACTGCCTCGTCTCTTTAGCTTGATCATGGCTCTCGAAGAGCTGTCTGATGCGCATGCTATTCTACTAGCTACACAACTCTGTGCAGCTGGTAATGTGGCGGACTTGCCCATTCTACAGGCCCGGTTTCCCCATTGTTTTCCGCTGGAACGCCTCCTGCGCATCATCTTGACCTTTCTCCCAGAGAGCACGGAGCCCTCTCAGTACACCTCGGTGCTACAAGAGCTAGCAAATAGCTCCAATCTGCAATCCGATCGACCGATCAATACCTCTGCCGTCCAGGACTTATCTGAATCGCTCGCAAGAAAGCGAGTGCGGAAGCTTCATTTACGGCCACTTCAACGCCCTAACGAGGAAGACGAGATAGCCTCAGCAGATCCTTTGACCAAATTCCTTATCCACCGTGCACATCTGATCGACTCGGAAACAGCACTCCAACCTCTTATCCTCGAACTTATCGTGCCGTTCTACGAGAACTCGCCAATCATTCGAACATGGCTGATATCGAGTCTATTACCATTGCTTCGACTGAACTACGAATTCTACGCCCATCGCGACGAAACTATATCTCTTGAGATTCTGGAGTCTATGGACGATCAAACCGCGGTCAACATTCTCTTGTCTTTGATGAGCTCCGAAGAAAGCACCATGGACTTGGTCAACAACTTGAGGGGTCTGATTGGACCTTGGCTCTATGGTGGTAGTCGGTCAAAACGGCGAAGGCTTAACGAAGCGGCTCAGCAGAGTTCGGTTTCTTTCATTGAAGGCTCCGAGAAACCCCAAGCAACCGAACTGGCTGGATGGGAACACGTGAACGAATGGCTACTGTCGCGGAGTCTTGTAGACCGCGACAGTGTTGTGAGCGCCTATACCCACTGGGGTGGACCATCAGATGTGGATTTGGGAGGATATGACAGTGCCGGCACGGGATTGTCCAAAGAGCAGGCGAGAGATCTGCAGGTTCGATATGGCCAGTCCGGTCTTGCTGTGGTGTATGCCCATGCAGACTCATCGATGGCTGTGCTGGAGGGCTCATTCCAGGTCTTGACGAGGGTCGCAAAGCTCCTCGATCTTGAAGACAGCTCGTACCTCACTTCTGATTCGGAACTGCCATCTGTGCACTATGAAACCGAGTCAATCTCCTCGACATCCCGCGCATCCCTATTGCAGAACTCCCTTTTGAGACCGACAAATCCTCTTACAAAACCATCACCCGCATCGATCTCGTTTCTTAGCGCCTTACTTCTCTCCCTTCGTATACTGACCGAACTTGGTCATCTGGTTCCCTGTCGGGTTGCGGCAAACATCTGCCTTCACAGCACCGAGGAAATGCAATTGGCCGAACTCAAAAATGTGGTGAATTCGACTGTGAAGCAACATAATGTAAACCGAGACTGGTCTACGGTCCGACAAGGATTGCTTTGGCTTCGAGATTGGCAGGCGGAACAGTCCGACAACGCCTGGGATGAGTCTTCATCATATCGTGGACTTTTCTGGCAGATCCCGCGTGACACGGTTGAAACGGAGATCTTAAAGGCCCTGCTAGCAGCTAAAGGTAATGCGACCCAAATCTACTCTTCGTTGTCAAAGCTGATGTCGTTTCCAGAGTATCAATTGGCTATCGATATATACACCAACTCTAAACCAGCACCACTCAATCCCGCCCAGGTGGAAGCTGCGGTTCAAGAGGCCATATTCACAGCGTATGATAATGCAAGCAATGGAAATCGAACCCGGGGTGGAATGAAGAGAGCTTATGACATGTAAGTGGTGCTTCTAAATGAGGGCACATGGGCTCAGCACTGACAGTAATTCAGTTTACAATCATTCACGCCACACTTCCCAGAATCTGTTGTATTCAAACAGATCCACGCCCTCATCGCCGCAACGCACGCACTCTCATACTATTCGCTGACCCTGCAACACGGTGTTCCATTCCAGCCTGTCAGCATTCGCGTCCACCATGATCCTATCCTCTTGATTGAAAAAGTACTTGAGCAAAACGCAAAGAGTTACACCAAACTGGACGATCTTCTCTCCATCGGACGAAACCTAGTAGCTGCAGGTGTTCCCACACAAGCGGCACTACACGAAGCAGAAGATGAGCCAACTTACCATCAACCCCCAAGGGAGCACGCCATCCTCACAGCAGAGCGCCGCATTACCTCCCTAGCAATTGCCTCGGCTCTATCCTCCAACGACTTCGGCACAGCCTACTCCTACATCCTAACCCGACTAACACCCCCGTCCCTCCTCTCAACATCCTCCCCTCTCCTAAATACTACCTCCGTCCCCGACGACATCACCTGGCGCGCCGTCTACAACGCAGGTCGCTACCGTGCCACCACACCAACCCACCCACCGCCAACCCTCCAATCCCAAATCTCGCATCTCTCCCAGCGAATGGAACTCCTCTCCCTCGCACTCGTCCTCGTCCCATCCCCCGACCCACTCCCAGAGATTCTCGGCGCCTGGCGTCGCTGCGACGAAGAACTCGCCTCGCTGCGCGCGCGCGAGCATCAAGAAGAAGACCTCTGGGACCGAAAAGGCGACACACTGACCTCCATCCCGGGCGGATTCGGGCCCTCGGACTCAGAGCGCGACGCCTTTGACACGGAGCAGCAGCGTGCTGCGCGCCGTGCGCGCGCTGCATTGCCGAACTCCCGCAGCCACGAGGCGCCCATGGGTCTATTTGAGGTTGCTCGTGGCGCGGCTTTGGCGTTGCATAAGAATGCCTTCCCGTTGAGGGGCGCAGCTGATGGTTCGGCGGCGCTTGCTACTCGCGATGATGATCGGCCGCTGTCGCCGGATAGTGAAGGTCGTGTTAGGAAGAGGGATATGGTTAGCAATATGATGACTGGGGGGTTGGTTAGTGGGATTGGTTGGGTTCTTGGTGCTGATCCGGTGAACAAGAAGTAGGGGAGGCGGGAATAATATGAGGTTGCGAGTAACTGAAGGTTGGAAATCCTTGCAGTTGCTTGAGGATGTGTGTGGAAACCTCTGCTGTATGTAGCTTTTATGATAACAATGAGACCTTTTTTCCCCCTAGATGCATAAGAACTGGTCGTTGGAAGATAGTTTTTGTGAAGAGATATAGCATGGCTGCTTGAATGTAGGAATGTAGCAAGTTTCCAGAGTTGATATTCTACTAGAACATGGGCAACCTTTGATTGGGCAAGTCCGTACGTATGGTCTTTCACTCAAATCCAAATAACCAAAATCGAAGACAAGATGCAATGATATTAAGTGCCTAAGTGTGTCCCAAAGGAAGTCTCCAAAGCATTGCAACACTCCCGCATCCAGTGCAAAGCAAGAAATAGACCCAGAATATAACCTCAGAGCAGACTAAGCAAGCAAGCTGTACACTAAAAACAAAACGCGATATACGAAGATGGAGGATATGTCCAGGCTCGAAATGTGACAGAAAAAGACCAGAGCAAAAAGGAAAGAGACCAGTCCATCGTAAGGAGGAGAGGGAAACAGTGAGAACCAAAGGAGAGGGCGAAAATGATGGAAGGTTATGCGATGCATGGAGAATGTCAGGCCATCAAGGATCGTAGGAGGTGAGGTGTAGCCGATGAGATTCGTGTCGAAGAAATAAAAGGAACAAGCATTTGCTGACGATAAGGGGGTATGAGAGTTATGTCGAGCCCCGCGAGTTCCGGCCCGGGGAGCCAGCGGAATGCACAAAACGCAGATGGATACGAAGTAGAGTCGTGATAAACGGGGTTGAGTTGTTGACAGCCAGGTCAATCCTTGGGGTCCAGCCACTCGTACTCAAAAGAAATGCAGCAAAGCAGTAAAGCACCATCAAAGGGTCCTCGGGGACTTATTTACTCTTTCCAATCCCACACCTGCCTTATAAAGTTCGTCATGTTGACCTTCTTGTTTCTCATATCCTGCACCCATGGATGTTCCAGCATCCGCCAGGGTGTCGCACGTCGAGGGGGTTCTTTTTCCAAGCTGGTGATCGAGTTAGTATAGAAAAAATAAGAATAACAAAAACAAAGTACATACCAGCATTCAATGAAATATTTGAAGTTGTCCGACCAGCGAATGCCATTTTGTGGCTCGTCCTTCAACTTGGGAATTGGCTGGCGGACGATATAAGTTAGAAGATCTATAAGTCCTGCACGGGGTTGCATCTCAGTCCCGTCGGCAGGGAAGGGGAATCGGTGCTGCGCAACTTCCAGCAAAGTCACACCGAGAGACCAGACATCGGATGTAATGGTGTATGATTGACCAGTAATGCGCTCAGGGGCCATATAGTAGGAAGTGCCAATAAAGGTATTGGCGTCACCCTTGGTACCGAATTCACCGCTGACACCAAAGTCGCAGAGTTTGACCTTGCCATCACGGCACAGGAGAATGTTCGATGGCTTGATGTCTGCAAAATATTAGCCACTCATGGTCAACGTATATCGTGGGATAAAGGTTCGTACCTCGATGAATGATCTTTCGGCTATGGAGATAGGTCAACCCATTCAAGACGCCTTCTGCGACCTTGCCAAGGACCTTCTCTCCAGTGCGACCTCCAAGCTTTTTGACCTCTTTATAGATGCTGTCCAGACTTCCACCTTCACAGAACTCCATGGCGATAGAGATGGTGCCAGTGGATTTGTCCATGAAAGCACCATAGTAACGACAGATGTGGTGCGAAGCGCAGTCTTTGTTGAAGTTGAGCTCACGAACAATTTGTTTCTTGACATCCGGGTTGGGGTCCGTAGTGATGATCTAGGATGAGATGTTAGCTTCTATCACCAAGAGCAGGTATGCAAAAGTTGACCAGTCAAAGCGACGCACCTTCAATGCAAAAACGGTCTTTCCTTCCTTGAGTCGGCATCGGGTGACAGCTCCGCCAGCACCCTCTCCCAGACTTCCAAGTTCAACGATCATGTTCTGTTCACTGGCCGCGTGCCAGCCTTCATCATCGAGATCATCCACATCGAGCGGTCGGCCCTTCTCCAGACTCAGTTTGTCCAGATCAGGGAGGAGACCGTTTACGTTGTTCTCACGGTCTCCGTTCTCACGATCTGAGTACACCGAACTGATGGCCGAAGACGGATCTGACGAGCCATCCGGCTGTCGGAGGCCCATGGCGAAATTGATCGTCGAGTATGAAGGGTTTGAAGAGGCTGGTCCGTTGGTCTGGATTTTGAGACTGGGCGCACCTCCCCCTCCTAGGCCATTTGTACTCAGTGGGGGCGGGGCAGGTCGACCGTTCGGCATGAGGGTTGGCTGGGATACATTCTGCTGACTGCCCATAGGGGTCGCAAGATGCAGTCGTGGTGGTGCTGGTCGACCTGACGGGCGAGGCTGAGGCTGGGGTTGGGTTTGGATTTGAGGTACTTGGGCGGGGGCGGGATTGCCATTGACTGGTTTGGCGCTAGGTGAGGGGGGGATGCCTAACGTGAGCTTCGGGGCTCGTGGGCTGCCGTTATTGTTGCGAGCACCAGGAACTGGTGGACGGAGGAGAGGAACATGGGACGACATGGCGAGATTGTTTTGCCTTTCGCCAGGCAGGAACAACTCGTTTGGATCTGCGAGGGTAGCCACAGTGTCGACCTTGGTCCAGTCCGCCTTGGTGAGTCCGGGGGAGGAGGAAAGACGGATTGGAGTGAACCAAAAAAAAAAAAGTGTAAGGCAGGGTAAAAGAAGAATTCAAGGCAAAGGTGAAGACACAGGCAAAGACAGAAGAGGCAGAAGCAGAAGCAGAAGCAGAAGCAGAAGCAGAAGAGATAAGGTAGAGAACAAACGAGTGGAGTTAGAAGTTACCGAGAGATGCGGCAGGTGACCTGTCACTCCCCCATATAAGAAATAGAGTCCTTCGTATGGAGTCTTTCTTATGGAGTATATTTTAAGTAATGAGGGTCTAGTTTAAACGTTTTTAGGACTTGGAAACTCTCTTCTCCCCGTTGAGAATATTAATAGAGCAACACAGCCGACAACAGAGGTCGGGCCATGGTGGGGCCTCTTATGTTTCAGAAAGCGCCTGAGCTGAAACGCATGCCTATGTTGTATGTAGAATGTACGAAGTACGGAGTAGAATATAGGTACAATTAGATGTCTTTTATTTTTTTTGTGTCGATGTTTAGTTTCTATGCTAGGACTGTGATTATAGGGGAAATCAACAGAGAATTCTCTCGAGTGCCATGGTTCATATTTCCCCTTTTTTCAATTTTTATATCCAAGTTGTACCTACTTTGTAGGTCTACCTAGTTAGTAAGTTATATAACTACCTATTTACATACATGGGGTTATTCAATGAAGAGTCAAACTACAAACTACAAAAATACTAGATCTCTATCAAAAGTTCTTGTAAACCTACGTTGTTGCGTTGGAGCCACAAGTACTGCACAATGTGGGCAGACAGACTGTGGCGTCAAAACATCATTGCCAGCACATTCAACCCTCCAAGACTATCCCCCACCTGAAAAAGCCCTATCACAGGTCATAGAAATCTCACCCGGCTGTACAGCCTTAACAGAAGTACCGACTTTGTTATGTGATGCAATATCCAGTAATTTCCAGTTAATTCCTGCCATATTGTGAGGGCCAATGTATCAAAAAAAAAAACTAGATTAACTACCTATAGATATGTCATTGAGGGGCTAATCCAGGGCTAATTCCAAGTCCAAGATTCAATCCCCTTGGAAAGGTGTGGCTTAGCCCAACCCTGCGGCCACGCAATGAGACCCGATGATGACATGGGCCCGGAAGCCCTAGTCGATCCGCACCAGTAGCATTTCAGTATCACTGTCTTTTTTTCCCGAAATGTGGGCGTTAAACAGATCGGTGAAATACGGAGTACGAAGCACTGTCGAAGTGTTTAATCTTAAGGCTACGATTTAAATTGCATAGACCCGATCCCTGCCGGAAGAGCCGGTTCCAAGTTCTATAGATAGAGCCAATCGCACAACATTGTAGATAGCCCCAGTGTGGATATCACAAATTGGGTTCATTTGAGACAAGCACCTGGGGATCTAAAATTGGGTTCAATAAGGTCCAGAAAGCTAGATAATGCAGATACTATAATTGTTTGTATTTGGTACCAAGTATGCACAGCGAACGGAGTAGAGTCTACCGGTAGTGGAATAGTCGATCTTGAAAGATGTCTAACCTAGCCAATTTCGAATTGACATCGTGAAACCCCTGACGAAATCGTGTGCTCGTCTTCAAAAAGCTTGTTTATACTAGTGATTCCGACAATGCATTCCTAGTGATAATTTAAAAGCAAATCGAGCCATAACCAAGAACATTGCTGTTGGATCTTCGATCCCACTGGGCTGTTCAAGCATGACCATGCTGACAATAGACCCAATTAAAGGCCATGACAATCACTGATTCATAATCATTGAGAGATTTGCAACGCGGCGTTTGAAAGCCAGCGCGCAGAGCAGCTAATTCCTCCGATCCTTTCACAACAGCCTATATTGTACATAAGAGCTTCCACAGGTGTTGTCTTGTATTACATGGTACCACCAAGCCCATTGTGGTACAAAAAAAAAATCTGGATTTCATACTCCGTACGGGAGTATTCGATAGAAAATTGAAACAAACTCAATGATGAGTCTATCATTCTTCTCGGTGCCGCTCGCTTGTATCATCAGCGCTAAAAAGATGACGCGTCGATGTTGATCGGTCGGGTTGGGTAACGGATAGGTGATAGTTGATGGCGATCACATGAAATCGGATTCTGCAGAGTGGATAAAGCGATGTGATGGGGTAGCAGATGAAGACAGCCTCGCATAAAAGCAGAATTGATGTCTTGGGCAGACGCAAGGACATCATCCTACAACGTAGATCTGTCAGTGCTAAGTGAGTAGGATCAAGCTCTATGGAATTTGTCATATCAAGGTTCAAGCCATTGAGCAGTAAGAAGTTGACTTGAATGCCAATCACAAATCTCTCGACATGGCTGGTGTGATATTCGTCTCTTGCTCATAGCGCTGCGCGATGCTCCGGAAACGTCAAAGGAGGTGAGGTGAGTAGGAAATTTTCCATGACTCCCAGAATGCGGTATGAGAGGGACAAGCCCCTTAGTTACCCTGAACAACAGAGACTCAGGGACAACGGAGGTCAAATGAGGAAGGTCGAGTATGAACTTCGGAAAAAGCCCAGGTCCACTCCAAATCATTATCTCACGAACGCCCCTATCGTTGATGGTACGGCTCAACGTTGTGCTATATATATCAAACACACTCCACCAATAGTTATATCACACAAAGCTAATTGTAGCTAAAGATAGTATCAAAGATGAGTATGGGGTTGACAAGGGTACGACCTCACCACACAACGCACATTGGAATAGAATATAGGCGCGATCTATTGAAAAAGGGGCCACAAAAGGCAGGCATTCAATAGCGGCATGTGGAGTCTGGGGGCGCCACGAGGCCTAAGCAAACCGCTTAGAGCAGCGAAAAACCCCTATCATGGAGTCGGGACAGCGAACTGGAGTCTATGTTGTAAAGTCAAAGCGTGAACCGGGCTCAACGATCATTGGCTATGTAACATTGCCGAGGTGTACAACCCTGACCCTGACTTGCCTTGGCGGTCGAACCGCTTCGAAAGTCTGATCTGAGGTCTCGAATTAGGAACAGGATGAAGATCAACACGCTTTGATGCTGCAGGTTCCAACCACATTGTACTACGGTATGGTAACGTGTTTGTATATAAATTTCAGGGTACAGAGTACACATTTTGTAAAAGCAGATACGGAGTACAGAAAGTAAAATCGACTGGGCGGCTCGACTGGTGTAATGGACCCCGAATTGTAGCATATGCGCCATGTCAGGGACACCCAATCACAACGGCCAGATCCCGATATTAGTTTCTCAAATTGTGCTTGGGAATTGGATCCCACATTGTCTAGCACAGGGGCACGAGATGCAAGCGTCGTCAAGCACTATGCCCAAAAGTAAAACAATGCGGTCTAGCCGTTATGGCGTGGAGCGAGACCTTCCCTTTTCGGGGGCAAATCGTGTAGTGGCGTTGTTTTTCTTTCGGGTTTTTGGGTTCAGTTTTGCTAAAATTGGCCGAGTTTATGATAGTACGGCGGTTGCGTAATGGGGATAGTAAGAAACAGCAGTTCTTTCATGCCAGGATATATGGTTAACAAACGGAGTACTCCGTACAACATGCAAAAAAATAAGTACGGAGCATCGGACGACGATATACTCAGTACCCTGGAGGACACAGTACGGAGTACTCCGTACAGTGCTATAAATTATGATCCATACTAGAAATCGGATGTAATAAATAGTTAAAAGGTATTACTCCGTACATAGTAAGTAATAAATAAGTAATATAACACAAAAGATGTCTCGGGATTCGCTCCGACAAAGAAATCGAAAGTGTTTTAGGGTTCCATGTTAAGATGAACGTCCGGAGAAAGAACCAATCCTATTTCGCAAGTAAAGTGTGCATCATCGTGGATTCGCCCTTACACAGTACGTTCTCTTGGCGAAATAAAATGGCGGGCTGTTCAGGGGTAAGTGGAGATGAGCAGAGACCCACGGGGAAGTGCCAACAACTGGGATGCCAGGAACGGGTAGTAGAGTGGATCAGCGATGCGGTCTGAAACATCAAGATTAGGAAGAAAATTACAAACATCACGGGAAGAGAGAGGGTGTTGTAGAGTACTTAGTCGGTTTACAGTTCAACTTCTGCTACGGTGTATATATCTACATATGTACATTGCTATAGGAATTGGATCTGTATACGGAGTAAGGGTCAAGGTCTCCAATGTCTAGGCGATTGTCATAAGTTAACGCTAGAAATACCAGCGGGTCAAAATTACCAAGTAATTCGAAACAACCCCCCTAGCATCGATCCAATCATAGACTTGAATAGATGAAGGTTGTGCGAGGGTCAAGTTCCGGGTACATGGCAGATTGCGGTGTGGGTTGGTGGTGGACTAAGTACCTGGTACAATTTGGTCTTTGTTGTTTTCCCCTTTCTTAGGGTCAAAATAGACCAAAATGGATCCAAATGGGTCAAAACAACGAGAAAGCAAGTGGCTGCTGATCTTTGACACTAATCTCCCCGTTCATACAAAGGCCCCCTGCCTCCCCTCTGCGGTTTCTGTTTCTTTCTTCTCTCCAAGTACATTCTTCGTTGCAAAGCATCCAGTCACTCTCTCTCGACTTCGGTCTTACACTCTTTTAAAACCTAACCTCACTCTCTTTCAAAAGCTCCGCTTTTTATATACACATTTTTGAACATCACTTTTTACGGTTTTCGTACATAACATTCAAAATGCGTTTCACCACTGCCACCATTGCCCTTTTCGCCGGCCTTGCCATTGCCGCCGACCAGACCGTCTACGAGACCGATGAGGTGACCATCACCTCTTGCGCTCCCACTGTCACCGACTGCCCTGCCCGCAAGGGCGGTGCCGGTGTTGAGCCCACTGGCAGCACCACCCCCTCCAGCGCCCCCGCCGCTGTCACCACCCCCGCCGGTGAGGGCTCCGAGACCGCCTCCGAGACCTCCGCCGTGTCCACCGAGACCTCCGCCTGGTCTACCGAGGCCTCTACCTGGTCTACCGAGGCTTCTACCTGGTCCTCCGTCCCCACCTGGGCTCCCTCCAGCGCCCCCAGTGCTCCCGCCCCCGGCGCTCCCGCTCCCAGTGCCCCCGGTGCTCCCGATGCTCCCGCTCCCAGTGCCCCCGGTGCCCCAGGTGCTCCCGATGCTCCCGCTCCCAGTGCCCCCAGTGCCCCTGGCGCTCCCGCCCCTAGTGCTCCCAGCGCTCCCGGCGCCCCTGCTCCCGAGGTCTCCTCCACCGTGATTGCCATCACCACCTGCGTGCCCACCGTCATCTACTCCACCGTGCCCGTTACCGCCGGCATCCCCGCTGGCAGCAACGTCCCCGCTGGTAGCAACATCCCCCACGGCCCCACCGGTGGTGTCCCCCACGTTCCCTCCAGCAGCAAGGGTGTTCCCACTGGCGCCGCCGTTTCCCCTGCCCCCTCTGTCCCTGCCTTCAACGCTGGTGCTACCCTCAGCGGCTCCCTCGGCTTCGCCGGTGCTGCCGCCGTTGCTGCCTTCTTCCTGTAAATGACTTCTTCCGGGTTTTTGATGCACTGCTGTACCTAGTTGGATCCACTGGGTCTAACCCTGGCGTAGCCACTGTATCGAACTGGAGTGGTTGACTGGAGGTGATTTGAGAAGAGGATTCTGTTACTTAGGGTTTCTGGTGATTTACTATTAACAATTGTTGCTTCCTGACTGGACATGCCTATCCCCTTTTTGCTTTTTTGTTTTTTTTTTTGATATACATATTCCTTTTTTTATTTCTTCTCAGGCTCTCCTGGATAGCTTCAGAGCTGTGCGAAGCTCGCTTGATGGCTTGAGCATGACCTTAATGTAAACCATGACAGCTTTTCACATTCTCCCTCTCTCCAGCGCTTGTAGCTTATTTGGAATGTATTCTTATTTTTACAGTTATAATTCCGTAGTTTGTTTTCGGAATTTTCATAGTAGCATGTTAATTTTAAACCCTACTAAAGCAGCCCATCTCACTAGTATTTATCACCGTGAACAAGTTGAACCTACATATGGACTCTTGAAGTGTTTGGTAGCAGTCAACCTCGAGGATTGTCTCGATCCCTGCCCCTGACTCTATGTGCCACCTCGAATCTTGTACTTCCTAGGGCTGAATCTTCCACAACATACAATTGTAAAGCCAACTGGGTGGCTGGATTTGGAAATCAATTTCAACTACTTAATCCAGCCAGCTACTGTTGGCTGACCGCATTTCCACGCTTGAATTTGAACTTCTAAGAGTATCACAATCGTAACCTCATCCACTTGAATCAACTTCATGTGAGAATGTATATACCGTCATTTTAAATGCACACTGGGTTCAACAAATCTCAAGTCAGCATTCTAGTCCATATAAACACGTTGATCAGGGTATCCCTAACGCATCTTTCTCTTCATAGCAACTTTCCAAGATTCCAACCTTGGAAGATTGGAAGTATTGAGTCTTACTAATTTATAGTCCCCTCCCTAGGATGGTCGTCCCGGGCATTCTTGTAATTTGCTGCCACAGGTGAGTCTGTTATAGAGTATCCTCTTCTCAACCCTTGCGAACTCGGTACCTTCATGCACAGAGTATGGAATAAATTCAAATAAATACAGAATGACTTGTTATGTGTGGAAATGTTGGCTCTTTTCACACCTTTAATCTTTGTTTTGCGTCTAATTCTTCGTATCCTTCTAGCCACAGCGCTAATCTGCTGCAGAGGAAAAATTATTTAAAAGAAAATACGTATAGAGAAATATTTAAGCAGATATTCAAAAAGATTGCGGGGTGCTAAAATAGACATGGCAAGGCTGTATCAGCGCCGACTATTCTTGTACTATGTACAGACACACACGATCATGAAAGCTGTACAAAGTATGAAGTACAGAGTAAACGATTGGCAGCCAAAACTAGAGAGTCGCACTATTCGTGAGCTCAGTGACTGAACCGGAAGTCGGCTTGTTCATTAAGGATCGAGCGGCCTTTCAAGAGTGTCCTTTAGTGCCACTCGGATACTTCCACGAAAACAAAGGAAAAAAAGAAAAGAAAGGTATGATGGTTATTCTCAGACCTCGGCACATGTTGTATCCGAGCCCTGAATACAGGGATTTTGGAACTGCAATGTTGCAATATACGAAGCACTTGGTAGAATTGGGATTCGTACAGGCCCCGTTTCTGCTACTTTCCCAACACATGTTGGAAGACTAGAATATGTATAGTAAGTTGAGCCCATTATAGTGAAAATGAGAAAATGAGTAACCCCTTGTGTGGATGCACTCGGACCCCAAAATAACTTTGGGATGCCCGATGGACAAGAACAATGAGAAGATCATCAGTGCTTTTTAGCCCTAACAGCGCTCTTCCCGCGGCACTGCCTATGAATCTGCCATTGATTTGCGTCTTCTTTGTGTGTACACTGAACAATATGTGCTCCATCCCCCTCTCCGGGGAAGAGTGGATGCCTTTTTGTTCCTATCCTCCCTAGGAAAGACCCTTTTATTCCAAGTTCTGTTCTATTCTGGCTTTGGATACGGGCCGTGACAGTCCACTCTTAAACTCTCATAAAGCGCATATGGTTCGTGTCTAAAGATAGTATGCCAAGCCATATGATAATTATATGATCTACTTATCATAATCCCTATTCCACCGCACAATGCGTTTCTGTCCATTCCAGCGACGAGCTTCCGAACCTCCAACACAATCCTTTGACCTTGACTATCCTCTCATCGATCTCTCATCCCTCGAGGGCGCGCCGATGATTGATCCAAAATTCATCGTTCCACTAGGTACGACAGTTCCTCGTATTCATACAAAGTCGCGTGCTTCGATTCAATATCTGCTCTCAAAACCTCTGCCACCGAGACCTGCCTCAACGGAAGCTATCTCACCAACACTGCATTGCAATGGACTAAAGGACTTGCCACCCAGCCGCCCCACAATCAATGACAATAAAAGGCGAGCTTCTGCTCACAGGCGTACCAGCACTCCGCCGGACGCACTTTCTCCCAACTGCGATCCGAAATATGAATACGAGATGCCTCCACGTATGCAACGCATTTCACATCCTCCAGTACGACCGCGAGTCTGTGTGCCCCTCACTTGGCTCGAAGATGAAAAGAAATGGATTGTTGGAGAGAGATATACACCCCGCACACATGATTCTCGGCTCCAAGATGATGTAGAATTTTCTCAATCACCAGTCTCGCCAATTACACCATGGGATGACAAGTTTCAACATCGGGACGAGCATATCGATTACAATAATCGCCTTGGTCGGGAGAATCTGCTAAGCCAGCCCCCGCCATTTGGTGGACGCAGAGTTAGTCCAACACATGACACAGCTTTAGTAGATGATCGGGTTTCCAACTGGGTTGCAACTGCTCGAAGAATGCATGAGGATCGACGGAATTGGGCATGATTGAGCGTGGTATCGCTTTGCTGGGTGAGAGTTGTAACTTTTTTGACATGTCATGGGAATATACTCCGTATTGATTCGGGGCTTGGCTCACACATCCATGAATGCCAAGTAGATCATTAACCGATGAAGTTTCGACTTTCCTTTGGAAAAATTCTCGGTAGAAGGGAGAACCCGAGCACCGCTTGTAGAGAAAGGGGTGATGACATCCATCCGGTTTGATCTCAGACTGTCTGACTCTTGGGTTGGCTAATTTCTCTCAATGGATCAGGGGTATCATGATTTCAAATGATAAAGCTGTATTCCACATATTGATCCTTAAAGATTTGATCTTTTGCACTCGCCTGTTCCAATAGTATAAAGAAAGGGCCCCTTTAGAAAGAACGCCCCACCATGCCCTCCCATCACGGCGGCTTTTCGTTCTAGATGAAGACATCCAACTCATTTTCTTGACTCGACGCCATGGGCAATTCTTTCATCTTCTGCTAAAAGATGATAAAACAGAAGGATAGTCTCATCTATCTTTTTGGCTGGAGTGGGAGCTTCATCCCGATATCCTATGCATTCCTCGAGCGTTTGTTGGGCGTTTGTCTTTTTTTTTTACCAACTGCTATATCCCCGACGAGGGGCCTTTTGATGGCGGATAGTGTCCTGTCAGCCGTTAACCAGCTCGTCTTTTATTGGTTCCTCATAATATTGGCTTTGAGATCAATGTTGGCGGAAATGCGCTACCGGGAACGGAGCAGGGGTCATGAATGGGCCCATCTCCACTATCGATTTGAGCAATATCGATTTCATTCCGACCTAAGAGATACTATCCTCAATATTGCTCTGCTAACGCGTTAACGCTTTGATGCGTTAATGTAAATAAAACTTTCGGTTTCGCGGTATGGAAAAATAAAACCAATCAACCATGGGAATCCCGTAAAGAGCTGGGGGAGCATGACAACGGCAGTGTGGTAGCTCTGAGAGAGGGCATAGATGCATCGGTAAAAAAGCTAGCAAAGATGTATGTCATTCTGCTGTTATAATTCTCTCGCTCTCGACTCATTCTAAGCTCTTTAGTATACAAGACTTTAGTATATAAGACTTTATAACACTTCTTTTTCCACCTTGCCTCGCTTTGCTCCCACAAATCAGACTTTTTTGATGACGCTTTAGGACCGGTGTTTCACCTATGCTTCACCTATGTTGTACAAGAGACGTTTGTACTATGTTGTTTGTATACCAGACGAGTCTTGAGAGGGCCAAGACTTTGCCCTCGATATGTTTCATAAGTATACCCCCGCATGGAGAGCCGAGATGTAGCTGGATTGGCCCAGACAAGATTAGTGTGAGTAATCTCCAGGTGAAGAGCCCGATACAGGAGTTTCCCCTCTTTGAGACGCCAGTCACGGCGCTGCTGTATGCCTGTCACCCGTCAGCGTAGGAGACTAGCAAACTGCATATTGGATCCACCGCTCCACCGCGAGTTATCGACAGCCTCGCTGAACACCCCTGCATGTTCCGTTGAGGGGGCAATAGGATCTCAAGACGAAAAGAAGAAGATGGAAGACTCTCGAATCCCTTCGGCTTGTTTTTCCCTTCCCCCTCGCGGCTGGGTGTCAATTCCGGTCAAGGAATGAGTGTGACTCCATTGCTCCAATTCTTTTGTGCGCTAACACAGACCAGGAGCTCTCCAGCCTCTGGATTATTTGCCAGCCAGTAGCAAAGATGGGACGTCTGATAGAATATTAGAAAAAAAAATTATATTATAAGAGGACAGACCCGACGGATTTCTCGGTCTTAGTTTTCATCCCGGCAAGCATCAAGGCTACCAAACCCAGTCCGCCATATCCTTTATTTATTATTGTCTGGGATTAGTATGTCCGGAATCAAAGAGTGAGATAAGGCATGGCTCAAACTTGAATCCCAAAGATCTCAAGTCCAAAAGTTGAAGTTACAAAGCCCAAAGTTGTAATTTCCACCCCCCCCCCCCCCCCCCCCGTGTATCAAAACTGGGAAACTCCCCCATTCTCCCCCCTTCGAAAAAAAAAAAAAAAAAAAAACCCTCCCCACCCCCAATGGTCCAACTCGCCCACATCTTCAAAAAGGACAAGGATAAGGAGAAGACAGAGAAGAACAAGCCTGATATCCGTTCATCCCGAAATTCCTTTTCCGCTTCGCGCACATCCCCATCTCCGAAGTCGCCCTCCAAATCCCCAACTAAGTCATCTACCAAATCTTCCTCCAAATCCTCGTCCCCCACCAAACCCTCCAAACCTTCAAAATCTTCCAAACAATCCTACTTTTCCCACAGTCGGTCGTCCTCCAATTTCGGACCGACTACAAATTTCAAGTTTGCCCGGTCTTCGCGTGACCAGGACATACACCCACTCAATCTCCCACCCGACGAGCTACGTCGTCGATTATCCGCCATGGCAGCATCCAACGAAGCGCAGCGGAGCTCCATGGATATTGATGCCCAGGAACCCCAGCATAATGGCGTGAATGGCACTGAGGAGCGGAGTCCGACCCCGCCACCACACCAGCCAAATTCAGCTTCTGCCGACGAGGCCGACTCATTCAAGCTGGCCGGAAACAAGTTCTTCAAGGATGGCAACTACCGACGAGCTATCGAGGAATACAACAAGGGTATGCACTTTCCTATCTCACAGGGACGCCGTGTCTCATGAATAAGCCTTGGATGAGCGGGGTCGCTGATGATTTTTTTGTCTACTGCAGCCATCGAGATCAATCCCAACTCATCGGCCTATCTCTCTAACCGAGCGGCGGCCTACATGTCCGCTAAACAATTTCCGAATGCGCTTGAGGATGTTCAGCGCTCTAATGAGCTCGATCCCAACAACCCAAAGATCATGCACCGATGGGCTAAGATTCTGACGAGTTTGGGTCGACCCGCAGAGGCCCTGGAGGTGCTGTCACGCATTCAGCCACCAGCGACCGCCACTGATCGGGCAGCCGCAGAGAAGATGCTGCGCTTCGTTACGCAAGCCGAAGACACAATAGCGCAAGACCGCGGTCTGTCGATGGTGATCTACTGTCTAGACCAGGCACGGCAGGGACTCGGACAAGGTGTCAGGGAGCCCCGCAGGTGGACACTTTTGGCCGCTGAGGCCCATCTGAAGCTGAACAACGTCAACTCGCTAGGCAAGGCACAGGACATTGCGATCAGCTTGCTGCGCGAGAACAGTCAAGACCCGGATGCGATGATTATCCGTGCCCGCGCCTTCTATGCCCTCGGTGAGACCGAGCAGGCGCAGAAACTTCTGAAGATGTGCCTCGGGCTGGACCCAGACATGAAGCAGGCCATCAAGCTGCTGCGCATTGTGCAGAAGTTGGCTCGCACAAAGGAGGAAGGAAACAACGCTTTCAAGGCCAAGGATTATCGCCGTGCTATTGAGCTTTGGGCCCAGGCTCTCGAGGTTGACCCCTCAAACAAGGATATGAATGCCAAGATTCTGGGCAACCGGGCTCAGGCTTATATCAACTTGAAGGAGTATGACTCTGCCATTCAGGACTGTACTGAAGCTCTCCGTCTCGACCCCGGGTATATCAAGGCTATGAAGTGCCGTGCCAAGGCCCAGGGCAAGGCCGGTAACTGGGAGGAGGCCATTCGTGACTATAAGAGCGTTGCTGAGAACAACCCCAGCGAGAGTGGCATTGCGGAGGAGATCCGCGAAGCCGAATTTGAGCTGAAGAAGTCCCAGCGCAAAGACTACTATAAGATTTTGGGAATCGACAAGGATGCCAGCGAGCAGGAAATCAAAAAGGCCTACCGCAAGCTGGCTATTGTATACCACCCAGATAAGAACCGTGACGGTGCAGCCGGCGATGAGAAGTTCAAGGAGATTGGTGAAGCTTATGAGAATTTGATTGATCCTCAGTAAGTCCGCCACAACTTTCAACACCATTCGACACTAAGCTAACCTTGTTTTCAGGAAACGTGCCGCTTTTGATAACGGAGACGATCTGAGGTCTGAAATGTATGGCGGTGGCGGTTTCCCCGGCGGTGGTGGTTTCCACGGCGGTGGCGGCTTCCCCGGTGGTGGTGGCTTCCCCGGCGGCGGGTTCGGCGGCGGTATCGATGCCGAAATGCTTCGCAACATGATGAACGGCGGCGGTGGCGGCGACCCCTTTGGTCATGCTCATAGCAGCTTTCACTTTTAGATGAAGCCATCTAACACGTTCTATTCACTCGATACCATGACCGATTCTTTCTTCTTTCGTCCCAAGACGACAAAACCCCAAAACAGGAATTCGCATGTCTTTACCCGGAGTTGGAGTTGCACCTCGATATCTTCCAAATTGATTTGTTGGATATTGGGGGTTCACTTTTTTGCCCACCACCATGTCACGATTTTTTCACTATGTTTCTGCGAGACGCCATATGATTCCCGATATGATAGATTTGAAGTTTTTTTTTCTTCGGTCTCATGTTTTCTTTCCCACTTTTCTCTTTTGCCCCTTGTGGATTCTTTCGGAGGGGTTTGTATATGATTGCTGCAATCTGGAGTGAACCTACGAGAACAGTGCATTTATGGACGACGGTTTTGCAATCCATGTGCACAGAAGACCTACAAGCTCTACATCCGATCAACCATTTTCGGCGTTTGTCTATTCTCTTATTCTTCTCCTGAGTTTCGCTCTTGGCTTTGACTTTGTTTTAGAGAGATTTGCTTCGCATGTTCTGGCTCCCAATGCACTTTTTGTGAAGTTGTCATTCTTGTTTCCATGCAGTCAAGCAAAAGCATATATAGCGTATACACTAGAATGACACTCACAAAATAAAGATTTTCTTTCAGACATGATCATTTTCGTACACTCCACAGCTACCTTTAGAGTCAACCTCAAGTCAAAGAGAGGGAGGGTATGAAGAAAGTGGGGTTGAACTATCTCTCTCAAGATATATTGCGCTGATACCCGAATATACCATCTCTGGTCCAATAGTCCACCCCTATGAAGCAGAATGTAGCTCTGTCATTGCGCATTTGTCGTAGGGAATAGCTGGTCATGCTATGTATACATAATAAACAATAGTTATAAGCAATCGTAATGTTCTGTGATATGTACTTCTCCTCAGCATGCTGAACAACTGTACCAATAAATATAAAACAAATAAATCAGGGGAATCTCAAAAAGAAAAAAAGAATGAACAAGACAAGAATGGCGAATGAGTATACCGGGCAGAAGAGCATAAAGCAAACTCCGCCGCTAGTGAGTGATGACATTCAAGTCAAATCGAACACAAAAAGGGGCATATAGAGATAAATGGCGAAGATAAATAAGATGCAAGAAAAAAAAAAACAAGGAACGCTGTCGTAAAATGTCTTCAGTCAAACATAACCGAGAGCACTGAGCATAGTTTTGCATTCAGGCACTGGCAGAGCGCAGACACCCAGCGCGCGGACCAGAGCACCAGCCCGGAGCCGCTGGAGACCGATGGCAACTTTCCAGGCCTCAGTATCCTGCAAAACAAAGACATACTTCTTGCCTTCTTGGTCACGAACACTGGCGCGGAGAACGTGTAAACCACGGGACTCCCCCTGGGGCGGGTGAACAGGGCCACCGTCATGGCTGGCAGTAGCGCTGCGCGCGAAACGCGAACTGGGTGAAGCTAGGCGGCAAGAATTCTTGCATACTTTGAGCAAGTTACCGAGAAATGCCTCTGATTCCTCGCTGGTGGGAACGTTGTTCCCGCGACGAAAAGAGAAAGGGTTGCCGGACGCAGCTTTGGCGGATGAAGTGGCGTTTACCTGAGGACACCACACCTCCGCCAGCTTGAGGGTCCATGCCTTGACGTCCCACTCGCGCTGGCCGATGCCGCGTAGATCATCGTCGATGAAGAGACCTTCAGTTGTGATGCGCAGCACCAGCCCATCGGTGATCGCACCTTGGCCAGAAACAAGTTGCGCCACTGGGGTCTTCATAAAAGCATTGTTGAAGGCGTATACACCTTGGATCACGATCTTATCAGGATCCTTGGTGGAATATGTACTGCGATGTGAGGGGGGAGGTGTTGTGCGCGCAGTCGAGTGAGAATGTGCATATGAAGACTCGGAGGATACCGATGTGCCAGCCGCATATGGCCGCCGTGGTCGGTCGTAAGGACGAAATGAGTACGCATCGTCATCGTTAGCGGTTTTTGCGGCTGGGTAGGGTGCTGGTTTCTTGGGAGAAGGTGTGCGAGGCGCATTTCCAGTACTAGCTGGCTTTGGCGGTGGTGATTTGGCAGCGGCTTCTTTCATTGCGTCTTGCGCCTTCTTCTCGGCGTATTTCTTGCTTGCTGCTTCCTTCAGCGCCGCAAATTTGGCCATGGCTTCTTTCTGGGCGGCGGCCTTTGCGGCAGCTTCTTTCTCGGCAGCTTCTTTGGCGGCCTTCTCTTTGGCTTCTGCTTCCAACTTTTCGAGTTTCGCCTTCGCCTCAGCTTCGGCCTTTGCCTGTCTCTCGCGGGCTTCTGCGGCTTCCCTCTCCAATCGCTCGCGTGCCTCTTTCTCTACAGCGGCCCTTGCAGCAGCCATCTCCTTTTCGAGCTGCTCACGTCGTTCCTGTAATTCCTTCTCCATTGCTTCGCGTTCGCGTTTTTTTTCTTTTTCTTTGTTCTCTGCATCACGCTTGCGCTTGAACTCCTCCATCTTTCGGCGGAGCTCCTCTTTGCGTTTCGCTTCTTCTCTTGCTCGCTCCCGTTCGGCTTCTTCCTTAGCTCGTTCCCTAGCGCGCTCCTCTCTGGCACGCTCCTCCTTGATGCGTTCTTCTCTGGCACGCTCCTCCTTGATGCGTTCTTCTCTGGCGCGCTCCTCCTTGATGCGTTCCTCTCTGGCTCGCTCTTGCTTAGCTCGCTCCTCTCTAACGCGTTCCTCTCTAGCACGCTCCTCCCTAGCACGTTGCTCCTTGGCACGTTCCTCCTTAGCCCGCTCCTCCTTGGCTCGTTGCTCCTTGGCTCGCTGCTCTTGAGCTCGTTGCTCCTGGGCTCGTTGCTCCTGAGCTCGTTGCTCCTTAGCTCGTTCTTCATTGGCGCGCTTTTCAGCCTCCTCCTTTTCACGTTTGTTATTATCAAAATTTGGAGGAGGACCAGAGCCATGTTGATTACCGGAATATTGGTTGCCGTGGGGTTGTCCTCCACCAAAGTTTCCTCCCTGTTGTCTTTGCTGACCCGCCCCGTTGCCACCATAATTGGCACCCGATGACTGTTGGTTGGTGTTTGGACCGGCATTCCTAGGACCGCCTGGGCCGCCAGCACCACCACCAAAGCCGCCAAATCCGAACCGCCCACCTCGACCGCCGCTATTGCCTTTATTGTCTCCTGAGCTGGCGGACTGAGTGGAGCCAAAAAACCACCCAGCGACACCCACCCCGATCGCAAGTACCGCCATACCCGCACCATTGCCACTAGCGACCGTGGCTAGGTACCATGCCTTCACAAACGGGGAGATGTACGACCATATGAAACATGCAAGGAGTGTGCTTGCGACGCCCGCTAGGAAACTGTTTCGGTT
Source organism: Penicillium italicum (assembly GCA_002116305.1). Classification (NCBI taxonomy): domain Eukaryota; kingdom Fungi; phylum Ascomycota; class Eurotiomycetes; order Eurotiales; family Aspergillaceae; genus Penicillium; species Penicillium italicum. The sequence goes on along the minus strand of LWEC01000327.1, from coordinate 201,118 downwards.
GCACTGCAGCGACGGAAGATAGAGGAAGCCCGAGCCAGCGGAGTGAGGTGGGATGATAAAGATGTCGTAGTTACCATCTGGAAGGTCCGAGGATTTGCGATATTCGCCTTCAGTCGTATGGGGATTTTCGCCATGAGGCGGCGGTGGTGGAGGCGGACCGTCCATGTTGGATCAGTCCTGAGCGACAGTAGGGTTATATATATATATGCGCTATAGTGCAGCGAAGCGCAGCGTCGGCAGAATGATTAGCTACAACCTGGGTTGATCTACCGGATCAATCCTAGATGGACAAGTTCTCGCGGTTGAGAGTCAACTGCCAGGTCATATTAGTCTGTCAAGTGTTGCACTGAGGCCTTAGGCACTCAGCGCTGTGGAGGGTACTCAGAGGCCAAATCCAAGTAAAGAGGACAGAACAAATATCAAAAATCCAAACAAAAAGCAAATCACAAAGCCAAAAAAAAGTTGGAAGAGCGGGAGAACTTGATTCTGACTTTGAGGGGGGGGGGTGTTTGTTTGGAAGAGAAGTGTGTGGGAGCTAAGGATCGGCGCCAACGCTTCCTGCATCACTCGATGTGGCCATCACATCAAAAAACAAAATTTTGCAATGCGAATGAGCAAACAAACGAGAGAGTTGTCTATAGTTCTCGATGCGGCTCCCCGTATATTATCCGAATTATGTTGAATTCCTCGGAGGCCACGCGATTCTACGTAGGGCTATGTGACCGAGCTCAGAAACAGCCTCAAGGGATGGAAGTGCAAGAACAATCACAGTGAAAGTTTTTGCCCATAGCAATGCAATTGTTGAATGCTTTGACTACATAGGTATTTGTTCTCAAACGTTTGTCTTTTAATATGGCTTTTCAACCTGCAACGGCATCAATGCTCAGAGTCCTGTCAATTTGGCAAAAGCACGGCTGTTTTGTTTTGATTTTACTCTTTTGGGAAAGGAGCGGGTTACGTCAGCCATGAATATTGCCCAGGTGTTCTTCTAAGATTCTGACCGCCTTTCTCTCCGCTGTCTTGGCTTCGACTGTCGAGAGATGGAGGAGGAAGGAAAATTATGTTGTGTGGTGGGAAATAAGTTGAGGGAAAAAACTAGTTTGAGGCCTATAATTTAGGTCCGGAGATATATGATATCTCGCATGCTGCTATGTTAATAGATCCTATGTCAATTTTGCGGCTATTTTCCTACTCTGTAAATTGAGAGGGTTTCGTATTCGCATTCGGATCACTTGAGCCTCTTACCGGCGCATTATAAGGAGCTCGGGGTACTTCAGATGTTCACATTGTGTTGTGAAGAGTCAACCCATGCGAGCTTCATATAGTTTATACTAGCAATTGCCGTTCGTGCATACTTTCAAAAATACCCTACTTTGAGCCGCGGACTAGGCAAAGAACCTTCGGTCCTGGCATGTCCCTCAGGTGCTTTAGTCCCGAGCACATAGCGCTGGGGGCGGAGCGCCAGAAAACACTTGTTAATCTTGCGGTCAAGCGGTTGGGGGAGATACTTTGAACGTAGTGGGTCCAAGATATTCGAGTTGGAGGATGTAGCAATCGAGGCTTGTTCACAGGATAGTGTGGTAAAATTCGATTTCGAGGTTGGGGATGGGCTCATGACTTAGAAAAGACCCAAAAAAGAGGCAATTAGCAGTATTGAATGGTCACTATCCACAGATCTTGCGAGAGGGCCATACAACACAGATGTCCCATGATCCGGGCATGAGGTGTGGGACCATGACCAGGGAGAAGATGGCATAGGGCCTCATGAGAGGCACTTGTAGCCATCCTGGCCCACGTAGGCCATGCTGAAGATTGGATATTAGTCTGGTAGTGGGACACCATAGTGAAACTAGTTTATGAGAACTAAAGGTGAAAGACAACCCCGATGGCGAGGACTCGGCAGAACGTGATCCGCAGCCGGTGATTGGGTGGTTTTCCACTTGAGATTCCAATACCCTCTCTCTATCCATCGGAGTGTTGATCGTTTTCTTTCTATCTCACCTCAGCTTCAAATCCTGTTGTGTGCCCCTTGCAACAGTCTGGTAGTCAGGTACTACCCCGTGTCTCCGCGTCCCTGCCAACCTGTCCTTTTAGTCCCGCTGCCAGGCACCTATCTCCGCCAACCTTGGACCCCCCCAACTCTCCTTTTCACTCTCTATGCCGCGTCGCTAGCCACCGAGAACCGATTTACGACCTGCCCTCGAAGGGCATCCCGGCACCATGTCCTCACAATCCCACCACGGTCATTCCGCGACGTCACGTCAATTCCCCGTCTACAATCCCGTCGCCGCAGTGACAGCACCTGCGGGGACCTTGCTTCCGGGCACCAAGATTCAAGTTGGCGGCCATCGTGTGGTAGTGGAGAAGTACCTCTCTGAAGGCGGTTTTGCTCATGTCTACGTGGTGCGATTGCCTCAGCCAGTCAATGGGACCGAAACCGCAGTGCTAAAGCGGGTGGCTGTGCCTGACAAGGCGGCCCTTGCCAACATGCGCACTGAGGTGGAAACCATGAAGAAGCTCAAGGGTCACCGGCACATTGTGAAATATATTGATTCGCATGCCTCGCAGCTGCGTGGAGGTGGATATGAGGTGTTCCTGGTCATGGAGTACTGCGCGGGTGGTGGTCTTATCGACTTCATGAACACCCGGCTTCAACATCGCTTGACAGAGCCGGAGATCGTAAAAATCTTCTCCGATGTTGCCGAAGGTGTTGCTTGCATGCATTATCTTAAACCCCCCCTCCTCCATCGTGATCTGAAAGTTGAGAATGTTCTGATCTCGGGTAAGGGGAGTTCCGCGACCTACAAACTGTGTGATTTTGGATCATCGGCACCCCCTCGTCCTGCTGCTACTTCTGCCGCTGAGGGCCGCTTGATTGAAGATGATGTGCAACGGCATACGACGCTGCAGTACCGAAGCCCAGAGATGATTGATGTCTACCGGAAACAGCCGATTGACGAAAAGAGTGATATTTGGGCACTTGGTGTGTTTTTGTACAAACTGTGCTACTATACAACCCCCTTCGAAGAGGTCGGTCAGATGGCTATTCTCAACGCGACCTTCAAATACCCTTCCTACCCTTCATTTTCGAGTCGGCTAAAGCTGTTCATCGGTAAGTTTGGGACCTCTCTTTGGCCTACAATCAATCACCAATAACCGATGGCTGACAACTCCGCACAGGCTCGATGTTGAAGGAAGATCCCCGCAATCGTCCCAACATATACGAAGTCGTGCGCGAGGTGTGCAATATGCAAGGAAAGGAAGTTCCTATCAAAGACGTATGTCGCCCAACGCCTCTTTTAGTGACCTGACACCAACTTTCTTTTAGATCTATTCCAACCGCTCTGTTTCGGAGACACGGAAGTACCAAGAGTTACCGCCCACACCCACGGAAGCTCCTGCGTTGGGTGCAGTATTTTCGCCTCCAATGCAGGAGACTGAGATAATCCCAGAGATTGCACCTATGCGGCGTGGCCGACCTGGGAAATCCCTGTCAACCCAACCTAGCTCTGAGAGACCGAGTGGTTCGCCATACCGAGCCGCTGCCGAAGAATCGTCAAATGATCCGTTTGCAGCCCTGGATGGGAGCGCAGCACGAAAGAAGACAGCAGAGGAAATGTCAAAACGATTTCCCTCCCTGGACCAGTTTGATATTTTGCATGAGAAAGGGGACAAGTTTGAATTCGAGCCAACAGTTGAATCTAAGCCTGAGGACGAGGATCTATCTCAAAGACTCACTAACGCCCTAGCCGATGATGCTTTTGCCCGACGTGTCTCGCCTGAACTTGCGCCGAAGCCGGTCTACAAGCGATCATCCCAGACTTCTCCTGTCCGAACACCTAATTTGCGTGAAATTCCCGCGCCCGCGCCTCAGGCTGTTCCCTTGTACCAGCCAACTCCTCAGCGGCCCTTAATGGTGTCAACGGGTACCATGACCTCACCCATCCAGACACCTCGTTTGCCAGAGTCAAAGCTGACCAATCGCCCAATCTATCGATTCCCTCCTTCTGATAATGAAAATCGATCTTCCAGCGAGCCGTTTATAACCGAGGAGGAACAAAGAGTCACACGACCGCACAAAGCGCCATCCCCTCCGATGTCAAGTTTGAATGTGGAAGGAAGCTCGCGGCTGCCCTCTGACCGTGTCTCCAGCCAGTCTAACTCTGCGCGCCCCTCGATGGAAACCCTGATACGGCCTTCGACATTAGAGGTAAAGGATCCCGTGGGACGTTCTAAATCCGCTATTGGAAAGGCTCGACCGATTTCAGTCCAGTCGGGGGTGAGATATGACCTGCCGCGTGACTCTGAGAGCCCGCGGTCTTCGCTCGATATGCCCCGCCTGCAGTACGAGGGCGGCGCGCCATTACGCTCAGTGCGTACTGATGTTGATCGCGAGTCTGATCGGACTATTTCCTCTGATGTCGATTACCTGCGGGCGATGGAAGAAGAAGAGAGCAACCGGAAGCGCGAGAAACGCTCTAGTGGTAGCTACAAACACAACAAGCGTGGTAGTCTGTCTACTTTGTCGCTTTCGGGAGGAAAGAACCTATTTGCTAGTCGATTCGGCGACGCATTCCGCCGATTTGAGGCGGGCAACCCAGAAAAATCCTTGTCACCACCGGCAGAGAATGCGCCTCGGCAGGGTCTGGTTGAGCTGTCGGATTCAGCCGAGGAGAGTCTTTCGTCAAATGACGAGATCGCCTTGGAAGACGTGGACCGAGACGACATTTCACCGGAGATGCGTCGGGAGCTGGAACGCCGCCGTCTCTCCCAAGAGGAGAAAAGAGTTGCCAATGCCGCAGCTGAGTACAGGCGCCGGGTTGCCGAAGGTGACGGGGGTGGAAGAGCGATAGGCGATGGCGGACGCTCTCGCTCGATTATGAATAAGGTACATTCATTGCTTGGAGAGTCTGAAAAACTGACCGTTCCCAAGACTGCTACTGGGTATGGACGGTTCACGGAGACTTCCTCTTCTTTGCAGGCAAAGCAGAGCGAAACCAGATCCACCAGCTCCAGCCAGCCGCCCGCTTCTCGCACATCCGGCCCGACGTACACTCCTCGAGACGGTTCAATGGTACTCCCCGATCGCGCAGACAGCCTCAAAATCTCTGCAGGTCTCCCGCAATCTGTTGCTCCTACCAGTTACCCATCAACTCAACGTCCCACAAATCGACCAGCTGCACCACCCAAGCCCAAGAATTTGCGCGCTGGCCCAGCCACCTCGCGACCGGGTACTGGTCATGGTCATGATTCCTCCGAAGAGACTCCGGCAAGCCCTGGAGAGGACTGGGAGGCCAAATTCAGCCAGCGTTTCCCAAGCTTGTCTGGACTTGAAATGGAGACCGAGATCAAAATCCCGAAACTTTCCAGCTTGAGGACGCGGGAAGTGTAGAGTATAGGATATAGAACTTGTTTGTTTCACATGATGCGGTTTCAGCGTGTGTTCGTATGTTCGCCGCGCGGACGCAACTCGGGGAATGAGATTGGTTCCCACGGGATATGCATATATTGACAGTGACATAATGGACATTACATAAGTTCTCTCGAAACCACGACTCCAAAAGGCTTCATTTTCTGTAATCGTAGCTGGGAATTCGCTCGGTCTCAACTATAAAGTTGTCCTCACACCGCCTTTGTTTCTCCCCGCAAGAGCAAGAGAAACCTCACTTTCAGCTTCTGGGTCGGCATTTCCTTTCAATCTATTAGATCATGGCACCAGTGACTTTGAAAACGGTCGATGGCAAGTTAGGACCAGCAGGTAGCTCTGAAAGTACACATTCTAATTCCTCATTCAGACGACCTCAAAGATGTGATCCAGCACTTATTCGAGATCCAATCCGCCGTCCACGGCTATTTGGGCCCAGAGACACAGCAGGAGCTTGTGCGAAAAATGTATGTCAGCTGCAATGGAACCCTATGCTTCATCTATTTCTCCATGCCTATAAATGTGCCTCGTCATGGCAAAAGTCATCCCGACAAGCGACACAACTAAACCCCAACCCTACAAACCCAAAACTAATTCACTCCAGCAAAAACCTAACTCTTGCCCTCTCGACTCTGTCCACACATACCCAACTTCCACCAACACAAGAAAACCAACCAGACACAAACACAGACCCTTCCAATCCCTCCCTCGCCAGCATCCAGCTCCCACCAGAGATCATCGACTACGTCGACTCGGCGCGCAACCCGGACATCTACACGCGAGAGTTTGTCGAGCTTGTGCAGCGTGGGAATCAGGACCTGCACGGGAAGCGTGAGGCCTTTGCGAGCTTCCGCGACGTGCTGGCCCGCGAGATGCGCAGCGCTATGCCCGAGTGTCGCGGCGAGGTTGATCGCGTAGTTGCTGCGACGGGTGGAGCGGTTGATGGACCTGACGGTGTGACTGGGGATGCAACTATGTCTGGGGATGGAAATTGAAGGCCCTTTGACGAGGTTACAAAGTGCAAGTCTGATATTCCCAACTGGCAGAGTTGCCTCTCGTTGGCGAGGGGTTTGACGCCGTGGCCTGTGGTCTAGGCCGGCCTTGACATTCGGTCCTTGCTTTCAGCTGTTTGTTTGATATGCATGGAGCTGGTGCATTCATTGGAGTTTTATGGTTCGCATTGAGCGCGGTGTTTGCAATTTTCTTTTCTCTTTCGATGATAGCTAGGAAGTCTTTATAGCGGCCTTTTGATTGTTCATAATTTAGGCGCTAAGCTCAGAAATGTTTCAAATTTATGCTACGTATCTAATTTTATTCATGTCTTATAGTTAACACCGCCAATCGACTGTGCCCTAGCATTGGCATGACTCTGTTTATTGCAGCCCGACAAATAAGGCCACTTATGCTAGGGCTGACGTCATCGAACGGGCGGATGGACGAGGCTAATCTCGGAACAAGAGTTTCCGGACCTTATGGAGCACAATGCCGACTCGAAGGAGCCGATCGGCGGCAGCGTGTATGCATTGTCGCCAGAAAAAGGTGCGTATTTCGGGCCTCTATTAATGGTACTTTGAACTCATTTTTGGATTAAACAAGTAGTTGAAGTGTGATGCCCAGAGGCCCCAGTGTGGGAACTGTCTAACCAAGAGTATCGATTGTCAGCCAGGCGTGGTCCAGAATAAGCCAAGGTACAAATGAGGTCCCTACGATCGAATTTCTAGTTGCTAATGCATTGCATTTAGGCCGACTAACCATCGCATTGCGGAATTAGAGCAGGAGAATGAAATTCTTCGACAGAAATGTGCCCAGCTTCGGGGAAGCAAGACCACTTCTGCCGGAAAGGTTCAATCGGAGCCGGATCATTCTGCTACATCGGAAAATACTCCATTTACTGCATTGCCGTTCTCGAGAATAGCGGGTATAGGTCTTTCGAGGAATGACTCCCCCTCAACTTCAACCAGAGATGCGTCACATCCAGAAGTACCGGAGAACGACCGCAGAAACACATCATTGTACCATGGCCCAACGAGTACAGTGTATGATGATACAAGCCCAAGCCACAGTGAGCAGAACAGACCAGGTCAATGGAACGAAGAGGGAACACGGCATTTTCTCTTTTCCCAGACAGCGAGGCAGAGCAAGTCGGATCTCAAGCAACACCTAACATGGTCATGACACTAACTAGGAGATAATAGGACAACTAGAGCCACTTAATCTTGCCGCCGGAAAACTCGACTTTGATGGCATCGATCCTGAGATTGGCATGCATCTACTCTCCATGTACTGGAGTCGTCAGCTTTACACAGCACAGATAATTTACCGGCCGGCTTTCATGCGAGACATGGCCTGCGAGGGACCATATTTTTCCAAACTGCTTTTGAATGCAATTTTTTTTGTAGTATCAAAGCACTGCGACCGACCAGAGCTTCGTTCCGATCCAAATGACATTACCACTGCAGGATGGAAGTTCCGGCAACGTTTCACGCAGCTTTTACGAGATTGCTTCGATAAAAGCGAAATTACTACCCTTCAGGCATTGCTGATTATGTCCAATGCGCTTTTTTCTAGATGTGATGAACGGAGTCTGTCATGGCTATACGCTGGAAATGCATTCAATATGTTCATTGATCTTGGTCTGCATGTGCTTCCTGCTGTGGATAGTATCCCTGCCGAGGAGCTTGAAATTCGAAAGCGAGTTCTCTGGGGAGCATACTGTGAGCTATCACTTTACTGTACTGGGTGTTTCCCCACGAATCACCACTAACTTCTCTGGTAGTAATTGATAAGATCCAGTGTCTTTTCCAAGGAAGACCTCCGCTTCTCAACCGTGTCAACTTGAGAGCGTCACTAGACTTCCTGGATGACTATGACGACCTTGAACCTTTTCAAGATATAACATACAAGGCTACAAAGCCTCGAGGAGTGGTTCCATCACTGAATGTTTCTTTGCTCACTAGTTTGTGCGATTTGACCACAATTGTGGAACGTGTTCTTCGTGAGATTTATTCGGAATCTCGAGAGTCAAATTTTGTTCACAGGGCAAATATCTCAGAGGAAATAAAGTCACAGCTGAGAACCTGGCGCCAAAATTTGCCACTTCGGCTGGACTACCTGTCATTCCCAGACCAGGCGGTTCTCCTGCCTCAGTCCGCCTGTCTTTTGTATGTTCCTTGCATCAACCAAGAGTAATTGATGGCTGCTAACTACTGACAAGAGCCCTTTTCAATGTGCTCATCATTCTGGTCCACCGTCCTCTAATAATTGGCCACGACGGGGTTATCAATTCAACGACTGCCCATGAGTCAGTGAACGCATGTACAGCAGCTGCGAACCAAATTGTTCAGATTCTCCACGACTACTCGCAGCATTTCTCTCTGAGCAGTGCACCGTATATGCTCTCTTACGCTACATATATCAGTGCAACGATCCACGCACGGATTGTTGCACAGAAAGGGAGCAACTCAACTGTGTTCCAATCACTGCTTCTTTGCCGAAACATTCTGGTGGAACACAAACGCCTCTATTCTGCAGCAGAAAAGGCTAGAGAGAACTTGGATAAGTTGATATCTCACTTAGGAATCAGCACCGCAGACGAAAATCTGCGCAGTGGAAGCCCCAGGAGCTCTGGGAACAACCTTCTTAATGAGCATATACTCATGGAGGAGTCTATGAACATTGCCAGAGAACCTGGTGTCGCAGATCGTGCACTTGAATTTGGTTCTTCCCTGTTGAGTTTGGAACTCTCCGACCTAGACCTTGAAGCGATTGCTCAAGGCTTTCAGGTTGATGTAGAGTCGCATTCGTTTTGGAATTCTTTGGTATGAATGACTATACCCTCACGATATGCATCCATGACCCCTTATGATATACGCGATCAACAATAGCGAGAGAAACAATAATTGCTTCAATGGCATTTAAGATGCCCTAGCTACCGTAACGCTCAGAGGCAGTCCTGCCTGCCTTTTGGGTGACAATCTCCCTCTCACTCGCCAATGAGCTAGTCAGAGCACCAACATCAGTCACAACGTTGACCAAGTCATACCCCAAGTCGGCATATCTCTTTGCCTGCCTTCCATTTCCACAGTAGATTCCGGCCTTTTTGTCTGCCATTTGGACCTTATGCAAAAGATGAGAAATTGTCAAGTGGGCTAGCGATTTCAACCTTGGAAGTCTGTTCGACATACGTTTAATCATCCAAGATTGGAAATCTAGAACGCGAACAATCGGGCCCACACTCCCAGAGCGAGGCCCTTGTCGAGCACTGTCTTTACGCAGTTTAGACCTTGTATTGTTGATGAATCTACTGTGAGTCATTTGAAATTGGATTAATCGAAAAGTTACCTTTTAACGGCATCCGATATCGACGTCCGGATCATCACATCCCGAAGGCCAAAATTCTCGGCTTATCTCCGTGATCACGCGGGGCATTTCAACGAATTGTGCGGAGAACATCTCCAATGATTCGACACCAAAATGGCTCGGTAAGTGTCTCCCGACTGCACTCCGCATTTTTCAGAGCACAAATGGGAAGCTCTCCATATATAATCCATTGGCACCCCTTTCACCCGTGGGTAGAATGTTTATCCCGCACTTCCCCAATCTATAGTGCACCTATAACACCATGGCGTGTTCCGACAAGAAGTCCTGTGAGGACTGTTCATGCAGTAATGACGCCAAACCCCAATCAATAAACATCGAGGACTGCCTAAGTGAGTTGCAGGCCCTGCGACGACGCAATCAGGAGCTGGAGACCCGCTTGAGAGTCACAAGTGAGGCAGATAATGCCCAAGCCACCGTCAAACAACCGGGACGAACACTTCGTTCGTCAGCATGGTTCGACTGCCGCAGCAACCCCGGCATGACAGCTATCTACATGGAGCGGTATTTCAATTATGGTATCACCAAAGAAGAGCTAATGTCTGGTAAGCCAATGATTGGAATTGCTCAGACGGGCTCGGATCTTGCGCCTTGCAATCGCCATCACATTGAGCTCTCAAAGCGTGTTCGTGAGGGTATTCGGACTGCTGGAGGTATTCCGTTTGAGTTCCCCACACATCCTATTCAGGAAACCTCGAGACGGCCAACTGCGACCCTTGATCGTAATCTGGCTTATCTTGGCTTGGTGGAGATCTTGACCGGATATTTCCTTGATGGTGTTGTGTTGCTTACCGGATGTGATAAGACAACCCCGGCTTGTTTGATGGCTGCGGCTACGATGGTGGGTCTCAGACCCGAGAGGTTCCTAGAACCATGCTAATATTTTTAGAATATCCCTGCTATCTGCATGAACGTGGGACCTATGCTCAACGGTTACTCCAAAGGAGCTTTAACCGGAGCTGGCACTGTATTGTGGCACGGGCGAGAGCTTTTCGCCACGGGTGACATTGACGAACATGAGTTTATGGATTACATCGGTCGAGGGTAAGCCATATCTAAACCCCCGGCTAATGATCACAGAATCTAACCTAAACTCCAGAACTCCATCAGTTGGCCATTGCAATACAATGGGAACTGCCTCAACGATGAACGCCCTTGCAGAGTCCTTAGGAATGGCACTTCCCGGCTCAGCTGCCATCCCCGCTGCCTATCGTCACAGAGCCCAATGTGCCTACGAAACAGGCAAACGGATCGTGGAGATGGTAGAGGCAGACCGGAAGCCGTGTGATCTCATGACACGTGAGGCCTTCGAGAATGCTATCGTAGCGAACGCCGCAATTGGCGGCAGCACGAATGCTCCTATTCACATCAATGCTATCGCGCAGCATGCAGGCGTAGAGGTGTCCATGGATGATTGGGATACCCTTGGATCTACCATCCCGTTGCTGTTGAATATGCAGCCTTCTGGGGAATATCTCGGTGAAGAATATTACCGCGCTGGAGGACTGCCGGCTATTATGGCTGAGCTATTAGACCAGGGCAAGCTGCACGGCGATGTGCTCACTTGCAATGGAAAAACTCTTGCCGAGAATGTGCGTGGGAAGCATACATGGGATCGGCGTGTCATTAAACCATACGACGATCCCTTGATGAAAGACGCCGGATTCGCCCATTTGAAGGGTAATCTCTTCGATTCCGCAATCATGAAAACCTGTGTTATTTCACCTGCATTCCGGAACCGATACCTCTCCAACCCCGATGACCCGGAGGCATTTGAAGGATCTGTTGTGGTGTTTGATGGACCTGAAGACTACGAACATCGCCTGGAGAATACACCACAAATCGACGAGAAGACCATCCTTGTTATGCGTGGTGTTGGTCCAATCGGATACCCTGGAGCAGCGGAGGTCGTCAATATGCATCCACCAGGCCGACTCTTGAAAGAGGGTATTGATGGACTTTTTTGCATAGGCGATGGTAGACAATCGGGAACATCTGGGTCACCTTCTATTTTAAATGCTAGCCCTGAGGCCGCAGCTGGAGGCAATCTTGCTATTTTGAAAGATGGGGATAGACTTCGCATTGACTTGCGCAAACGACGGGTTGATATTCTCATCACCGATGATGAGATTGAAGAACGAAGGAAAGCATTGGGTACTGAAGGCTACCCCATTGCCCCGAGTGGTACCCCGTGGCAGGAGATCTTCCGCCAGGAAACTGATCAGCTGAGCAATGGTATGGTGCTACGAAAGGCAGTCAAATATCAGCGACTAGCTCAAGAAGGCCAGCCACTGCGCCATAATCATTAATACGCGGCACATCGGACAGAATTGTTGAGAAGTGGCCTAGGTTAGGTTTTCACCTGATTGAAATTCTTTGAGTATAACGACATCCATAGATCAATTCAGATCTATCTATTCATGTAATAATCCAAATATGTCATGTTATATATACGAATGACCTTTTACAACGCTTTCTCACAGCCATGATATCGACATTCAGATCTAAATCTTGGTTGAATGCACCACAACTCCAAAACTTGAAAAGTGGGATCCTGAATCACGACAAAAGGGCTGAATTTACTATGACAAGGACTGGAAGAAAAAAAAAACATTTGCATTTGTGGCCTAACAAAAGAAGTACATGACTAGAGTCCAAATGGATAAGTTTCGCCTTTTCCAAGCGGCGTGTCGGGCTGGATGATCTCCAAAGGCTTTACAGCCTGGGTTTTATCAAACCAAACATAAGCATCAAACTGTTTGTGAAGGAAGGCTTGCGAGTAGTGCGAGGCGCGCTCTGTGTCAGGGCGGTAGATGACACCAATAAAACGCTGTAGGCGTTGCTCAGCAGCGATAGCTGAGCGCAGAGAGGGATCTATGCGATCCTGACGTAGGTCGAGCACGAAGCGTGGTACTCCAGTATCATGAGCCACAATCTCCCAACTGTCGTCCCGGGATGGACGGACGGACATGACCTCCATATCATCGTCCCACTCATGGGCCGCTGCAACGGTGCCGGTGTGAGTTCCACATCCAAGAATGGTCACATTCTCGCGTCCCAGGCGCTCACGACATAGTTGCCCGATGTTGAGCTCCTTGCGACGAAAGCCCATGCTTGTATAACGCGCATCTCCAACGTGAGAATTATGTGCCCACACAATGGCTTTCTCTCCCTCATTGTGCTTCAACATGCGTTCCAAGGTTTCAAACATGTGCATGTCGCGCAGATTCCATGAACTTGCCGAGCTGTAGTACATTGCTTTGTAATACTTCTCCGCGTCACGAACCAGGTGAGCATTCTGTTCGCCGCTGTGGTATTCATCACCATCCCGCGAGCCGATGTATTCAAGCCGCCGCTCCAACAGGTCTCCAAGCATCTTCATTACCGGGGCTTCACAGTCTTCCATGCCTCGAAGGGATGCTAGACCATATGAAGTGGGATCGTCCACCCAAGGCTCTAGACATCCATACCGCTGACGCGCTTGCTTGCTCGCCTGTGGGTCCACCCGGTCCAGATAGTCGATCACAGCACCGATGGAGGCACCCATGCTGTACAGGTCCAGCCCGTAGAACCCGGCTCTTTGCTCGGGTGGGAGGCCCTGATTTCGATCCCGCATCCATTCAACTAGCTGTTGCATCTCGGAATTTCGCCACATCCAGGTAGGAAATCGCTTGAATGGTTCATATCCTTTCGCGCTTCCTCCAATTGGCGCCTTGGGGCCTGGACGCAACCGCACATATCGGTCGATGGCCTCTGCATCCGGCCAGTCAGCTTCGACCGCAACCATGGTATAGCCGTGTCGTTCAATGAGTCGCTTGGTTATCTCTGCGCGTGCAGAATAGAACTCAGACGTTCCATGACTGCCATCCCCTAGAAGAATCACTTGATTGCCCGCAAAGGTATCAAAGTGTGATGCGAAGCTCTTGTCTTCGATTACAGGTAGAGGCTGCACTGCTGAATTGAAAAGCTCCTGTAGTTGAGGCATCTTTTTCGTAGTTCGGAAGAAAGACGCCAAGCGCATGGACGGTTATGCAGTGGCTAAGATATCTTCACGTAGAATATCTCATGTAGATGAACATGTCGAGTACTGAAAGAAGATCAGCCACGACATTTCTATTCTTCTTTCATCAATACAACGTATGCTCTTTGTTTTGCGGGAACTTTCCCAGCGAATTATTTACATCCCAGCAGCTGAACAATCATTATGACTTCATCGTCGAAGGCAAACCACACTACTTCAATTCCGGTGATAGTGGAATAAATAACACCCTAAGATGGAAATCTATAACCAATGCAGTGGTCTAGGTTGCTATTGTTCAAACAGAGCACTGGTAGACGAGCGATCATCCATCCCAACAACTACGCATGTGCCCATCCTGTTTCGAAGGTACATACCTCGAGAATGGCTCTCCCAATCAGCAGTCCGTCACCACGCCTAGACCGCTTTGGGCAGGCTATGGAATCTCTCTACGGGAGTTTTAGCAGCATCGAAGACCCAAAAACCTGGACTCCACCACCAAAATCAGGCGGTCATCGGGGGCGATACCTGTGGACAGATGCCTTCGGGGTTGTCAACTTTCTCACAATGCACAACGAGTACAAGCGAACTGGCAATGACACCATTGGCGATGATCGCTATCTTGAGCTGGCTGCTCGCCTGATTGAGACTGTCCATGACGTTCTGGGTAGAAATCGAGACGGCCGCTCAAGACTGCCAGGAGCAACAGACGCGAACCCGCTAAGTGGTGGATTGAGAATCGGCAAGACAGATGCTCGTGGTCCAGATGGTGATGGACAGTATCACCATTATCTAACGGTTTGGATGTTTGCGTTGAACCGGATGGCCAAAGCATCGGGAGATTTGAAGTACAACAGGCAAGCCATAGAGCTGGCAAAAGCGATACATCCAAAGTTCTTTGTTGATCGCGCGGCAGCTCGACCGAGAATGATATGGAAAATGAGCATGGATCTAACAGAGCCAATGGTCAAATCAGAGGGTAATCTTGACCCGATTGATGGCTTCGTTGTTTTTCGACTCCTGCAAGATACAGCCATGGAAGCAGGCGATGGTGCGTTCTTGGCCGAGGAGATCGACGACTACAGACGCACGATGGAGCGAAAAGGAGAGCACTTTGTTTCAAGTGATACTCTGGATCTAGGTATGACTTTATGGACGGCACATTGGTTTTCCGGGCGAGAGCGCTGGGCTGCTGACCTGGCGGGGAAGTGCTTCGAGCAAATATGTAAGTCACCCTTGTGTTAATTCCCGAGACGCAACAAAGGACAGTAAGAACCAAGCTCACCGGCGATGATTCCAGACAATCTATTCGAGATCAATCGATATTTGGAGCGCAATATCCGGTTTCGGTTGGCCTTCCGCGAGTTTGGGACCTGCATGGGCATCCAATGCCAGTCAGAGGTGAACGCGGAAAAGGAACGCACAGTTGATTTGAAATGCTACTCCGATGCCATCATTGCTGCTTGGGATCCATACATGCAGCTATCCATATCAGATGATCTGACACCAGAGGACTTGAGGCCTATCACGCGGGTGATGTATGCGTCGGCGTTGATTCCAGGAGGTAAGTTAGACCAACCCCTATGGTGAATTCGGTATATTAACACGTTCGTCAATTCAAGCATTTCAAGCAGGATTCCTGGGGCAGGAACCAACACCAACACCTTAGCAATGAACAAAATCACACACAATGTCGAGGCAGATACGCAAAGTTTCTTTTCAAATCACCCATGCAAGTATTTTTGGTATGGATAGATACTGTTCTGCAACTACAATGAAGGGGTAGGACAAGTAGGGTTTATCACTCTACGATGTACAATGTCTACGCAAAGGTCCAATAGTAGAATGCCCAAAGGCAGCGAAAGCATGAAACCTGCAGACCACTTTTCCATGTATAACTAGGCACTTTCAACGCCAGGATGAAGACCACTTGAGCACTTCTCCATGCCCAAAAACACGGCAATCTATCATTATCATTCGGTGTATTCACAGCTGCTGCGAAGCAGATCTCGCAGACAAAACAAACCTCTATACTCCCGGAAGTCCAACCACGTCCCTCAATGGTGCTATCCGTCTTGGAAGAATATAGATGGCATACACAGCACTCAAAGCAATGAACAGACCAGACCACTTGAGAAATCGTTAGCCAAGAGAAATGTTTACTGTGGTAAGATTCTGCCCAAGAATGTACTTACCTTTTCTAACCAAGTGTGAAACCAAATCGCGGTCATGAAGAGCATCCACCAGCTCAGGCCAACAACACCCCAAACAAAACGGAGTGACCACGTTCTTGCGAACCCGCCAGTCTCGGTTGAATCAATCACCGAAGTATTATTGGCATCACTGGCCTTGCGCTCACGTCCCGCGTCCCCAGCAGGACCAGAGCTTAACAAAAATGCGGGTGCGCGTGCGCTAGCCCCGACAGCCTCGAATGCGAGGAGCCCTGTGGCCAAAACCAGCATCAACACATGTCCACTGATATCATGTCCACCCCTCCATGCGCCACCGGCGGTTTTGCACGTCGCTGCTGTGAATAGTGTTTCTAGGTCGGTTGGGCTACTCTGTCCAGCGGCCATCTTCCCAACTTCCTCAAGAGCTTGTTCACATTTGCCACCCGTGGCCACGAAACCACGATCAATGATTGCCGGACCGAAGAACCATTGTGTTGCAAGATACCATACTGTTGTCACGAGTGCGTAGCGTAGAATGGCTTGCAAGGTGCGCCGGAAACGTGCTTCTTGCTGCGAGGAGGATTCCCGGCGAGATGAAGAGTAGAGGGGTTGGAATAGGAGGAGCGAAACAAAGGCGGCTGTGGTCCACAACCATCCGATCTTTACGAAGTAGACATTGAAAATATTGTTCTTTCGGGCGAAGTAGTTGACAGGGCTTTCGGATAGGTGCAGGTCTGTAGCCAGGGATGGGGCCAGAGGGCTTGCAGGCTGTGGGTAAGAGTCGGACAAATCCCTGGAATGGTGCGCTGTTGGGGAGATTGTTGAGTACAAAGACCCGAGTAATAATGTTGCAGGGTATATGAGAAGAACAGTCGAGAGGAGGGTAACGGGTCGCGCGGGAGTTGTGGCCATGGTTGTAAGGATAGGGCGAGATTCGAGCAAGTGAAAATCAAGTGGTATATTGTGAAATACCCAACGAGGATTTAATGACACCTTCAAATGCGATCACGAAGCATAGTTGTTGCAATTGGGAAGGCCGAAGCAGGATGAGTTGACGATGACCTGGACAGATGACATCAGGGTTTGCCGAGGCTGCTGCATGAATGCCTCAGGCGTCAAACGAATATTAACCTCTCTCCAATCTCATTATTCACTGGATATATACTACCAGTATACAGTCAAACTCTTTGAGAAAAACACCAGACCTGTAATTATGACTGTTTACTTGTTTTTCAACCTATCCAAATTACACCTTGCACTGACCCTGCTAGTAGCCATACGAGTGCAAAAATGCCAGGAAACCATATTTTCAACTGCAAAACACTGGGACTCGTGTATGTTGAGAATTTAGCACAGTTAATAACACAGTTTTCCACATTGAATCGCTATGATGAAGTTCAAAAAAGTGCCGAGTTCATCATCAGGCAAACAATCCTGCTCACGGGTAAAGCTGGCGCTCCCGGAGTCTTCGATTTAGATATCTACATACATCTCGCCAAGCTAGCATACGCAAAAGGGGCTCGTCTGGGCTAAATGTCGTATTCTGGAGTTTTTCGACGCACAGGCGGTTTTTCTATTGTTATTATAGCAGCATTTTGCCTCGAAGTAGGACTTTGCTGGTTTGAATCTGGGTTATTTTCCTACCGCCTGGCAGGAGTTTTGGGGGGACCTCCTGTTGGAAATGTAAGAATCTTTACTTTGTATGTTGGGAACACTGTATGCGTATATCGGATCCCCCAATTGCGAAATGTAAGACATGGATATAGATCTCTATAAGCTTTGAAATGCCGTTCACTTTTGTAGTGGGCCTCCATCCAACTGTGGGGTATTTAACGAGCCCTGGATATCAAAGAATTGAAGTGAAACCGAACAAAAACCAAATGCGTCAACTTTCATCATTAAAATGTACCCTTACTGGACCTTTAACCAAGTGCCTGCATGGCCAACTCGACACTGCGGAGAGGGGTTAGCTGGAATCCTAAAAACTCAAAAATCATAAGGGAGCAAAGTAAAGGGCAAACATACGTCAGGAATGTTCCGGCAGAAACAGGCATAGCTCTCAGCAGAGTAGGGCCGATACCCTTCCAGAAGCCACCGAGACCCTCAATGGCATAGGTCTTCTTGAAGCAGTCGCGCATGTTGCTGAACTTTTGCTGCGCGCCGAATCCATCGGTCTGCATCTTACTCTTGATAACATCGAACGGATAGCTGGTGAGCCAAAGAACCTCACCAGCCAGACCACCGTAAATGGCAATCTTTGCCTGAGAGAGATCCTCACGTTTGACATTGTTACGCTTGGCATCCTGGTTCATCAGATACTCAAAGGCCATGAACCAGGCACCGTAAGCCTGGGCCTCACGGAGGAGAGTAACCGCCTGGCCGCGGTAAAGACCGCGGAGGGCACCGCCCTGTGCTGCCAGCTTGCTCACACAGTCCATAGGGCCTGAGTACAGACGGCCGGCACCGTGCGGCTGTGCCTGTAGGCGAATACGCACATGCTCAATTGGGCCCGACAGCACGGAGTTGGTGAGACCGGCGAATGAACCAGCCATGTAGTACTGGGTGTAAGAAAGGGTTGAGTCGGCATATTTCTTCTTATTCAGCTCTTCCAAACGGCGACGCGCTTCGTGATAGGCGCCAAATTGGACAGACACCTGAGTTAGTCGGTTAGAGGAGTTGTCAATAGTGGAACTTGGCCGCGGGGTTAACTCACGCAAGCACCGATACCGATAAGCGGGGTCAGTGTGCCCTTGTAGAAGGCCGTGGGACCTTCCTTCTTGAAGATCTGGGTTGCACACTCTAGCGCACTTTTGTATTGAGTGGTAGTTTGCAGTCGCACCTTGACAATGTCTGCCGACTTGTTAACCAATGCGTCCTGAGCTGTGCTTTAGGCAGATCACAAACCAAAGGGTTGACCTAGTCTCTTGTTAGCATTTGCATATTTGAATATCTTCCCAAGGAAATGACACTCATGGCAAGATTCTCGTCCCACGATGTCCATGGCTTTCCCCTGGAATTCAAACAAAGTAGGGTGCACACATACCTAGGAGAACCTGGGCCATTCCACCCATTGCGCCCGCGGCCAAATCCTTGACGGTGCGGAGGGCACCGCCGCCCTTATCCAGACTGTCAATTACCTCGGTCTCCATGTTTCAATTAATTCAATTGTTACAACCAAAGGCACAGACAGAAACATAATCCGGAGACTCCAGACTTTATATCGAGCCCGCTTATCTCTATTGCGCCATTTGCCATCTGATTGGTTGATAATGCCGAGGCACGTGACTTTACCGGCGGACATTTTACATAAGCACTTTGATCTCCACAGCTGACCTAAGCAGTGACATAAGCTCATCCTTCCGAACTTCTGGAAAGGGAAAAAAGTTGACGGATCCAGATGTGGATAGACTAATGAATGATGCATCGTCGGCCAGTCTGCAGGGTAAGTTTGCAGTTGTAAAGTGCTGCGACAGTATCTAACTAAAATTACAGCTATCGCGTCGGGCTGAGTGGTCGAATTCAGCCTACCGAACACCCACTCTAACAGCTCTCACAATTCGACGGACCTTACGGTTGTCCGCGACGCGTTGGAACTCGTCGGATCTATCGAATGGGAATGATGATGGGACTGCTTCAAATCCAGCGCTGGCTAAGCCCAAGTTCGGCAGCCGATGGGGCCCTAAACAAAATACGCCATCGGCGGGCTTGAGTCTCGCAGAACAAGCGATGCGCCAAACGCTTGTCGCCAATAGTCAACCGCCGCCGCCAGCACCTGCACCACCGCAGCGGAGGCGAGAACATTCGAATCAACAATGGAACTCAGGGGAATCAAACCAACAGAGGAAACCGTACGTGCGGCGCGTGGGACCTCGGGATAACCAAGATGCCAACATCGGACCAAGAGAAACGCCACGGAATCAGGGGAGGAACTCCTCCACCCAGGAGAAGAATCCGTTTGAAGAAAATAAGCCAGGTGGCCACCTGAGGTGGCCAAGAGAAGCCGCACGGAATCAAGGGAGGAACCCGTCCACTCAAGAGAAGAATCCTTTTAAAGAAGAGGATTCAGGTAGCTACACGAGATGGCCCAAAGGAACCGCGCGGAATCAGGAGAGGAACCCGTTTGAAAAAGAGAATGCAGGTAGCTACATGAGGTGGCCCAAGGGAACCTCACGGAATCAGGAGAGGGATCCGGCCATCCGAGGAAAGAAACCGGCATTTGAAGAAGAAAACCCTTTCGCCCCTGAAAAGACTCAAAACAGATTTCAGGGCCAATTTCAGAACAAGGCGACCAGGGACCATCCAATGGCCCACGACGACTGGAACTGCCCTCAGTGTATGAAACATGTTTTTGCCACAAAACAAGCGTGTCCATTCTGCAAAACCTCTCGACCCGACGACGCCCAGCCAAAGCTCCGAATTACCAGAGAGTTTAGCGATTCTCCCGGACCTTCACAGTTCAGACAATCCCGAACTCCTTCTGAGTATACTAGAAAGTTTCAGCGATTAGGAGACTCAGTTTTGTCTGATTTGGAACAAGACGCTCAGCCGAGTACAAGAAAAACCAGAGAGCGATATTCAGAGGAATCTGACCGACCCCGAACAAAGGAGGAAGCAGAAGATTTCAAGAAGAACCAATGGTCTTGGGATATGTCTGCACTGGAGCAGCTAGAAACCCTAGAGGCACAAGAACAACCGCCGCCGAAGCCTATGAAGCGCCGTGATGGACGCAAGGGACGTGAAAGCGAGTCTGATGATGCCGACTTTGACTCGGAAGATCGCGAGCGCCTCCGCGTAGAGCGGAGACGCCTGCAGAAAGAAAAGGACGCCCGAAGGGCTGCAAAGAAAGCTGCCGCGCTGGCAGCACCTGCTCCACTCTACCTGCCCGAATTCATCAGTGTTAGCAACTTGGCCGATATCATTGGCGTGCGGCCGGCTCAGTTTGTGCAGCGAATGGAGGAGATGGGCTTCGAGGAAGTCACATACAGGGATATTCTTGATGCAGAAACTGCCGGATTGGTGGCAGCCGAATTCAACTACGAGGCCATCTTCGACAGCGGCAAGGAAGATCTATATGCTGCCCCTGAACTAGAGGACACGTCTGATCTGCCATCGCGGCCACCTGTGGTTACTATAATGGGTCACGTTGATCACGGCAAAACCACGATCTTGGATTGGCTGCGAAACTCATCTGTGGCAGCTTCTGAACATGGTGGTATCACCCAGCATATTGGTGCATTCTCCGTAATGATGCCATCCGGAAAAGCCATTACCTTCCTTGATACCCCCGGTCATTCTGCATTCTTGGAAATGCGTCGCCGAGGTGCCGATGTGACCGATATTGTGGTGCTTGTGGTTGCCGCGGATGACAGCGTCAAGCCGCAAACCATTGAGGCTATCAAGCATGCCACCCAAGCCAAGGTTCCCGTCATTGTCGCCATCAGCAAAATCGATAAGGAGGGCAGGAACCCTGATCGAGTTAAGGGTGACCTTTCTGTTCATGGTGTCCATGTGGAGGACTACGGAGGTGACGTTCAGGCCATCGGTGTCAGCGGCAAAACCGGACAAGGAATGGTTGAACTGGAAGAAGCCATTGTCGCGCTCTCGGAAATGCTCGACCACCGCGCAGCCACCACCTGCAACGTCGAAGGCTGGGTCATCGAGGCCTCTACAAAGAGTTATGGCCGTGTAGCATCCGTTTTGATTCGACGTGGAACCCTGCGACCAGGCGACATCATTGTTGCCGGTACCGCCTGGGCTCGTGTTCGCACTCTCCGTAACGAAGCCGGTGTGACCATCATGGAAGCCACGCCTGGAATGCCCGTCGAAATCGATGGTTGGAGAGAGCAGCCAGGTGCTGGCACCGAGCTCCTACAGGCACCAACCGAGCAGAAAGCCAAGGACGTTGTAGATTACCGCTTAAACAAGTCTGATACCCAGAAGATGGGTATCGACATGATTGCCATCAATGAGGCTCGTCGTGATCTTCTCGAGAAGCGCAGGCGCGAGAAAGAAGAGGAAGAACCAGCAAAGGAAGTCGAACCAACCGGCCCGAAGTCGGTCCATTTCGTCCTTAAGGGCGATGTGGACGGTTCGGTGGAGGCGGTCTTGAACTCCGTTGCAGCAGTCGGTACCAACGAAGTCTTTGCCAACATCATCCGTTCGGGTGTTGGCCCTGTCAGTGAATTTGACATCGAACATGCTGGCAGTGCTAAGGGCAAGATCATCTCATTCAACCAGGCCATCGACCCTAACATCATGCGAATGGCAGAGACCGAGGGTGTCGAAATTCTGGACCACAACGTCATTTACAAACTGATTGACGAAATCAAGGCCATTCTCAGTGAAAAACTGCCTCCGACGATCACTATGCGTGTGACCGGAGAAGCCGAGGTCCAGCAGGTATTTGAGATCACCGTTAAGGGACGTGAAAAGACAGCCATTGCTGGAAGTCGTGTGCGCAACGGTATCATCAACAAAACTCGCAAGGTCAGGGTGCTTCGCGGGGAGGAGATAGTCTACGATGGTAAGCAGATCACAAGCAGCTCAACACGAATAATTTGGATCAAACTAACTTTTCCCAACAGGCACAATGGTTTCCCTCAAGAACGTCAAGAAAGACGTCACCGAAATGCGCAAAGACACAGAATGTGGTATCGCTTTCGAAAACTGGACAGATTTCGCACCTGGTGACCACGTCCAGTGCTACGAAGAGATCTCTGAGAAGCGCTATCTGTAAGATACTCGCTTCGTGATCTTGGGATCAGTGCGGTCGTTTTATGGCCGCTTGTATTATTTGTTTGGGTCATCTCATACTCTCCATTCCCCTCATGATCTTCATTCAAACTTTGTATCATATTTTCATTTTTCTCCCGACATGGTTGACTTGCATTCAGGGTCTAGGCGTTGTTGCATCCCCTATCTACTAGGGACCGGAAGAAAAAAGCATACAATCAATGTAATTAGGGAGGGTGCTGCTGTTGCAGCACATTTGTAAATTTTCAAATATCACGGCCGAATGGCCACATTGTCTTGTCATTCATGTCTTTTTGCCAAACAAGAACAGTCGGCACGGCTTCTGTCGACAAAGTAGGACTTGAACATGCCGAGATCCTATCCGCCGCTTGGTTAAACTCGCGCAGACCTGCCGAAGTTGAATTCTAAATACTCGCCTGGGCAGCTGGCTCAAGATGACGAGACAAGCTATATTTGAAGTACATCAAGTATGAGTTCTTTGATGTATTCATAGTCCAATGACGAAAGGTATCATGTCCATTTGTGAACCAACGCGCCAGAACCTCTGGCCTTCGCATACCAAATTGACGCACACGAATGTCGAGGGAAATGAACAACATCAAGAAGATGCTGACAATGCTACAACTGATATAAAACACCACCTGCTTCTGCAAACTTCTGCTGGTACTCCTTCAAACTCGCCCACTGGCTCAGTTCTTCTTGATCGCGCTCATAATCACTCAGATAGCTCATAGCGCGGCCGTTCATTTGAGCACTAACGCCGTCGGCAGGACTTGCTGCATCACTCATGGGAGAATGGCATTCCAGTCGGACAAGCGTCTCGATGAATGCGTGTAGGTAGGACTCCGCCTCTGCGGCGGTGAGGATGTGGAGGCCTGGCGGCGCGGTTGTTGATGATGGTGATGGTGCGGCAGCGGTTGCGAGGTTTGGGATTTCAGTGTTGGATTGATTCGATCGGTGGGAAAGACTAAGGAGGGTGGATGCTACTTGTCGGATTTTATTGGTCTGTAAAAGGGGTCATTTTTCAGTTTCAAACATGATAGACAGTAATGTTCTGAGCAAGGGGAACGTACAATACTAGCGCCGTTTGGCTCCATGTTTACTTCGTTCACTGTTCTTAATAGCACGAAGAGATCTTTGATAACCAGTTGGCGCTCTTCGGCCATCATGCGGCAAATATGATCTGTTTGTGCATGAGGTTGAGCTTGGGGGTCGATTTCTGACATGGCCGTGCCAGTGGGAGTCACACTCGCACTCGGTACCGGATTGGGTCTTCCTTCGATTTTGATATGGGGCGTGGTGCTGCCTGGAGCCGTAAATCCAGGCGACTTTCCGTACTTTGAAAAGGTCTCGAAAAGACTCCAGTACTTCTCGACCAGATAGGACCTGGTGCATAGCTGACTGGCGTAGATATTGGCTTTCTGGATCTCATACTGTATTGCACGTCGTTCTTGGTGGATTTGACCATTCGAGTAGCTAAAGATTGTATCCTCTCCGCCAAGACCTGACAACCCCGCCGGGGATACGTGAGATATGTGTTTCGGATGGTGGAGAGACAACTCGGCAGGAACATTGACAAGTGCAGATTTTGCTTGCTTGAGACAGTCCAAAATGCAGTGGCGCTGGTGCTCCCAATCAAAGACTTGACCGCTACCGAACGCTATTTCCCAAGCTAGCAGGGTGGTATATGATCTGTAGACGCGGACATTTGCGTTGAATCCGACTAGTTGTGAAACTCGGTCGGATGGCTGCGGCTCAACATGTGTTGGGAATAAGAATTCATCGTCGATCTCCAGCGGGAGTGGTGGATAACGGTGCGTTGGTGTCTCTGGAGGTGCATGAACCTTGATATCTGAAGAGCCCATTTGGAGTAATGTCTGATATCCGACAAAGGTTACATAAAACAAACGCCGGCCGAGCTCTTGGGTGATGAGGTCGACGCCTTGGCTTTCCGTAAAACTATGTGCTGGTTGATCGTGCATCATTACTGGGGCCGATGAAATTGGGCTGCGGGGTCCTGATGTTGAGGACGGGTGGTTGGTGGTAGTGGTCGGAGATCTGCATAAATCATACACTTGGAGCATGACTCGGCATTCCGACAGGTACACACGGCATCGACGCATGTTGTAGATATACCCGGCACAAATACTGAGAAAATAGCTGATCGCTGCATCGTAGACTGTGGCGTTGCGATCAAGGTATCCGGTCCCGCGGGCTTGGATGGCAACGTCAAGGCATCGCTTTACTAGAGCTATAGAATTGGGGAAAGCCGTGCGTTCGGCTTCCGTGTTGAGTCGGAGTTTAGGTCTTCGAGGAAATGAAGCCACTAGCAGCCCAATCATTGATGCCAGAAGCGCCAAAAATGTGTGGTTGGTTACATCTTCCCGGCGCTCAAACGCTGCTCGAAAAGAAGGCTCGTGTGGAATTGGGACCAAAGGATGGATGTAAGTAAAAAAGTCATCCAGCAACATCTGAATCGTGTGCAAAGAACATATCGATTCCACTGAAAGAGGGAACGATGCAGATTGAGGGTTGGCGAATGGCGTTGCTAGGGGAGTCGTCGTCGCCGACGGATAGTCTGCCGGGCTTAGTGACGCTGTATCTTCAGGTTCCCGCTTTTGTTTCTTGAACGCCTCTGCATGGCGGTTAGGAGGCCCGCGGCGTCTGCTTGGTCTTTCGTAGGTGCAGGGAATATTCAAGCTAGCGCACGACCGACAAGGCGGCCCACCGGTATCACACTTGCATGTAAATCAGTACTTCCCCCCCGCATATTGTGATAAAATGAACATACCTTCACTTTTCGAATACTACAGGCATCGCAGGCCTTGCGCAGCCTAGTTTTCAGGTCCATCGATGAGCAAATTGCTGGTATGACCACACCTCGAGCCGTCAGGTCATGTTTAATCGGCCCAAGACTATCAGTACATCCAGACTCCAGGTTTAACTATGAACCGGTAGAATGCCGAAATCCGAGTCCCGAAAGTCGGAAATAACCCAGGAACTTTAAAAGCTGAAGCTCTGGAAATCTCGGGGAAGAGATCCGGATCTCATCGAGGTCCGGGGGGTCACACTTCCGGATTGCTAAGCGGGTCAAACATCCACTAGAAATACGGGGTATTTGAACTCAGCTGAAGCAACTATCAAAATGATTTTTCTGATGATTTGCTCTCAAGGGATGATCCTGAAGATCTCATTGTGAATGTACTCGCCAAAAAAGAAAAAACGTCTCAGATGGTGGTGCAGTCACGTGCCACTCAACCCCTGAGCTCCAGATCTTTGTTTACGAGATTAATCAGGCAGATGGAATTACGATTGGGTTTATCAAGGATCTTTAAACTGTGACCGGCCCCTGCCTAGTGGCACAGAATAAGTGGAATCAGGAACCAGAAGTGGAGAATCATGTGCATTTTGCAGTAACCTTGGTCACCCGAGAGACATACATCGTTCACAGGTCATGGCATGATGTCGTCACGGTATTGCTCACCAAGTCGACTGGACTGCTGGTTGATGGCTCGTCGCTTGCGTTCGATATCCGTCACCCAAAGTGCCGACCCAGCAGCTGTGGTCATCAAAAATAGCATGGAGAAAGGAGGAATTAATTGAAGGACCAGAGCCACCGTCCCAAACCTAGAGTGTGTGAGATCTCATATCGACAGAGGAAAGAAACATGACTTACGTTGTGTACTGCAGCTGACGCCGACTAATACTTTCCTTTCTCTGCTGCTTGGACATATCCAGCAGGTGAAAGTAACGCCAGTGGTGCAAGGGACCAGCACGATAGCCAGTCAAAACTAGGAACATAGGAGTTCCGGCCACCGGAATAAAGATCAGCGGAAGCAGAATGATGAACTCGGCGATCTGCCGCAACGAAAATGGAGAATACACGGCACTGGTGGTCGGGGTCCCCAGACGCTTGGCCGGGTTGCCGGGCTCGGGGTAGATGACCCGTGAGGTGGTGACAAGCTCCTCCTGGCCCTCATTCACCAACACTGCATCGAATATATCCACCAGAGTCTCATCGACAAAGAAAGCCTCGAAGAGCGCGGCAACAATCGCCGCTCCTTCACCAAGCACCAGGAATGCGCCGCTCACCCATGCTGAGTTGCCCTGGAAGATGGCAAGGAAGGCAACCTGGGGCAGGTAGGTGAAGAAGAAGAGGATGAAGTATATGAAGGATGAGAGGAGGACGATGGGGAGAAGGCGGGCCTTGAAGAGAGGCCATAGGAACCGATTCGACGCAAAATAGTAGATTCCCTGCTTGGGTTAGTGATGAAGCTTTGGAAACCCACCCAAGATAACATACCCGAAGAGGATACAGCCAAGCAGCCCGACTGGGATCCAGGAGTTGCGACATAACTTGCAGGTTCACAGGTTCAAAGAATCCCTGCCAACGGCGATGGACGAGTTCGAAACAGGCAGCAGCTTATCGATAAGCTCTCACGTGATAGATGGATATCAGTCGGGATGACTAAGCCAGTACTATTTCATCGAGAAATTTTTCGCCGAGCGCCCTTTTCCTTTTCTTCTTCACATAAACTGAATTCCTCCCTATTCACTCTGAACTTTTGTTACAATCACTGTTCTGGAGGGGAAATGGGAGGAAAGATCAAATCTGCTGGCTTACCCCAAACTCTTCTACTCAAGTGTGGAGCGTTTGGAAATATATTCAGCTGTACATTCCTCCTTTTCAAGCCTCTTTTGGAGCTTGAAACCTTTTATTCGAAATTCAATGTTGGACGCCCTGGCATCCAACCCGATGGCAATGAATCTCTTTCAAAATACTCTCGAGACTGCGTACAATGACCGTTGGCTGTAGATCTGGAGCCATGGCATCCTTCCACCCCGCGCCAACGCGATCAACCCATATAGCTTGCATGCCTATAGCGCGGGCCCCGACAATGTCGAAAGCGTTGCCGCTAATTAGCCAAAGTCAGTTTATCTGCGATGGGTCTTGGCCGGTCTGCTTCGCTAGGTGCTCGTAGCTTGCCTTTGATGGCTTATATTGCTGGACTTCGTCTACAGTGACAATATCATGGAAGACGCTCGCGTGCGGCGAGAGGTCTTTGGACCGCAACACCGAATCGGATACCATAGTTTTCGTCCCATTGGAGAATATCACGGCTTGGATGGTTGGGTCGGTAGCGATATGGTTCAAAGCTAGCTTCACATCAGAAAACGCAGGGAGATTGTCGTAGGCTTGCATCAAGTGTTTGATGTTGTCGTCGCTCAGCTGCTCGTTGTTGTCGGCCAGCGCATGTAGCAGGGAGTTGCGTGTGATAGCTGAGAAGTCTTCATATTGGCCTTTCGATCGTCAATGATTTGAGCGCCAAGCTTGGATGCGTTGCTTGCCCATGCTGTTCAATCTCCATGTGTACTCCAGTTGATACCGCCTCCAGAGCGCGGAGATCGACTGCGCCTTGGCATTGTCACAATGTTTCTCTAATTGTCCGGCGATTGATTCAGTTGAGAGTAAAGTGCCATATAGGTCAAAAGCAACAATTGTCTTAGCTGCCATGATGCTTCATAATTCCCGATGTCAAAAGTAGCAAAGTTTAAAGCCTTGAGGGATGTGGAAGAATGATGTCAGTCCTCCGTGGGGCAAAACAGACTTGCTCAACACCCTCTCTGGGCCAAGCTTAGGGTCAAAGCTTCTCTCCCTTCTCAAGTCTCAATGACTTCCAATGAGAACTATGCTGTATTCCGCGAATGTCTGTCTAATGCAATCGTGGCTCGCTCGGAGGAAAAACCGAAGCCAACGCGACGGAAGCCAAAGGGCAAGCGCACCGGGCGCAAAGACGTAACAACAGCGACAACAGTCTCAACCGGGAGAGCAGACCCGGAAGAGCTCGCCGAATTTGTTGATGTACATGCACCCTGCCAGTCCAACCCAGTGCAGAACAACCAACCATCAGACTCAGCAAAACTTAAATACCACAGCCAACAACTGACAAGGTCCAAGGCTAACAACCCCAGTTCCTAGCCTCAGAAACCTTCGCCACCTTCCCAACATCCCTCCAAACTCTAAGCTACGCAGCTATCCAGCACGACCCAACCCTATCAACCCTCTACATCCCCCCAGACACCGACACTCCCCTCCCACACGCCACGCTCGAAACCCTTTTCTCCCCAATCCCAGTTAGCGTAACCGACTCGCTACTAGTTTACGGCATAATCCCCGACGCAGCAGACCTACCAGACTTCCTCGCGCCTGTGCTGACAGAGTACACATCGAGCGTGACGACTGGCCCACCGGCATGGGCGAGTACGCGCGCGGACGCGTGCGAGATTTGCGAGCGCGACTGGATACCGCTCTCGTATCACCATTTGATTCCCCGTGTGGTGCACGCGAAGGTTGTTAAGAAGGGGTGGCATGATGAGTGGATGTTGAATAGCGTGGCGTGGCTATGTCGCGCTTGTCATAGTTTTGTCCATCGCATGGCGAGTAACGAGGAGCTCGCTAGAGAGTGGTTTACTGTTGAGAGGATTTGTGAGAGGGAGGACGTGCGGGATTGGGCTATGTGGGTTGGGAGGGTCAGATGGAAGGCAAGGTAGAGGTATTTGAGACTTAGGCTATAGTATTTGATTCAATGAACATAGATTTTTTGTACTAACTTGTAGTTATAAGTGAGGAACAGTTAGCTTAGATAGAAAAACAGAGAAAATAGTCTGTGAAATATAAGAGAAAAAACCACAAGAAAGAAAGCCTCCATGATTAAAAAGGGAAAGCAGTCAATTTCCTCCCAATCTTACAGTTAATTCAGAGTAATAGTGGCAGTAACAGTCTCAGTAATGCGATCTGTCACCGTCTTTGTCTCAGTCTCGGTAATCGTGATAAAGCCAGACGGCGTAATCGGATTAACAGTAAGTATGCCTTGGCCTGGTTGAGAGATCGTAGTAACGGCATGAGCATCCACAGTAGATGTAGGATCTGCTACAAGCGTAGTTTCTGCTGCTTCTGTAGAAGTCGATCCATTCAAGGTCAGGTGAACACTTTTTGTGGAAGTGGGGACTGCCGCAGCAGGAGCAGTCTGACGCGAAGCAGTCTCACTAAAGGACGGCAACACCGAAGACACGGTAGAAGGTAACGATGTAGCCGAGTAAACGGTCATTGGAACAGCACTTGTGGAAGTGACGTTTTCCGTCACGACAGGAGCAGTCTCAAGTGGAGCGGTCTCGCTTAAGGAAGGCAACAATGGAGCAGATGGCGATGTTGTCGAGTAAACGGTTAGTGGAACAACACTCGTGGAAGTGATACGGACTGTCACTATAGAAGCACTCTCATTTGAGGGCGGCAACAACGAAGGCATAGAAGAAGGCAACGAGGCAGTGGGGTAAACAGTCAGAGGAATAACACTCGTGGAAGTGACGTGAGCTGTCACCACAGGATCAATCTCATCCGGGGATGACAATGACAAAGACGAAGAAGGAAGCGATGGTGTTGCCGAACTGGCAGTTATAGGAACTACAGATGTTCCACTGGCATCTCCAGTCTCTTCAGGCGGTGCATCAACACTCGAGGCGCTCCCAGTTGAGGTTGGCAAGACCGAAGACGAAGAAGCAGGTGATGATGATGTTGGGTAAACAGTCATACGAACGACCGATATTGCAGTGGAATGGATAGTCACGAAATTCAGAGATGTAGTTGTCGGTTCACTAGACGGTTCTACCGTTGGATTTGCTGACGACACCGATGAGTTGTTGACGCTAGGTGCGTGGTGGATGACGCTTGTTGAGAATGGAGTTGGTGACCCTTTGGTCACATATACGATCACAGGCTCGGTTACGGTCATCACTGGCTTGGATCCTGACGTGGGAAGCTGAAGTGATGTAGATGGTGCACTCGTAGCCTGCGCTGGCTGGATGGCATTGGATATTGGGATCACCGGTCTGGACGTGGACGAACTGCTGTTGCTTGCACCCCTTGGAGGTGCAATGGCTCCAACGGCTAGACTGCTGGTTTTGGGAACTGTAGGCATTTTTGGCTGTATGCTTGTAGAGGTCGGGTTTGGTGGTGTGGCTGTGGTAGCTTTGATGCTGGTTACTCCACCTAGAAGCGCAGCCGATGAAGATTGGGCTGAACTCGGTACCACCAAGGAATCGAGAGAGGACGTTGACCCTGAGGCATTGAAAGGTAATGAACTAGTTATGGGTGATGAACGCAGCAGTCCCGGGGATGTGGATGAGGATGTGAATCGCCGAGGCGTAGTGGACGCATGAGAGGTGGTGGTTGGCTCTAGGGTTGTAGTTGGCTCTGGAGTTGTAGTTGGCTCTAGAGTTGTAGTCGGCTTCAGACTGGTGATTGTCCTCCGTGTTGTAGTTGGCTGCTGCGAAGTAGGCTTCTGGCTGGTGGTTGTCTCATGAGTTGTGGTTGACGCATGGGATGTAGTTGGCTTTTGAGTGATAGTTAGCTTATTGGTTGGCTGGATAGTGTAGAAAAGGGTACGATACTATTGGATCCTCGTACGTAAACGGCATCTGAGTAGGTGCCGCCATAGGCGTGATTTCGGTGATACCGCCAGCTTCACGTCGTTCAATATCAGGCAATAGGGGCAAGTAAGGCGGACCAGGTGCCTTCAATGACTGAGACAGCCAGCGAGAGATCGGGCCAGCCGAAGCCATCCATGGCAGAAGGAACAAAAAGAACTGAAAGTGAAGCATCCTGATTTAGAAACGAGAGTATTGGAAGCGATCTTCAGGACACGACTTGGACAAAGTGGGACAGTAAAGGAAATCGGGTGCTCAGTCAAAGATATACTAGAGCATCTGAATAAGATAGTCACAATCACACGTGTATAAAAGAATAGCCAAAGAAAATATCATGTAAATTAATGGGAATGCATAGACCTTGGAGGCGTCTTGATGGCTTGTAAGTGAAAGAATGGCTGGATCACTAGGGACCACAAAAACGAAGGGAAACAAAAGAACGAGGCAAGATGAAGCAACCTGAGACTTTAACAGGAAGGAGATTTTCCTTTCTCATCCTCGCCATCGAGGATCCTGGCTGGTATATCTGCAATTTGGCGTTTCATGAGGGGCCAAGTTGGGCTTAGGGCCTCCTGCCAGCTGCCCATTGTTAAAACCTTGGCTTTTTCATGAAGAAGCCCAAAATGATCCACTGCTATTAGTCCCAGAGGGAACCGCCATTGCAAGGGGTTCTTTGTGAGACGAAATCCATGCTAGAAATAGATCGCGCGACAAAGAGACGTTGCAGTAGGCGCCCAGCCCTGGTCGATGACGCGTGGTGATTGGCCAGCTGCAGGCGCAGGGCCACTTTATTATTATGCTGAGGATTTCATGTTGACATATGGACTGAGTAGATTTGTAGACCCAAAGTGCCTGGTCAACTTGTTTGTTACGTGTAAGGGCGCGTAAATGAGGATATAATCACTGTGGTCTGGTTACTCCAGGGGTGGTACACTGGAAATTGGATTATTTGACACCATTCATTCAACCTACCACCAGTCCATACGCTACTACATTTTGAATGAGTCAGACTATGAAGTCTTGACCGTGAAAATCCCACTGATGCCCTCGAATGGCGAGATTTGACCAAGAGGATTCTTTGAGTCTCCATAATAATGCATACGATAGGTCCCAGCCAGCAGGGGGGACGCAGTATCGACACTATAATACTCATCCTCAATCTCCCATTGAATTGTCACCTCACTGTGACCAAGAATCTCATTGGTCCGCTTCCATGTGAAGACCAAATTCCAGTCGCGGTCATTGCGCACGACCTCCCATGTGCCAGACTCGCTTTTTCTTTCAACCGCAGCGTAAGTTGATTCGAGGTGCAGATTGTTGCGGGGATTGGCACCCACAAAGCTCGTCTTGACGATATCTCCGGGGCCATAGGGTCCACTTCCTGGGTTCGAAGTCACATTTCCAAAGTGCTTGTCAAAGGGCGCTCCGTCATACACAACCCCCGTGATGAAGCTCAATGAACGATTGGTATTTATTGGTGGTGCGGGGCCAGGTTGGATGACTGGTAGTTTGGCAACTTCCGAGGAGCTTCCCAAATATGGCAGGTAAGTGAGAGTGAGATTGACATAGGCTGCCAATGTGTTAGGGCCGTAGAGTGTGGACGCGCCCTCGTAGCGCTGAGCACCGTACTCTTCCTCTGTTGCCACATAGTGAGCGTAGCTGTTGGATGGGGCTCCCAGTACCACTAAAGGGTCGGAAACAGAAAGGTGCTCATTTGCTCCTTCCGTAATAGCCTTCTTCCAACGTCGCCCAGACATCGTGGTGGCTTCGCTAGTGGAGATAACGAGGAACAGCTGACCAACTCGCAAGACCTGGATGTCAACAATATCCGCGGCCCATGGATAAGGTTCAGTGAGAGTGCCTATGTCCAATAGCACGTCCTTGGGGCTTTGGCACAGCTGCTGCGTTTTACTGGGCTGGTGGATGACGGCACGTGCAATTTGCCACAGGGGGTTGCGTTCAGCTGGACTAGTAGCATTTTGGGTAAAGTCAAAGGCACCGGGTCCGTCTGTAGTTCCGGCAGCAAACGAGTACCCCAAAGCAGCAGGGCAAGTTGTTAACGTACTAGAGTTGAACGGCGAGGGGAAAGTGTAGCCATTCATGTCTTGATACACATGGAAAGACTTCACCGTGGAACCTCCAGTGATTTTGATAGGGGTAGTGTCCATCTCTTCATATAGCTTTTTTGCTGCTGAGTACTGGCGGCGGCCAATTTCGAAGCAGCTCTTCGCTCCGTTGTCCTTCTCACGGAAGAAAGGACCTCGACCATGGCAGTCTTCGTTTCTGCCACCGCAAGTGCTATCTTCATATCGACACATCTCTCCAGAGCCGTCTTCGCACCAAGCTCCCAGGATATTAGGGGACGTGTCCCCGACATTTGCTTGAGAGAATCCAATCACGGCGTCGTCGGTGAACCTCGCATCGCCATCAATGCTGCGCTCGAAGAGATAAGCTGCGACACCTTTGTTATCGCCACTGACCAGAGTGTTGTTGTTGTACATAGATGTGCCATGAACAGGGAACCATGTTAGGACAGCCGCTGTTTTGTTGTCGGATGCGCGATCAAACCGAATGAGCGAGAGCGATTTATCAACATTAGCAGGATACCGTGCCCGTTCTTCCTCGGGATTATGTTCGTATGAAAAGGGACTGCGATTCGTATTGGTGTCTTGCACGTCAATTGATCCAAAAGAGAGCCGACCCGGCGCCAGTTTCTCATGGGCGCGGATGATTGATAGAATAGTGCCGTCGACAATGGCTTGATAGCTTTGCTTGTTAAAGCCCAGTGCCGGGATCTGAGGCAGCAAGTAGTTCATCCACGCTCCAGGCCCGGAGTGCGAATGTGTCCCCGTCATTGCGACGTTACGTTCGCCGTATCGTGCATATTCCCCACCGAGCGCAGTGAGACCCTCCAGGACACCATGTCGCACAGCCGTGTCACCCGCAAGTGTATCGAGGACCAGGTACACGAAAGTGTCATCGGGCTTGTTTCGGTCTGCGAAGATGAAGGCGCGAGAATAGAGTCTCTGCTTTATACCAGTGCCTATTTGGTCCAAACTGGCATAGCCAGCGAGAGCAAGCTCCACAACGGGCCTGTGAATCATATTAGCCAACTTGGTACATTGACAAGTCAAAATTGAAGCATGAGCATACCCAGTTACGTCTGCCTTACCTGCTCCAACCAAAAAGATATCATCAGCTGCCGCCGCGTTTGCTCTGCTTTTCCACTGATTGAAGTTTGAACTAAACCTAAGCAAAGGCGACTGTGACTGGCTATCGAGCTTGAATACCGCACTGAGCTGGAAAAACACTAGGACCGCAATAATCACCCCAGCAAAGATCACGCCCATGCGAAAGTTAGCCATTATTCGAAGGATGTGCCAATATATCCCAAGTTATATAGAGTTATAAAATCCGCAGAAAGACGCGCTGAGTAACTGTAGTTCTTGGAAAGTGAAAATCCCCCAGGGAGATACGGGTTCTTATACAAGTGCAGAAGATCATTGCCCGAGTACCCCCAAGCTTGGGAAAGAAGCTGGACATTATTGTACAGTACTCGGTAGGTGACATCCATCTACGCGATGTACAGGGGCTCGTCATCCATTGAATTCCGCAGACCAAAAGGGAATAAACTTTCGCTGGACTCCCTGCACGGTGGGTTGTGCTCGTGAGCATGGATTACCTCAACTCTTAGCCAGTCAATGAGCTGTAAACTTGAGTTAGGACTCAGGAAGCTCGCGTAAAAACAATCCAACCTGGATAAAATCGTCGTTGCAGTCAGGATAGACAAGAGGGTAATGACATTCGCCCAAGCATTTCCGGGGACTTGCAACCCCTGGTTTTTGCTGCAGCAACATATTCAGAATATCCTATGACTCGAATGCGGCCATGAAAGCATCAACATAAGGTATATTAATTAACCTATAAATTAGGTACACTGTTCACCATCCGTTAGTTATGGGCTCGGTGCAAGTAAAATAAAGTTCACGTGGTTTATACTGGCTGAGTCAGTTACCCTCGCCTCTCCGCCTTCATCACCGCCTTCATGTAGCAATGGTTCTCAGATAAATCTACTGGTCTTGGTCTTGACATCCATACAAGCACATCACTCCAAAATGCCGTTAATCAACGAATCCCATGACTCGCTGCCATGTAAGTACCCAGAGTGGACAAGAGACGTACTTTGAGACCCCAATCACTGACCTTGGAAGATATCGACGCGGCGCCCACTGCGTCCGCGCAGGCGCGAGCGCAGCAGCTCATCAACGCAGAGCTATCCCCGGAGCACACATCCACAATGCACCCCTGGATCCCGGAAGCGCCAGAACCCAAATTCTCTCAATTCATGCAACAAGAGCTCTCGCGCAAAGCGCAAGGAGCCCCTCTCACAGGCGGAATCGATCTCTCCCGTTACGAAGCACCAGAGGCCCCGACTCGCGCATCAGACACCGAGACGCCCGACCTAGACGCATGGCGCCAGACTTTACAGAAGGCATATGCGTCAAGCTCGCACTTGTCCAAGCGCCACGAGAACCTGGCTCTGCTGGAAGAGCATGGCAAGAACGCTTGGCTGATTGGCAATTCGCAGCTTGAGCAGATACTTGGTTCTCTTGAGAAAGAGTTGGCAGAGACGAAGGAGGCTTCTGAGGAGGTAAATAAGCAGAGAAAAATTGCACAGGAGGCGAGCCAGGGTGAGCTAGTCAGTCTGGAAGAGACGTGGAAGAATCGTCTTGGTGCCATTCTTGATGTTGAGGTGGCAAGTGAGCGTCTGCGCCTACAGCGTCTTGACTATATGCGCCAAGTGGCTCAGCAGCAGGCTCGCTAAGGGAGAACTTTCGTCTTGTTTGTGTGCTTTCTGAGAAATGAAAGCTTGGCATTCTAGCGGCCTTCTGCTTGCTGAGGGATTCACGTTCTTGGTCGCACAGTCTACTTGGTGGAACACTTGCATGGTGCAGTGCCATGTGTGTGACTTGAGAGTTACCATCCCCTTGTTCCTTTGTCTATGAACACTTTGGGAAGCGGCCTATGTATGTCGTTCTTGCTTTTGCACCGAGGACTTCTGCTCGCCCATGCGGTTTATCAACACTGGGCTCTCGGTGTGTTTCGGCAGAGTGTCCCGAGGTCAGTGCAACCATCGATCTCGACTCACGACTATCTATGGTGGTTTATCAATCGTCACACTAGCTTTAGGAAAGCTTTTGCGTCCAAATGAAGATTGAGGAGGAATGAGACCTTGATATGGCCGGGTACTGCTGGTCGGCTCCGGCTATTCCAACCTTGGAAGTTGCAGAAAATTCAATGATTGATATTTCCCTACCAGAGCCCTTCTTCAAATATGATTCCATTTCACGCCACACAGTGTTCCAATTTAGAACTAAACCTCTAAGCTCAAGTACAGATTGCATTGCACGCCAAATCAAATCATGCTAAAAAAACTCCCTCAGTGTCTGCTCTTCTACTCAGATCTCAAGTAGGTCGGTCGAGCTCGGATCTTCACAACACCCTCGGCACGGCTACATCAACACCATCTTCCGAAACCTTCACAGGGCCCAACCGCATCTTCTTCCCCATTACCTCAACCCCCTCCCTCTCAGCCTTCGTGTTCCAGTCCACAAGCCGCCGACACAGACCGTCAAGGGTGTTCAGGGGCGGGTTATATCCCAATCCACCCATCTCAGGCGCCAGCTTCGCGCGTGCATCATCAGCAAACAAATGAACATTGACAATGGAAAAAAGCGAGGGCTGAAGCTGCCCAATATCCCCCGACAACCTTGGCAGAAACCAGGAGAGATATCTGTACTGCAAGAAGGTGTACATCTCAACAAAATGCGCAACCACCAACAACGGCAAGGGCTGCACGTCTGGAAACGAAAGCGGCGTGTTGGACAACGTCGTGAGCAACGTGTACAAATCATCGAATGCAATGGCCGGGTTGGGGTCGCTAACGGTGAACGCCTGGCCACCCGTGTTCGGGAGCCGCGAACCAGGCTCGCTCTGCTGGATCAACCGCTGTTCGTACAAGAGGTGTGCGATCGAGACGTTTTCGGCGTGCACGAAACTTTGCCGTATCGGGCGAGCCCAGGTCAGACTGCCTCCGTTGTGGAGGTAAAGGCCCGTGATGACATTGTTGGCTTGGCCGCCTGTGCCATAGACGCCGTTTGTAGGGCGGATGCAGCCGGTGCGGAAGTTTGTTGCTGGATCATCTGCTGCGCGGACAAGCCGCTCTGCTTCGGTTTTTGTTACGGCGTAGTTGCCGAAGAATTGGTAGTGGGATTCGGGAAGTTTGGTGCTGTCGCTGATTACTTGGACTGCGCGCTTGGGCTGGATCGCCCACGGCGCGATCCAGAAGGTTGGCTTGTGCAGGGCGATGGAGCCTGAGGATGTCCAGATGAAGGCTGTGGCGCCGGCGGCTCTTGCGGCGTTCAGGACGTTCCGTGTCCCGTCGATGTTGACTTTGCTGCTGAGTGGGAGAAAGCTCTTGAGTCGGTCCTGGGGTCGGATAATGGCTGCGGTGTGGTAGACTGTTAGGGCGAGGTTGGTGACATTGGCAGGCCATGGCTCCCCGAATGCTGTTGTTACTGCGAGCTCGTCGGTGATGTTGGTTTTGGTCCAGCCCACGCCTTTGTCGAGGATATCCTGCTCTGGGGAGATCAGGTCTAGAATGCGAATGGCCTTGGGATCTTCGCCCCGTGTGAGAAGATGTGAGACTATCCAAGCGCCAACTAGACCTATGGTTTGGAGAGTCAGTGGATGGGTACGAGGAGCGACTTGTACCTACACGTACCAGTTCCGCCAACGATCACATATCGTCGGGATTGTTTTGGTGGCAGGCTCTTGGTCACATCGATGGGGGTTTCCAGGCTCCTTTTATAGGCTGCCTTGATTTCTTCGACTGTCCACCGATGAGGGGATAGTTTCTGTGCGTCTTCGGGGACTGCTTTCATGGCAGAGTTAACACGCCACATATAGAGAGCAACCAGTGTAGCCAGGCCGGCTGCTATAAGCGATGCCATGATAGTTGGACAGTTACAAAATACTTTTTGTAGGGTTGCTGTCCCACTAAGGCTTTAAAAGACAGGTCACAAGGTAAGGGAGTACAAACGGGTTGCCATTTGTTACAAGGCTGTTTGAAGGTCTAAATTTAAAGCAACCTGTTTCAGATAGGACATTGAAAATCTCACGATCGGATCGGATTCATTTCGGCAGGTTGCTTAAATCTTAGTTCGCTTCAGCTATGTTCCAGGTGGCCTCAGGCCCGTATCCAGGGCCTGGTTTGGCGCAAAGTGAAATAGTCAAACCCATTCATCCGTCTCCGTTTGTCACTAACCTCAAGATAAAAATATTTTCAACCATGTGAGGTTAGAAGTAGTGTCAAAGTGTCAAGCTTAGTGTTATATAACTGAGAAGTATTCATTTTGGTTTCCATGGATCTGATATCGGGCTTTCCTCGGGGACTTGTCAGTTTTATAGATCGAATTAGTTTACAACGCGGAACCTTCCGCAGTGTTACATACCTGTTGGACAACGCATCCTTTTTGGATCTTCATACATATACATCTGAAAAAGACAAATTACAAAGACATCAAACCTAAGCCAACTATTCTTGTATGGAGTAGTGTTGAAACCCCAAGTTAATTCTTCATAACATTCAACTACAACATACGGAGTAGCTTTTTCAAAAACTCTAAGATTCGCCATATCCATACCGAACTCCTTCGGAATCGGTGTAATTTGACACCTCTATCACATATTCCACCATACAAATTCGAGTATCCTGTACCTCAGGACGGCATTTCAATTCAGGCTGCAATCAGTCAATGGAATCTGGAAGAATCCAGTACCCAGTACTCCGTACTCCGTACTGACACCGCTATTTGAGCTTCTTCTTCTTCTTCTTGATTCCATCTCTCGTTTCTTGTTGCAAATGTCATTTACAGGGGTGAAATTAAAAGCCATAAATATGGCTTCCTCCCTAGTTAAGATGAAAATCGAAAAGAAAGATGTACATTTTTTTAAACCGACTTTCTTCCCGGCCCCAGAGCTCTTCGGCGAACCCACTTTGATCTGTCCCAAAATTGACATGCATGTACGTAAGTACCGTGTATTCCCACGTTAAAACTAGGCAAAATACATTATTAATCTTCTAGTTGAACTCTATGAGAAATGCAATGTATGTTGTACTTTTACAATACGGAATATAAAACTCTCTCCGGCAAACCGGCACAGTACAGCCCAGGCCCCCATGCACAATCCTTCTAGGCCGTGTGGAGACAAATTGGGTCGAAATGGACGTTGTGGAGATATCACGCCATGACACACCTCTTTGCCCGTGGGGAAATCCCTTGCCAAAGGTTTGTAGGAAGAGTAAGTGTAAGTTGGATGGGAATCTGATACTCTGCTCTATATATAATCGACTCTGTACTCTCCAGTAGTGTACTAGTAGGAAACGAAGGTTCGGAGCTATCACTCCTGCTCTCTGCCGTCCCAGCTCGTTCTCGAATGTATGCTTATCACTTCTCGGCCCCACACCCTCAATTTTAAAGTGATTTGATAAATGTCTGGGGGTTCTACTCCGTATCTTCTTTTATTATCTTTGTTATAATCTGTGTCAATTGGAGAGCTTGCGGTTGATACTTAAAGCAACCTTGGTTTCGAGATTTCGGTCTGCACATTTAAATTTAAACTAATCCAAATTCTTTAAAAAAAAAAAAAAAAAAAAAAAAAAAAAAAAAAAAAAATATTGGGGGTTTAAAAAAAAAAAAAAAAAAAAAAAAAAAAACAGAGGGGCATTTTACACCCATTTCCTCTGTTTTCTTCATTACAACCCCAAAAGATAGGAGTAACTTGCTCATTCGATCTCCGGTATACACTCAAAGACGCTCCCTGAGCACTATTTTACCACATTATAGGCCATCGATCCAAGCTTCCGGGTATGGCAGCTCAACACGCCAATTTGGAGGGCCAAGAGAAATGCCCCGAAAATACCGAGAGCAGGTCCCAGAAGACAGACTCCATCGAGTCAATTTTCACGGTAAACTCACAAACCGAACGCGATGCGATAGGAAGAACTTTGACAGCTCGTGTCTCGCAAACCTCGCACATGTCACTGTCGGAGCGTGTAACGACAATCGCAACCAATGCCACCGCCGACCCCGACTACGAGGTAAACTGGGATGGTGACGATGATCCAGAGAACCCTAAGAACTGGAATTTCAAGTATAAGTCCATGGGCATCTTGTTTCTATCATGGAACACTCTCGTTGTGTAAGTTTCTATCTTAGAGTTTTTGAAGCACGAGGTTCTCCAGCTAACAAACTTGGAAGCGTGCTGTATTCAACTTCTTATACATCCGGCACTACATTAATGGCCGAGGAATTCGGCCAATCCCAGATAATCGTCACCCTTGGCTTGACCTTCTATCTGTTTGGTCTTGCTATCGGGTCCATGTTCATGGCACCGTTAAGCGAGGTCTACGGACGGAAGCCTGTCTGTGTAATTTGTCTATCCTTGTTCACAATCCTGATCATCCCCTGCGCGCTCGCAAAATCCATCACGGCGCTGATCATCGTTCGCTTTATCGCTGCGTTCTTCGGCAGTGTTATGATCTCTACCGCGCCAGGTATGGTGGCTGATTTGGTGGACGATGAGCACCGTGCTCTGGCGATCTCTGTTTGGAGTATTGGGCCACTCAATGGACCAGGTTTGTTTTTCACCTATTCTCTTTTTCCCACACAACGAAATCATTTCTAACAGGCTGTAGTCCTCGGTCCTGTTATTGGAGGCTTCGTCACTCAATATCTTGGCTGGCGCTGGATGTGCTGGATCGCGCTCATTCTCTCCGGTGTTGCCTTAGTCTTTGCTATCCTTCTCAAGGAAACCTACGCACCAGCCCTTCTCCAAAAGAAAGCAGCCAAACTTCGCAAGGAGACGGGCGAGTCCCGCTGGTGGAGTCGCTACGACCAAAAGGCGAGCCTTCCCGAGGTCCTCAAGCTGAATCTCAGCCGGCCATTTGTGATGGCAGTCACCGAGCCAATCTGGTAAGTGTTTGACACTTATACCTCCCACAAACAACCCACAAAAATGAAACTAATCCCACTCAGTATCTTCTGGAACATCTACATCGCAATCATCTACGGCATCTTGTACCTCTGCTTCGTAGCCTACCCAATCGTCTTCCGCGACATTCGCGGATGGCAACTGGGCGTGTCCGGGCTCGCCTTTCTAGGCATCGGGATCGGCGTTATCCTCACAATCGCCTGCGAACCTTTAATCCGACGACTAATCAACAGCCACGCCAAAGACCCCGAGACTGGAAAGCCACACCCAGAAGCAATGGTCTCGTTCGTCTGTATCTGCGCAGCGATGATCCCAGTCGGCGAACTCTGGTTCGCATGGACCTGCTCCCCAGCCTCGATCCCCTGGATCGTGCCCTTGCTCGCGGGTATCCCGTTCGGCGCCGGAAACACCGGTGTCTTCATCTATGCGTCCAACTACCTGACTCACAGCTACGGCTTGTATGCTGCTTCTGCTTTGGCGGGCAATTCGGTAATCCGGAGTATTCTTGGTGGTGTTTTGCCTCTTGCTGGCTCTTCTATGTATGCCAGTCTGGGATCAAATTGGGCGGGCACTCTGCTGGGAGTGTTGGAGGTTATTATTGTCCCGATTCCGTTTGTGTTTTACAAGTATGGCCATAAGATTCGCATGAAGAGTCCCCTCATTATGCGAATGCAAGATGAGAAGATGAAGCTGGAGAGTAAGCGGGCTAGGAGGCAGCTTCAGTCTCAGCAGGCGAATCGGTCGGACGAGGAGAAGGTGGCAGAGGGGGTTTAGAGGGGGTTTTGCCTGATGTTCTGGTCTACGTCTTGATACCCTTCGCCTTTTATCTGAGGTGCCGGAAAAGTAACTATACAGCAAAGTATCTAATACAAAGACACTCCATAAATGCCGGAGTGAGTTGCACGTAATCTTTTGAGCCAGTGGAGATGTTTCCTCAGTGGGCGGACTGCATCATCCGTTCGACACGCTGAGAATCGCAAAGGATTCGCTCATATTCCCCAATGGCAATAGCTCCCGCCGGAAAGACCATGATCGCCTCGATATACACCGGACGAGGGGTGACCGTAGAAGGCCTCTGACTCGACCGATTCGCGTCATCGAGAGTCGAAGAGAATGAAGATGGTGGCGGCGCCGGCTCCGACTCTCTGACATAACCCACGACATTCAGCCATGTTCCAACGCGCAGTTCTTCAGCGGTCAGGTCCTCAAGGAGGGCATTGATGTCGACAGATACAAAGGGTGGAGCTATCTTGCTGCGTGGGTAGTTGTGTTCCAGTATCAAATGGCCAGTAGTGATGGTGTAATGTGTCACACTATGTGTACACAAGAACGTAGATCATCGTTAGTATTGGGAAGCCTCGACTTTATACTGTTTTTTTCTCTGCTCTGGGCCTGACGCACCAGCCAAGAAAGCGGATCTTCGAGTCCGTCTGTAGAGATGAGAGGTCGGAGAGGAACACGCGAGTCGAGGGGCGCGGCCCATTCATCTCTGCACTAGTTGAACAAGATGCTCAACATTTTAAAAGTGTGAAGATTAAAAGAAAAGAAAAAGAGGCAGCTCAAAAGGTCACAAATGCAACAGTCTTGGTGGCGCACGTGACTAAGCTTACCGTGTATGTCATAGGCTCAGCGAGGGGAAATCGGGCTCCCTCCCCTCCACTTTGCATTCATCCAGAAAGTATCCTTGGAAGCGCACTCTGCGAGTCGTGTGCTCCAACATACTGGTCATTTGGATATTATTTCCGCACTTTTCTTACTTCTCCTGTCAGTTCACTGACTTTGCCTGGAGCCTATCGCTCCACCTGACTTGCAGCAAGGAAAACAACCAATCTACTCATATTTCCTCACTCACTTCATATTTTCAGCGGCCGGTCTCCTTTGGACATATTCACTGACCACCGGGGATTATCCTGCTTATTTACTCCGTTCGGTTTCCAGTTACACAGACTCCGATATCACCATGTGGTCTTGGTTTGGCGGGGCCGCCGCTCAGAAGCGGAAGGATGCGCCCAAGAACGCTATCTTACAGCTGCGCGAGCAGCTGGATATGCTACAGAAGCGCGAGAGGCACCTCGAGACCCAGATCTCAGAGCAGGAGGCGATGGCGCGGAAGAACGTCAACACAGA
Source organism: Penicillium italicum (assembly GCA_002116305.1). NCBI lineage: Eukaryota > Fungi > Ascomycota > Eurotiomycetes > Eurotiales > Aspergillaceae > Penicillium > Penicillium italicum. The sequence goes on along the minus strand of LWEC01000327.1, from coordinate 157,707 downwards.
TAAGAATGGTATGGTTGCGGACCTTGCAGATTGTTGCTGAACATCTATTTGAGAGTTGCAGATGGTGGCTAACTATCGGTTCTTCTACTTGTGTGTTGAATAGCCGCCAAAAACGCCCTCCGACGGAAAAAGGTCCACGAGAAGAACCTCGAGCAGACTACAGCCCAGATTATGCAACTCGAGCAGCAGATTTACTCCATCGAAGCCGCGAATATAAACCATGAGACCTTGGCTGCCATGAAGCAAGCCGGCGCAGCTATGAAGCAGATTCATGGTGGAATGAAGCTCGAGGATGTCGACAAGACGATGTACGTGGAATCTCTTATCCTTTATCTATCATATTGCCATGTCGTGGCTCTTTGTTACATCATATCATCATATTACAGCCAAACTGATACCTCGCAGGGAGGAACTTCAAGACCAGCATGCGCTCAGCGCCGAGATCGGAAGCGTCATCACCAGTTTCCCTATCGGCGAACAGCCGGACGAGGAAGAGCTCGATGCCGAATTGGAGGGCCTGGAGCAGGAAGCTATGGACGCAAAGATGCTTCACACTGGGACCGTGCCGGTGGGCAGTCAACTGGACCGGTTACCGGCTGCGGGAAATACAGATCGTAAGTGGGAACAGGAGCTAATACACAGCTATCCTAAATATCGTTCACTAATCGACTTGCCTTTAGTCAAACACCCCACCAAGGCACAAGAAGAAGACGACGAGGAAGCCGAGCTGGCAAAGTTGCGTGCGGAAATGGCCATGTAAAAGCCTCTTACTTCCTGCCACGCGACCAATGCAGCCTCACTTCCGTTGAACACTTGCCCTTTTTCTCTTTTTTGTTCTTTGTTTAACCCTCGCATGCATGACCCGGCCGTTTTATCAAGCAAGCCCTTGTCTCATTTTGGTTCCCGGTGCTGATACATCGGCTACCCTCCTTTATTACCTGCTTCTCTACCATCCTCTCGATATGATCCGACACTAGTCAGGTATCTCCGAGGTCTCATGTTGATCTGCCTTGTCTTGTCTTCTGTCACTTTTCCCATCTGGCTGTTCCACTGCTCAACACCCTTTTTCAAGCCAACTCCCTCGATCTCTTGAGTTCATGTTTATTTTTGTCTTTTTTTTTAAATGGAGTTTTAGATGACCTCGGTTTTTCTTTCAATTATTTATTTGTGTAAGCTAAGTTATTAATTTCAAAGTTTCAGCCTTGGATTTGCATCCAACACTTGAGTTGTGGGTTAACAAGGTACCACAGCTAGTATATACCGATCATTTCTTAGGGCTGCTTGAGAGAATATATTAACAAGGAAGGCTCTGTAAGGGATAGACGTACAAACTTTTGTCGTAGAAAAAAGTCGGTTCATTATTATCTAAAAGTCCATCACTCGAAGCCAAACCCAGTCATGTAGACCCAGCATTCGAGGACCGAAAAAGAAAAGAAAAACCAGTCAATACATCATGGTGATAGGCAAAGATCTATCCAAGGCATATGTCGAGAAAGCGAAAGCAGACTCGGAAACAAAAAGGAAAAAAAAAAAACTCCAGCGGCTTTCGCCTGCCATGTCCAGCCACCCAGCCCATGCTAACCCGTAAATTTCGCCGACGCGCAAGAATCCGAAGAAGAAGAAAGTTAAAACCAGCTACAGGATTTATGGGTACCAGGCGTAGCTCTTGGTTGGTTGAGTACGCTCGCCGTCCGTGGTCTCGGTGGTCCATTTGGACTTCCATTCAACCTCCTGTGCCGCAGCGTCAATGAGAGCTTCCTTGCACTCTGGCGGAAGCAACTCGAGAATCTCCGGAGTCATGAACTCGGGATGCTCGGGGTCTGCGACGCTGACCAGGCCGTTGGGGCCAATATCGTGCACATCGCCGTCAGGGCCCGGGATGCCCATGTTTGAATATGACGGGGATTCATAAATGATGTCCTGGATGACGTAGCGGTCGTGGAGGTGAGCGGGAACAGGGGAAAAGGTAGTGGCAGGGCTTTCGGTGGAGGTTTCGCCAGTGGTAGCCTCGTGCGATTCTTGGGTCTCCTGATCCTCATGGCCGGAAGGAGAGCCTCCGTTGGACAGGTTCAAGGAGTTCATGTTCGTCGTCAACTCGGTCGGGGCGGGCACCGGAGCTGGGGAAACGCGCTCCCAGCGGGCGTGAGTTGGCTGCATGATCTTCGGGTGCTGCATGATATTGGTGTGGACATCGTACACACCGCCCAGATTCACGCGGCGCATTTCGGCGAGCTTTGAGTTAAAGTTGCTATACTATGCATTAGTCGACAGGTCCCAGCGGGTTGCTCGCTATCAAATATAGACTCACCTTGCGGCCCGGGCATGCTCCAGCATCCAGTTATCATCAGTAAGTGGTACACGGCGTTTCTTGGTATCAACTGGCTTTCCACCAACGAGCGGGACCGCTGGTGCATTTGTGTGATAAACACTGCTCGCGCCATGCCAGGCGACATACTGATTCCTGTTGTAGGTTTCTCCGGGTCCAGGCAATCTGTCTTCCGGAACGACCAGCTCGCCCTCCACATCGCCGCGCTCACGAGCAGCAGCTTCGTCATAATCATCGGTGATCTTCTTACCACCGACGATGATTTTTGCGCCGAACTCACGGAACACTGATCGCGCGGTGACAACACCGATGGCTCGTCCTTTGTAAGAGTGGGGAATGAGATCCCGTTCGATCAAATCACGCTTGGCGTCATCATCAATGATAATCTTGTACAGCATCTTGTGCTTCTGAAAGAACAAGTACGAGTCACGGAAGCCAATGCAGCGGGCCGGTTCAGTCGACAACATGTAGAGGCGGTCTCCACGACCAAGGATCTTGAAGGTACGAACTCGATACTCACGTCCGCCTTGTAGGTGGCCATTCTCATCGACCTTAGTAGCGCCAATTGGGTCGGGCGGAATAGACACTTCGTCGTTGATTACATCCATCATGTTTCCTTCCTTGTCGACAGGCACCTGGGTAAGATGGGAGGGGCCGCGGTTGCGTGCCCAGCGCCCACCGCTGGCAGCAGGGCGACCACGGCGTCTTTTGACTGGTGTAGTGACTCGAAGTGGCTGCTCGCCATCGGCTGGATCCCATTCAGGCCGAGGGTTCTTAGGTGGGCGGCCAATGCGACGCTTGCCGCGGGGCGGAAGTGATGGGCGGCCAGGTCCATAGGAAGGCGTGTTGTCTGTGTCGGCAAGTAATGAGTCTTCTGCGGGGGTTGGAACACTCAATTCTTCCTCTGGCTTGGGTGTGGCAGGTGTTTCGGAAGCCTGAACTTCTGCGCTTTCGGCTTCAGGTTCAAGCTCAGGTTTAGTTTCAGGTTCAGCCTCCACTTCGACGTCAGGATCTTTCTCGGGGGAGTCTTCTAGTTCGGCTATGGGTGAGGAGGGGTGAGAGGAAGGGACATCGACCATCTCCTCATCAGACCCATCTGGAATTGAAGGTACATTTTCTAAAGCTGGTTAGTCGCAAACGCGTCTAAGGGGAGGGTGAAATGCAATGCGTAGTAGAAGGGACGGGTGCTTGTGGCAGGTGTGGACCAGTGCGGGGTTGGGATCAACTCACTCATCGACTTTGCAGCCGCCTGGGCGGCCGCCCTTAGCTTTCGTGGCATTTTGACGATGGTTGGTCGATAGGCTGGGGAAGCGCAAATGGGGAGGAATAGCTGTTTTGCGAAGGGCCGAAGTTTTTCCGGTCGCCCCACAAGCTGCAAACGCGGCAAACATGAAACAGTGCAAACCAAAAAAATATGCACTATGATGTCATCTGCTCTTCCTTACTCCAACGGAGCATTTCGGGCTGCACATCTGCCCGGCCGTTGATCGGCCTGCTTCCTGACTGTTTTGCATGTTCGTTCTTTTCCAATTCTAGGCCTTCAACCGCCATTGCCGTCTCAAAATGTCCACATTAAATTGACACCACAGGTTGCCCGCATAGGACAGCATCTCAGGCTTTGTGTTACCCCCTAGTTGGCCAGCATGGGAGTGCGGGGATTCAATGCCCAAGATGAGTTCATCTACTCCGTATGGATCTACATGTTAACAGAAACCCGTAAATACTCACCGGTCGTTTAGTGCACCGTTCTCTCGAGTCGCATTACCATTATCGGGTGTCAACTGCATCCATCCAACTAAGAGACGACTGCATTATAATGTATAGGTTAATTGCCTGTGTGACCACTGACCTCATTCGGTTCATCTATGTGTAGTCAATCTCTAATATCACATGTGAGAGATAGCTTCTGAGTCGAACTCCCTGGGAGGCTTGAGCGAACCATATCCCCAGTAGAGGAAAGTCGCTTGGGACCAAGGAACAAGTTTCAATCGCGGTAGAGAGTTGCCGCTTGGACCAGGTTGTCTGTGGACAACATCTGAAATGGAATAGCATGGCATATCCATCCACTAAAAGCCACATCTCCTTTTTCGACCCAGCAACCGAGGAAACCCGAATTGGTTAATTTAATCTTGTCCTCGGAAATACGTTTGTTCTGATCAAGTATGTTTTCTGCAGGCAGTTGGAAGCTTTAGAAAACCCACGCTGGGTGGCTTTCAAAGGTGCTAACTTTGTTGTACGGAGTTCAAGCCCGCAGATCATGCCCCAGTGCAGATGACCTACAAATTCAATCCAAGCGCGGACTCGGTCTTGTGCATAGCGGAAAATGCACCTTGAAATCATGCAGGTCTCGGCTGTACATTGATAGAGGTTGTATGTATACCACGAAGTTTTTCAAGATGCCCGATATTGGAGGTGGAACCGTACGAATCCATGGTAAAAGCAAATCAAAACGCACATGGAGAGATCAGATATCATGCTTGAACCAACGCCTTGGATCTTTATTTCCATAACAAACCATTCGTCATACTACATAAACTCAAGGGAGGTTGCGGAAGGCAAGCGTCGATCACCTCTTTATCCCCCACCTATTTGAGGGGATAGATACTATAAGCTGAGGGGCCAAAACGGAAATCGGCAATAGAGCTCTCTCTAGCGTCTCTTTTGCTTCTACATTTTTTGTACTCCGTACAGTCGCAGCAAGCTCACTTCTGTGGCACGTACATCAATCACGTACAATACGGGTCTTAAATCCGCCGAACCACATGTTAGCGTAGAGACTGGGACCTCACAGTGCGCCCCCGATGACGCATGTGGAGGCCTTGTAGCAGCCCACTGCGACCACAGCATATCTCACATTTCACCTGGAATGCAGATGCAAGGGGAGCTGAGAGCTAGACCCGGGCCATATTGAAAGCTGAGAGGTTGTCACGATCTCGCGATGTGTGGATCGGAACTCGATCTATGGGTTTCACGGTCAATTTACATTTCATCCTTTTATGGAATAGAATCAAAAGTGATTTTCCCTTAAACGGTGATGTTGCAGATCGACAGGAGTGTATACAACGTACTACCTCTCTAGTCATATATACTAGTGCTGCTAGGTAGTACTAGGTAGAAGATGGAAACCCCCATCCAAATATAAGCGGTCTATCGCTACATCGGATACTTTGATGTTGTCATCAGATGCAATAATGAGATACCCCACTGCGAGAGTGGATAGAGAGATTCGGAGCGCGATAAGGGGATAAAAATACTAGCCAAAGACGAAAAGGGCGCATGCTGAGAGGTGCAGAGAGGCGAATTCCTCTCGTCCTCGAAGATAAACAAAGTAGCCACATGTTCTTGGGAGCCTAATGTCATTCGGACTTAAGATCGTGACCTGAAAATACAATAATCTTGTTTTCTTCACATTTTAAAAAGCGAGATCAGAAGGGAAATAAGGGAATTAAGGACCAAAGCAAGAGGAATTAGATCCCTTCCGGGCAATTCTCTTGATATCTAGGGCTTTTGAATATTGTCACCCACTCATCTTGAGTCTCCACATGACGTTAGTTTTTGAATCCATTATTTTTGGTATTTCTGATTTCTAATTTCTAATTTCAAATAATCTCTTATTTCGCATTCATTTCCCCTCTTCAGGCGAGAAAATAAGGCGGAATAGATGACTCGAGATTAGGGAGTACAAGAATGCATCAATATCCTTTATATTTTTTTTAGTTCCGGTCCTTTTCAGAACCTTTGAGCTTATGGTCAGCTTCAGCTTCATTCCGCTAGGTTATACATAAGATAACATCTCTTATGTCTTATGTATGAGCTTATGCCCCCTTAATAATATACCACCGCCCGAAAACATGAACTATCAGTGAAAGCCTTTTTTTTTATTATCATCTTTCAGTGGGGTCTTCACCGAAAGAGAATCCCACTTGTCCAGGGCTAAATCCAAAAGAAAACCCATCGACTTCCAAGGTTTCTCCAAAACATTTACCAAAGAGAATAAAACAGAAAACGAAATTCTTTTTTTTCCTTGGGGAAAATCCGAACGGGTTCAAATCCATCCCGCAAACTCCCTTAGCTCATCAATCCTCTCTTTTTTTCTTCCAACTTCCCATTTTCACACCCCCCCCCCACTCTTCTTACTCCTCATCTTCCGACTTTCTTGAATGGAAACACAATGGCTGCGCAGAGTGGACCCGTGTTGCACGGCGACGACATGAAGAAAATGAAGTGAGTCAACTTCTTATTATCTTTTTGTTCTTTTTTGGCTTGGGCATTCCTCTTGAAAGGCGGGGCTGGAGAGGGAAAAAGAGGGTCCACGATCCCCTCACACCGCATTGCATTACAGTCTGTTCTTGTTAGGGTTGACCTGCATGAAACATTGCGTTTCAAGGATGACTTTCTCTCAAAGCGTGTTTCGCCTTTCGTCTCGGACCTGGTCGGAATTTGCTTACAAGCTTGGAATTGAAGATCCTATCGGAGCTATCATTTTGTTGGCTAACCTTCCATCTCAATAGCTCTGGTCTGGAGGACGATACCCAAGACCAGATCAGGTCGAATGGTTCTACCCCCACGCCGACTGGAATCGCAACACCCGAACCCGATCCGGCCGATAAGCGTCTGCCTTCCATTATGCACAACTACTTCCAGGTTGGTTCTTTCTCCGGTGATAAAGCGAGTCTGCCGCGGTTATGGTCATGTCTGTCGAAACCCTCTGAGAGCCTTCAATCAAATGCGCACACCCAACACTCCTCCGATTCTTCCGAATCTTTTGTCATGATGGAGCACGAAGATGGGTCTGAGAAGACGGAGGAGGAACACCCCAGTCTGCACACCCCTCCACACTCCTTGTTACAGCACGAGTCGGATGAGATGGAACTCGGGACGAGTCCAGGAGTGTCCTCTATCTTTACAACGCTGAAGAATTACCTTATTTCACCCACACAAACTCCTCCAGAAGACCCTCCTTCCCGCCGTCAAACCTCCCTCCCAGTTTCCAGCATCTCTGACGACCCCGTTCTTGCCACACATTTTTCCAACCCCTCCCTCCCTCCTGTCTCAGATGCCTTTTCCCTGTCTGAAGCTCCCCTCCTCGACCATGAGAAACCGCATGTCTCAATATCTTCCGAGAATCTAGCCAAGCTAACTGAAAACGCGCCCGATGGGCCGCGTCTTAAGAATACCCCACCTCTCACTCCCCGTGCAATGTCCAACGAGATCCCAGCTGCCCAGGAAAAGACCGCCACTTCCGCCCCGCATGAGACCTCGCAAGAGACTCCACAGTCCGAGTCAAAGCCGGAAGACTTGGAAAGCTCCACGGATGAGATCACTATGAAACTCGATGAAGCATTCCCATCCCAGTCCCAGTCTGAGACTGCGCCTGCAGCTGCAAAGTCAACATCCCCGGCCAACGGCGCGCCCACAGGCCCGATCAATGGTAAATTGTTTGTGAAGATCACTGATGGTCGAGGACTCCGGCCAAGTTTCGATCCGTATGTGGTGTGTGTATTCGAATGGAATGAGTATATTTCCAAAGGTGCTCGTGACGGCGAAGAGGAAAAGAAACGGCGCCAGCTGGAATCAGATGCCGAGGAGGCTGCTGGTCGGCCCATGGCCATTCCGTTGAAAACCCGATCAAGCTCTCACAACAGTGCTATCGAGGGTGATCACAAGGGGCGGACGCCCGTGACAGACCCGCACTGGGATCACGAGGCCACCTTGTATGTTACCCTAGCCCAGCTACTTCACTTGGGTCACTCACTAACACTTTCTGTTTAGTGATGTTATGGGAGATCAGTCGGAACTTGATGTCACAGTCTATGACCGCAACAATCAGGAAGCTTTCTTGGGTCACGTACGCCTCTGCATCAACCTCAAGGAAGATCACAGCCGACTAGAAGGCTGGTTCCCTTTGGTCGCGCGCGGTGCCGGCGACAACCAAGTGTCTGGAGAAATTCACCTCGATATGAAGTTCGAAAAGACAGATCGAAAGCAGGTCGGACCGAACGACTTCCTCGTCCTCAAACTTATCGGCAAAGGAACTTTCGGACAGGTCTATCAGGTCAAGAAGAAGGACACGCAGCGTATCTATGCGATGAAGGTTCTCTCGAAGAAGGTCATCATTCAGAAGAAGGAGGTGATACACACGCTCGGAGAGCGCAATATCTTAGTACGAACCGCGATGACGGCCTCTCCGTTTATTGTTGGATTGAAGTTCTCCTTCCAAACTCCGACAGATCTCTATCTAGTTACGGATTACATGTCGGGCGGCGAATTGTTCTGGCACTTGCAGCGTGAGGGTCGGTTCCAGGAGGCACGGGCGAAGTTCTACATTGCCGAGTTGATTCTCGCTCTGCAACATCTGCACGACCACGACATCGTTTACCGTGATCTCAAACCGGAGAATATTTTGTTGGATGCCAACGGTCACATTGCGCTCTGTGATTTCGGTCTATCCAAGGCAAACCTGTCACAAAATGACACCACCAATACCTTCTGTGGTACCACTGAATATTTGGCCCCGGAGGTATTGCTCGATGAGCAAGGATATACAAAGATGGTCGACTTCTGGTCCCTGGGTGTCTTGGTCTTTGAGATGTGCTGTGGCTGGAGTCCGTTCTACGCCGAGGACACTCAGCAGATGTATAAGAATATCGCATTCGGCAAAGTCCGATTCCCCCGTGATGCCCTTAGCACTGAGGGAAGAAACTTCGTCAAGGGTTTGCTGAACCGGAATCCCAAGCATCGGCTGGGCGCCAATGGGGATGCTAAGGAGCTCATGGCACACCCATTCTTCCACGACATCAACTGGGACACACTGTGCCGCAAGCAAGTGATTCCTCCGTTCAAGCCGCAGCTTCAGTCTGAAACCGACACATCGAACTTCGATCCGGAATTTACCAACGCTATGGAGCTGAACAACTCGCTCAATCTCCGGGCCGCAAATCTCGCCAACGGCCTCATGCCAGCCTCCACACCCTTGTCCCCCGGGATGCAAGCCAATTTCAAGGGCTTCACCTTTGTGAACGAGAGCTCTATCGACCATCATCTTATAGACGAAAGCGATCATATGGAAGAGGACGTCATGCACGATGATCACTGGCAACGAGGCCACCGGTCAGGCAACTCGGTCGACCAGCGCATGACAGGCGCCCACAAGACTCACGACGGTACAGAACCCGGGATTTTCAACGTTGACGATACCTTTGACATGTGATTACGTTTTCCTTTTTCTCCTACTGCATGACCGTGGAGTCTTGATCCGGCACACATTATGATTTCTTGTCTTGTCTTGTACATGCCTTCGGATTGCGTCACTTCCAACCCGCAAATATGGGTCTCCGTTTCCGTTTCCGTTTCCATCCTCATTTTCCTTTGCCTTGTTTCTGATCCCTGTTTCCTCATTCTGGTGTTTCTGCGGACTTTGCCCCTACTTCCTTTCCTTTATCATTTCAGTCTGTTTCCTGTTCTGCCGAACGCTGCGCTGAGACGGTGGCCATTCTATGACCGTGGACGACTTCTGATACTAATCTCAAGTTTCACCACTCTTTCTGGTCACAGCCCTCTCGTTTGTTTCGTCAGCCAGTTCCCGGTCACATACCCCCTCCCCCCCCCGGGGCTTCGGTCTGCTTCTTCACGTTCCGTTTCAGAGGAACCCCCGGGGGATTCTTGCGTGTTTTGTGGAGTTGGATTTGGGTAATTTTCATTGTGCACCTTTATTGCCGGTCATCATGTTCTGGGGCGATTAGTCAAAGCGAGCTATTTGTCTTTGTCTTCTATCTTGTCTCCGGCGCAGTGTCGATAACTTTATTCTCCATCTGGGATTGATCTCCTGAATTCTGATACCAGCTCTTTCATCTCGAGTCTTTTCCTTGGTCTTCTCTCCTGCTTCTACCTTTGCTTCTTCTCTTCGCGGGTTTTCCTGTTCTAATATGGTATGGTGGTAATTTGTGGGATCTTTCCTCACGGTTTCTATTTTTCTTTGCATATCCAGGTCTGATTAAAGCTACCCAGATTTGAGGACAACCGAGTGGTAGCAGAAAGTTTCATTCCAGCTTCAAATTCCATGGCGTTAAGACTGGCGACTGGCATTGGCATATCATGGGGCTCCTGCGTCTGTATTTGCATGGGGGAGGGCGGATATGCTCTTCTACTTAAATGTCAGATTCTTCCATACAATCCATCCATCATTGCGGTGAAATTCTTTGTTACTTCCGAGGCTCTCTTGGTAAATGTCATTTCCCGCTTTGTCCGGGTTTCCGGGTTCCTCTAGTCCGATGTTTTGTACCTCATCTGGAAACATACAATAGGCATATGTCTATATGGGGACCATCAACTGATAAAGATACTTAGTATATGTGTGATTTCTATTACTCTTGGGTCTATCACATGTTTAGTTGGACCTCCCTACCTTCTCATTTTAAGGAAAGGTTTGACAACTACGCTCCTTCCTAAGTCTGCCATTTCCTGGTTTCCTCCCTCCATTCCTTCCATTTAAGAATTATCCCATGTAGATAGGATGGAATGCGCAACCCAGCAGAGAAAATAAACTACTTTGTATAACCCCCCTATCGTCCCCCCAAACAGAGTCCTCGCCCCCAAACATAATCTCAACTTCCATGTCCTAATCAGGGTCGTGAGATATTCTCCTGCTTGGTATTGCTATTTCTCCATTAAGACTCATATAGGGCCAAGAAAGAGGGATCCCGGACTTACATAGCTATGTTTGCCACGCTGAAGCCAGGACTCAACAAGAAAACAATGCTATTGCGTCTTTGAAACAGTTGGGATTCCATTCTGCCTGCTGGAATGTTACTGACCTATTTCAGAGGTTATAGTTTCTATTTGTTTTGAGGGTTTGATTAAGACTGAACAGAGCATTTCAGGAAGAGAAGAACGAATGGTGTTGGAAAAAAGAACACAAATGAGCGGGATGACGAGATATACAAAGTGCATCGGGGCACAACACGACGCCATTGACTTTTGAAGAAACAGTTTGTTATCTCTACTTAGTACTTCAAAATAACTACATGCCAATTTTCTGACCCAAAAAATAATAACAAGGATAACAATACTCATGAGGTATTTTGAAGAAATCTTTTTAGGTCGTTTCCTTGCCTCTTTTCATTTTGGTGGTCTTGTTACCAAAGGCAACGTTGCAATTATTTCCACAACATCTATCGTCAGTGTTGAATGCCTGTAATTCGGTAGTCGTATGGTGCACAGCCCTAGCGCTTTTTTAGACAGGGTGATCTTGGAAGCAGTGAAGCCCGTGCAGGTTGCAAAGTGCCCCCCTCTGTGCGTTGCCGAAAGCGACGGTCATCTTGCGTAGTTTGCAGTTCGAGGTCTCCTTAATGGTCATCTTTGCACTAATACAGCCGGTAGTCACGTATCATTTATCACCCGTGAGGGCCTCTTTCTCATCGACGTGTGCGTCTTTCTCTTTATTGCTTACTTTTCTATCTTCTAACGGCCTACGTAGTACCCGTGGACGCATTTATCTCCGAGAAGACTAGCAAGAGCTTGGAAATGAGACCTGTTTTAACCAATGGTTCATATTACAACATCCTCACATCACTCCTTGTCCAGCGTTTCTCGCGGCGAGGTAGGGGATCATGATTTGTTGTAATCCGATTAAACATTAGCCCTATGTATCCCCTGGTCTCCTATAGACCACTAAACGGCTTCATAGCTCGGATCGGGCCGTCGCTAAAAACAGGCCCTCGGGAGATTACCCGCAGAATGCTACCAGGGCGGTATTTGGACATTCCCGATCGAGTCTCCACCTGCATCACCTGCATCACCTGCATAAGCGAAAGCGAACCGGTCTTGGCAGTGTTTACAACCAATAGTCGATCAATATTTGACCGTTGTCGAGTCAACAAGTCCAGGAATTTCAACACTGAATGATAGAATGTAACATCAAGATACTACTTACTCTAATCTGCAAGCCGAAGTACAGATCGACAGTTCTTATTGCCATGCCTCAGATCGAAACCCGGGAATCCAATTAAACTTTCAGAATCCAATCTTGGAACGTTCATTCCGATCCAGCCAAATCGGTCTCAATATGGGCTGTATGTATATGGACATGCATTTTACATAGATATCGGAGGGAGTTGTTTAAGTATTCCCTAATCATATTGCCATAATCATATTGCCATAATCATATTCCCATAATCATATTCCCATAATCATATTGCCATCATCATATTCCCATGATCATATTCCCATAATCATACTCCCCTGGTCTATTCCCCTAATTACAACTTTCGATACTTTAGTATCGTTTTATTGTTTGAGATTAAGCCCATTCAGCATGGTTGGTAAGATCTCCGCCGCCCTCTGGGGTCTGTTTGGGATTACGAGCGCCTTCGCTACGGGGGCAAAGCTCAGAAGGGATGAGATACCCAAGTACCCACACAGCTCGGAAACTACATCATCTTGTTCGTGGTGGCATGACAATGATGGGTCAGTTGCCTGTAAGGACGTACCGTCCACTTGGGGCATTAGTATGGAAGAGTTCCTGCAATGGGTCAGTTCACCTTCCTCTCTCAATGCGTGTCAATTGCACTAATCTTAGTTTTTATTCCAACAGAACCCTTCTATAACATCGAGCTGCGGCAATTTCCTTACTGGTCACTCCTACTGTGTTGAAGCGGTTGGAAAACCTGACCCTCAGCCTACGACCACAACAGCGACTGCCAGTGCAGCAGCCTCCAGCGCGGCGGATCCCAGCACAGCGGCCTCGAGTGGAGCGGCGTCTAGTATAGCGGCCTCCAGCGCAGCATCCTCCAGTGCAGCAGCCTCCAGCGCGGCGGATCCCAGCGCAGCAGCCTCCAGTGCAGCGGCGTCTAGTGCAACGGCTGCCAGTATAGCGGCGGCGTCTAGTGCGGCGGCTTCCAGCATAGCGATGTCCAGTGCGGCGGCTTCCAGTGCGGCAGCTTCCAGCATAGCGGCGTCTAGTGCGGCGGCGTCCAGTGCGGCAGCTTCCAGCATAGCGGCGTCTAGTGCAGCAGCGTCAAGTGCGGCGGCGTCAAGTATAGCGGCATCTAGTGCGGCGGCATCTAGTGCGGTGGCGTCCAGTGCAGCGGCATCCGGCATAGCGGCGTCCAGTGCGGCGGCGTCCAGTGCAGCGTTATCCAGTATATCGGCGTCCAGTGCGGCGGCGTCTAGTGCAGCGTCATACGTTATATCGACGTCCAGTGCGGCGGCGTCCAGTGCAGCGTCATCCAGTATATCAGCATCTAGTGCAGCAGCGTCCAGTGCAGCGTCATCCAGTTTATCGGCGTCTATTGCAGCGGCATCAAGTGCAGCATCATCCAGTATATCGGCGTCCAGTGCAGCAGCATCCAGTGCCGCAGCTTCCAGCATAGCCGCTTCAAGTGCAGCAGCGTCCAGTGCAGCGGTGTCTAGTATAGCGGCGTCCAGTTCAGCAGCGTCCAGTGCAGCGGTGTCTAGCATAGCGGCGTCCAGTGCAGCAGCGTCGAGTGCGGCGGCGTCCAGTATAGCGGCGTCCAGTGCAGCGGCGTCCAGTGCAGTGGGCTCCACCCCAGCGACTTCCACCCCAGCGACTTCCACCCTAGCGACTTCCACCCTAGCGACTTCCACTCCGGCGGCTTCCAGCTCATCCGATCCATCCGATCCATCCAATTTATCCAGTCTATCTAGTCCAGCCAGTCCAGTGGTTTCCACTACAGCAATTTCCACAAATCACATCGCTACACCTACTCCAACTCGGCCTGGAATAGTCAGCAACTGTGATGCCTTCCACCGAGTCACCAACGGCGATACATGTGGAAATATCGCTCATGGCCATGGGATTTCAATCGCCCAATTCAACCAATACAATCCTGAGATCAAAACCGACTGCTCCGGTCTATTGTTGGACCACTACGTCTGTGTATCCATCATCGGCGTCGATCCCAAGCCTCCAACCACAACCGCACCTGCAACCTCAACCAAGACAGCAGGAAATGACATTGTAACTCCTACTCCCACACTTTCAGGAATGGCGAGCAACTGCGAGGCCTTCTACAAGGTCAAATCTGGGGATGATTGTGGCAAGATCGCCACACAATGTGGTATCACTACTGAGCAACTGTCGAGCTGGAATGCGGATATTGGATCAACCTGCAGCGGGCTTTGGCCCGATTACTATATCTGCGTCAGTGTTGAGGGCGTGGATTCCCAGCCGACGACGACAACAACAACCAAAGGCAAAGGGGTGGCTACGCCGACGCCGACACAGTCCGGCATGATTGGGACTTGTAACAAGTTCTATAGAGTTGAGGATGGAGACACTTGCAAGATAGTCGCCAATGAGGCTGGAATCACGTTGGATACTTTCTATAAGTGGAACAAAGGGGTGGGAAGTAGCTGCGAGTCCTTGTGGCTCCAGTATTATGTTTGCATTGGAGTGATGTGAAAATGCTTCTAGCCTCATAGATAGAACAGAGTGAAAAATGGTTGAAGACCTTGTCTACTCTCCGCTTCAGATCATTAGAACCCTCGTGATTGATATTGACCTTGGAGTTATACCCTTGCACTCAAAGTTCAAAACCAGGCCTTTGAAGACTGCTGCTAACAGACCAAGTTTTTGAGGGGCCGGTGTTCTTAAACGATCACACCAGAAAGGTATCACGACAAAGGTAACTTCCTCTAGAAAGACCTAGCATCAGGGGCACCTATTTGCTTGTGGCATGTGACCTGTACTGATAGCCGCAGATAATGCCTGACGCTATTTACTTCGCCACATCTAGAATGAAGGCAGCAGGCGCCGACACGAACGACTCTTTTGAGCTAAAGACTCTGGGAAAAAGGTTTGACGCCGATGCAGGGAGCATCCAAAGCAAGTTGTCTATTTTGTTAACTGTAAAGGGCCAAAAGAAACTGTAGCCACGAGCACGGAGTCAAAGTGCTCATCGTTTCATCCAAGGCGTCCAAAGCGACGCGAATAGCAGCCATGGCCGGTAAGGTTTTTTTTATGTCTCACATGTACAACATACGGAGTAAACGATTCACTGATGTTGATCCGCGTCTCGAGTGCATGTTGTTATGCAGGGACGCAGACAAGTGGACCTTCCAAATGGAATTCCAAATTCCAAGGATACCCCAGAGTGGCACTCTTAAGAGGGCCCTTATGTTGTAGTCGTCAGCATTACAATGATCCAATATTAGCGCAATTGGCCCCAGTACTCGAGTTGGACCCTCAGTGCGTCTCCACTAAATCGGAGTTTCAGCCGTGATTCTGTTCCAAGTTCCGATCTGTCGGAGTGGGTTGAGACATGCAACAGTTGTACGGAGTACATGGTTATACATAGTAACATGTCAGGGCAAGTGGATGATTTGGATGGACCATTCCATTCTATGAGTCCCGTCTTTTCCATGGAGAGATCCATTCACCGATCTGTATTGATCTGGGAGATTGATAGGGAGTTTAGCCAACGCCAAGTGTGTATTTTTTTTAGGTTTAATAATGTGTACATCTTCCAAGGTTACGGAGTACACAATAGGTGGTTATATTTGGGATGGACAAGGTTGATATTCCTTTATGGCCTACAATGACGTAGACCATGCATTATTAATAAATCCCAAAAAAGTAAGAAAAGTAGCCGCCTAATTGCCTATTTCATCGGCGTGCATGGTGTTTATGCGCTAGGGCCGTTGTATAGAAAGGGGACAATCTATGGGAAGATGAACTACTATAAAGTGAAACACCTACACTCTATACTATCAATCTCAATCACCCTAAAACCCAAGAGAGACACATGTTCTCCGTAAAAGTTCATGTCATCTAATATCTAATCACAAAATCAAAGATCAAAAAAGAAAAGAAAAGGAAAAGGGGTAATGTATGACTAATTGATGACCCATCGGGTTAAACCCAAATAGGCGATAGTGTGGTCAAGGCCACGAACCCTTTGAGCAGGATGTTTTTGATATTCATTTTTGTATATTTTTGTATACGGAGGACTCATCTGACATTCACTTAATATTCGTCTTATGTTGTAGTTAGCATAAAGGAGGTATAGGTCAGGACATTAGAGAATCAATATGTATAATTATATGTACATATAAAATACATAAAACTACAAAGTACGGAGTACAATTCTCTATATCCGAATGTACCGGATAACCCCTGAACCGCCCTTTCCCGTCTCCGCTCTGCCCTGCACGTACAGTACGAAGCACGGACGGCCTACTTTGTACGGAGTACATGATGGAGGTCCACGAGTTACCCTTCAACTCATTCCTGATATGGGGGAGATCGACTGACATTGTCTCGTTTCTTTTTTCTTTTCCTGATTTCCCATAGTTCTTTCTGATCTCACTTTCAGATATCCTTACCATTCTTACTCTTCTCGCTCTTCTCGCTCTTCTTGCTCCTCTTGCCATTCTTTGATCAGAGTGCTCAATACAACGTTGAACGTGTTGTCCTGACTATATAAAAACGGTTGGAATCGGCCGATCCACATATATTACACGCCGTTTTCGAACTTCCCCCTACATTCCCCAACCCCCTCCACCTCCCTATCGGGTATTGACTTTGCTTTTTCCTGTCTCGCATCGTTTGTTCCGATGCCAGAGTAAATTCACAATGAGTGTCGTCGCCACTAAAACAGAGACCGCTGTGGTATCTTGCAATCCCATCCCTGAGAACCATGTCGACTATTCCGTGCATTCAAATGCTTCCCGGACCACCTCGATATCGTCCTACAGAACCAATTATAGCGCCTCAACCGCGCCGACCACATATTCCCCATCCTCGCCATCTTCATCTTACCGTCAATGTGACTCGGTCAATTCTCTTCCCAAGTTAACCGAACCAATTCAACGTCGTATACCACATGAGGTCTACGAAGTGATAATCCATCATTTAGAGGAGTTACACAAAGGGCACCACCAGACAGGATGTACCACGTGTTTTCAACGCGACTTACACGCCTTAGCCTTGACTTGTCGGTCGTGGGAAAAGGCTGTAAGAGGACCTCTGTGAGTTTGAGTCCAGCCTCCCCTTGATTGATTCAAAGTTGTCAAAAAAAACCAGGACTATTTGCTGATTGAACATGCTGTGCTAGATATCACAGTATACACATTGTCGGAAATGACTCCCCGGCCCAACTCAAGAAATATCGTTTGAAGAGGGGGAGTCGTCTGAAGCTCCTGAGACGAACCCTCCGCGAACGGAAGTTGCTGGCCAACCTTGTATACGAGCTGCGGGTGCCCCAATTAGATTTGCTGTTCACAACGACGAAACAAGGCGGGCAATGGGAAGAACATCGAGACTTGGTAGCATCCGTGGTCATGGTGTGCCCGAATTTGGAGCGCCTGTTGGGCTTGTCTATCCCATATCACCACAACTTCGATCGTCTAACCCACGCTTTGTCGACCCGCAAAAAGCTCAAAGAGCACACATGGGTTTTAGGTGAGGCCGCACAAACATCGGAGCTGTCCCCGCGCGACGACTCCTGCCCTGGGAGCCTGGGTCCCTCCCAAATGTTCGAGTTCCTAAATTATCACACCTCGTGGACAAGTCTGGAGACACTGATGCTTTATGGGTTGAACGGAAATGGCGCGTTGGAGCCTAGCATCTCCCTGCGCATGTTCAATCTTCTTCCCTCGTTGCGGAACCTTTGCATTACCTCCTTCAACAAAGACTCCTTTGACAATAGCACATTGTTGTGCCTGCCACCGTTGGAGTCACTAAGATTGGAGAACCTGCCCGGGATTACAGATGCTGGTCTGTCGCAGTACACGTCACGACCTGAATCACTTTCTCTCAAGGCACTTGTCTTGGTCGAGCAGAACATCGAGTCACTGCTAGTCATTTCCAAAATCCTCGCATCACTACGACAACTTGAACGGTTCAAGATAGTCCAGACCGAAAAGTGTCCAACTTTGCCAGATGAACACATGATCTTCCAGCCTGTTCTGGCCTCATCAACTCTAAAATATCTGCACTGGGATGTGGCATGCCCAGACCCAGGCACAGCCCTCACCCAACTTGATACCCTCCCGTTCCACAAACCCACAAAACCCTCCAATACCCCCAACTTCCATCTTGCCCAAAGCATCATCTCCGCTGGTTTTCCTCAATTGGCAGCTCTCCGTGCACCCTGCGACGTGGAGCCCCCAGGTGCACTCCAGGCTGCATGCCGGCCTATTTTAAAGGGTCAAGCCTTACTCCGACCAGACCGGTACAGCTTGCCTCGCAGCTCCCACGGTTCCGTGAACATTCGACCGCTCGCTCTGCCGGCGGGTAACAATCTGACCTCAGCCCGAATTCGTGCCCAGACGTTCATCGACATGGCGGCCAAAGACACTGAGGCTGGCATGCCAGTTTTGATCCAAGATTACTCGGATGCATATGTACCAGATAATGCGCAACACTCCCAATTCGAGGATGAGCCCGATCAGGAAACAGATGACTACGGGATTTGGGCTGCCTGCGAGCGGTTCAAACACCAGGACAATGACCACAGCGGCCCTAAAACGGTCTACGAGTTCCGCATGCCAACCTTGATGGGCCGTAGTGGTTTCAAGGACCCTGCAACAGGCGCATCAATTCCTCACTTCATCCTCCATCCTGATATCCCCGGCCAGGAGGCAGACGGTGGCTTGATTGGGTGGAAGCAACTGCTTGCCTCTAACCAGTCACTGTCATATGCTGCCGGAGTAGGCGTTAACTGCTTCGGCAGCGGAAGCCCTTCTATCCTGAGTCCCGAGGAGTCCATGTCGCCTGCATCCACCATTTCCAGGTTTGGTTGGGGAAGTTTGAGTGGACGATCTATGATGGGTACGTCCCCGACAACACCCACAACACCAATCACGCCTATGAGTAGTGTTTTGGGTTCGGCCTTGCCTTGGGACAAGGACACCTGCACTGGAACCTGGAACCACAAAATGGGCCGGGACTGGTGGTTCCATATGGAGCGTGATCGTCCAGGCAACCAAGAGCTCATTGACATCAGGCAACTTTTCTGATCCATTCCTTCTACTCAAATCCTTTTTTTCTCTTTCCTTCTACTCCTTGTCTTTATATACTCTACGCCATATACCCCACAGTTGTTATATTCTCTTCTTGTCTCTTGTGTCATTTCGTTTCGATCATCCACCTCGCTGGTTCTTATCTCATTGTACAGGGTCCATGATACACGCGCCGCTGTGTCAGATAGATGGAGATGATGTAGTTTAATGATTCAATACGCTTTGGCGCTTGGTCAATCGAACGATCTTTTGTTGTTGTATCATTGCGCATCCGTGGGAGGTTAATGTGAACTGTTCTTCTTTCTGTCCTTTTCGAGTCTGCGTCCTCCCTCAGTCACATCTGTACAACATTGGCCACATAGTAATAATTGAACAGTATCTAAAATAGTACATTCCCAATTTGTAAAAAATAGCCCTACAGCCCTGCGTTGTACGTTATATAGTCACTTGGGCACGAGGCTCCACGGCGGTTCCCGTCGGCAGGTTGAAAGATGACTCATCCCGGCCTAAATCGGACCGATAAGCGAATGCCAACTGATAAGCATTGAATACAAAGAGCCCCTCGTTGAGAAAAAAATATACCCATCTTCGCTTTCACAATCGTTATTCGTCGCAATGGACCCAGCAAAGCCTGTTGACCTGCCTGAGAGGCCCAAGGAGGCCACCGAGCCTACGGATCCACCCAAGAAGTCCAAGAGTCAGGAGAAGAAAGAGGCCGCAGCGGCCAAGAAAGCGGCGGCTAAGCTAGCAAGACAGGACCAGCCCAAGCCAAAGGGAGAGCCAAAGGCACCCAAGGCCAAGGAGGCTCCTGCGCCCCGGGACCCCAAGGCCATGTTCAAGGTAGGCTTCCTGCACGACGTGTACCAAGAAAAGCCTCTCTCCGAGACCGTTCCCAAAATCCGCACGCGATTCCCGCCCGAGCCCAACGGATACCTCCACATCGGTCACAGCAAGGCCATCGCAATCAACTTTGGATTTGCTAAGCACCACGGTGGTGAGTGCATCCTGCGTTTCGACGACACCAACCCAGAAGGCGAAGAGGAGCGGTACTACAATGCCATCCGGGAGATTGTGACATGGCTTGGCTTCACACCTGTGCGTGAGACTAACGCCAGCGATAACTTCGACCGCCTCTACGAGCTCGCAGAGGATCTCATTAAGCGTGATGGCGCATATGTCTGCCATTGCAACAAGACCGAGATCAAGGCCCAGCGTGGTGAGCTTGAGGGCGGCCAGCGCGGCGGAGAACGATTTTCATGCAGCCACCGCACACGACCCATCGAGGAGTCCCTGGCCGAATTCCGTGCCATGCGCGAAGGAAAATACAAGGCTGGCGAGGCAGCGCTGCGCATGAAGCAGGATATCACAGACCCGAACCCGCAGATGTGGGATCTGTTCGCCTGGCGCATCATGGGCACTGAAAACAAGCAGCATCACCTCACCGGCGGCAAGTGGAAGATTTACCCGACCTACGACTTCGCGCACTGTTTGTGTGATAGTATTGAGGAAATCTCGCACTCACTGTGCACAACTGAGTTCGAGCTCTCCCGCGTCTCGTACGAGTGGCTCTGCGACAAGCTGGAGGTCTACCGCCCCAACCAGCGCGAGTTCGGCCGTCTCAACCTCACCGGCACAGTTCTGTCCAAGCGCAAGATCATCCAGCTTGTCAAGGAAGGACATGTCCGCGATTGGGATGACCCACGTCTGTACACCCTCATCGCGCTGCGCCGTCGCGGTGTGCCCCCCGGCGCGATCCTCGCCTTCGTCAACGACCTCGGTGTAACAAAGAACACCACCAACGTCCAGGTCACCAAGTTCGAGCAGATCGTCCGCCAGTACCTTGAAACTACAGTCCCACGTCTGATGGTCGTCCTCGAGCCGCTGAAGGTCATCATCGACGACCTCCCGGAAGACCACATCGAGCTCGTCGACTGCCCCTTCTCCAAGGACCCAGCCTTCGGCACCCACACCATTCCCTTCACGAAGACGGTTTACATCGAGCGCTCTGACTTCCGCACCGTCGACTCTCCAGACTACTTCCGCCTCGCCCCAGGCAAAACCGTCGGCCTCCTCAAAGCCCCCTACCCAATCACGGCGACCTCCTTCGAAACAGATCCTGCCACCGGAAAGGTCACCTGCGTGCACGCCAAATACGAGAAACCCGCCGAAGGCGAAGCCCCCATGAAACCAAAGTCCTTCATTCACTGGATCGGCGAGTCCGCCGCACACAACAGCCCCATCCGCGCCGAGGTCCGTGCTTTCAACCCGCTCTTCAAGTCGGAGGATCCGTCTGCCCACCCGGCTGGTTTCCTCGCCGATATCAACCCGGACTCCGAGGAGATCTTCAAGGATGCTATGGTCGAGACTGGATTCCGGGATATCTCCCGCTCGGCGCCGTGGCCTAAGGAGGAGGGTGCTGTGGAGCCTGGTGAGAACAAGCACTCTATTCGCTTCCAGGGTATGCGAGTTGCATACTTTGCTGTGGACCGCGACTCTACTGATGAGAAGTTGGTGCTCAATCGCATTGTTACTCTTAAGGATACCCAGGGTAAGAATTAAGTCTTGGAACTAGGGGGTTTCTGACAAGAATGCCTTTTTTTTCATTTGTTCTTGACTCTTTCCTTTCCTGGATATTTCAATATAAAACTCATGGTCGAAGTGGTGTTGGTGTGTGTGATGAGCTACGGTTGTTGGTATGGATTTATGACCATTGCATCTTTGCGTGTCTTTCTATCTTTTTTTGCCCTTGGGGATTCTCTAGGCTGTTGTTGTATTTGCTATGCAAAAGTGATTATAGTCGCAGTTATTGATACATGCTACAACGCACAGTGATCAAACAGGGGGTTTGGATCTGACTATCTACAAGAGATGTCTACGAGTACAACTCCGCCATATAGACAGTATCACACTGCACGGCAAATGATCAAACATCACTTACTTGGAAGATGTAAAAAAGAATATCGTAATAAGAGGTCCACGCCATTCATGCATAACGAATTATTGGCTTCCATTTAAGCCAAGGGAGCATACATACACGAGATGACTCGAAACACCAAAGAGAGGTAATAAATCAGAGAAGAGCGTGCATGAATCGGGACATAAAAGCAAGACGGTCTACTCTAAACATAGATGCCCATGTTGGTATCCCTCTTCTTAGCCTGAACCTCAGCGATAGCATCGACGTAGTTCTCATGACCGATCTTGTTCAGACCCTTCCGGAGTGCAATCATACCAGCCTCAACACAAACGGCCTTGAGCTGGGCACCGCCGAATTCGTCCGTGCTGCGAGCCAACTCGGCCCAGTTGACGCTGTCCTCAACAGACATCTTGCGCGAGTGAATCTGCAGGATGTTGGCGCGGGCTTCCTCGTTAGGCAGGGGGAACTCGATCTTTCGGTCCAGACGACCGGAACGCAGGAGGGCAGGGTCCAGCACGTCGACACGGTTAGTTGCCGCTAGGACCTTGATGCGGTCGTCCGAGGCAAAGCCGTCCAGTTGGTTCAGAAGTTCCAGCATGGTTCGCTGCACTTCGCGATCTCCGGATTTCTCTGAGTCGAAACGCTTAGTACCCACGGCGTCCAGCTCGTCGATGAAGATGATAGAGGGCGCCTTCTCCTTGGCCAGAGCAAAGCAGTCGCGCACAAGCTTGGCGCCGTCTCCGATGAACATCTGCACCAGTTGGGGTCCGGCAAGCTTAAGGAATGTGGCGTTCGTCTCGGCGGCACAGGCACGGGCAAGAAGTGTCTTACCGGTACCTGGGGGTCCGTACATCAAAGCACCTGCGGAGCAGAAATTAATAGGTTAGCTTTGAAGTGCAGAAGAAAGGGGAAAGTAACTCACCCTTAGGGGCCTTGATGCCGATTTTCTTAAAGCGCTCTGCCTCCTTCATAGGCCATACGATAGCTTCCACGATCTCTTCGATCTGCTTATCCAGACCACCAATATCTGAGTACTTCTCCGTGGGCTTCTCGTCGACCTCCATTGCCTTGACGCGGTTGTCATACTCGGCCGGTAGTGTGTCCAGAATGAGATATGAGTCCTTGTTGACACCGATCAAGTCGCCGGGCTTCAGCGTTTCGTGGTCAACAAGGCCAATAAGCGGAAGGAAGATGGTCTGGCGGGTAGAGGTCTTGATGACAGCGGATTTGCCTACGCGAGTGGCATCCAGGTCGATATTAGCCCCTTCCTCTGCTGCCTCTGCCTCCACATCAAGGTCCAATAGCTCGACAACGTTTCCAACAAGGTATGGTAGTTGTCTAGATAGTCGCAGATGAAAATGTCAGTAGACTGTTGAAAGCAAAGTGGCTTTTCGCCGATCCGCAAGCCGGTCACCAAGCTCCGCGGGCTCTTAGAACAGCGAGTACGGGGACCAGGGAATGCACACCTGTTGTTCTCAATCTTCTCTTGGTTATCCTTCACCTTCTCCCTCATTGTGCTTTGCTCGTGTGTCAAACGCTGGAACTCGCTTTTCATGATTCGCATCTCGTTCTCCAGCATCCGCCGTCGCGTAACGATGTCTGCCGTGCTTGAGTTCAAGATATCCTCGTCCAGCATCTCTTCTTCTTCATCTTTT
Source organism: Penicillium italicum (assembly GCA_002116305.1). Taxonomy (NCBI): domain Eukaryota; kingdom Fungi; phylum Ascomycota; class Eurotiomycetes; order Eurotiales; family Aspergillaceae; genus Penicillium; species Penicillium italicum. The sequence continues at coordinate 133,826 of LWEC01000327.1, read as the reverse complement.
TGGTCGACGTCTTCCATATTGGCATCGCCATCGCCTTCGGGCTTTTTGCCATTGCCATCGTTCTGGTCTTGCTTCTTGTCTCTCTGCTCCTGCTCAAGGTCGTCGAGGTCCTCAAGAGTCGACATGGTGGAATCGAGAAGTTGGGAGTTATAGAATCAGAAAGATAGAAAGCTCAGAAATCAAAAGAGAGCAGGTCGATAGATTGGAAAAGGATGGGGGAAGGTGAGAAAAGGTTGCTGGGAGGAAGAGCTGTCGGTGGCCGAGCTCCAACAACGTCAGCCATAGAGTGTCACGTGATATGATCTATGTTTATAATCAAGTGCGCTTCGACTCTATCTACTTGAATCATTTCGGTCTTGTACAACAAGAAAATTGAGCATTTTCCCATTTATCTTGTGTTGATACCACACAGAATCTAGATGAACCAATACGGATTATTGGGATTGTTTCCGACGTTGCCAAGGTTGTCCAACACTTCTTTCCGGCCGAACTTGAGCAGACGAAGTCGAGAAATGTAGTCATCGTTGTTGACTGGCATTTCGTTAGTAGAAAAACTTGAAAGGAGGGTTATCAGATATTACGTACCGTAGCCACCACACATTCGCCTCTTTCCAGTAAATTGAGAGCGGCCATGTAACATTCTCCAGTTGTCGAACACTAAGACAAATATGTAAGCCGAAGTAGCCATCAAAATGGCACAAAGGACTTACAGAGCGCCGATCCTGGTTTTAGTTTCGTCCACATTTCTCTGCTCTGCAAGATCTCGTTATAATGGCGCGCAGCGCGGTACCAGGCGGTCTGTTCGAATGCCGACCAATTGGTCTTTGGTGCACGATCATAGTTGTTCCAACGGATCTGGTACATCTTCTTTAGGTCCGGGTGCATTGAAAACACCGGTGCCATGGCGGATGGTTGGATACAGGTGTCTTCGTTCCCACTTGCGTGCCATGGGTGCCTATGGATTGCCAATTGGGCATAATGCTTAGGGTTTTCAAGACGTAGTTGAGCTGCGGCTGCAAATCCATCAACTAGGAGATTCTCTCCTCCAGATCCCTCGGTATGGGATAGCAGATGGAAGAGCTGAAGTCTTGCAGGGTCTGTGAAATAAGTGTTGTCTGTATGAGCACCCAGGAATTCATTGGTGTATGCCGTGTCTTTGAAAGTCAAATCAGCTGTGAAGTCCCAAAAGCCACCTGAAACTATGTTAGCTGAATGAGTCATTAGTGAATCTTGAATCTGGGGTACATACCATAGTGGGTGTTCCTGATGAACGCAATCCGCTCGATGAGAAATTGAGTAGCCTCTGGGTTGATGGGAACATCGTCTACAAAACAGAATCCCTGGTCCCACTTTATAGATGTTGGCAAGATTGATCAAGAAGTCAATACAGAGGAGGGGCTTACAATATGGCTCAACCAAACATGAAGAGCTTTATCGTCTGACATAACATCGTCATATTTGACCCTGGGACTCTGACCTGGATCCACGACTGGGGTGAACTGCCTTCAATGGCATCAACATCATTTCGCGACTGGGATTCATTGGCATTGAGCAACTTACCTCGGACGTTGCATCGCTGATTGGGGATGCGGCTCCGACTTGCTTCCTTCAATACTAGACATTTCCTGCGAGTGTGCATAAAGCCAAGCATACGAGTAAAGCCCTTTGTGGTTATCGGACCCTACAGTGGTTTTAGTTCTGATAGTAAGAGAGTCAAGGTTATGCATGTCATCTCTCACACTTGATCTCGGCCATATCATCACCGTGTTGAATTGACTCTATCTTAACGTTCTGCGGAATCTGTAGGAGGTAGTGTTAGAGAAAATGTAGTCAGGGCTGTGGGATTTCCTACCGAGAAAGTGTCGCCTATCCTCTGCATTGTGTCGGGATGAATACATTGGGAACACTGGCAGTTTTCTCTAATCGTAGGTATCAAACTAAATGTCAAGCTTCTAGCTCCAAGTCTTTGTCACTAACCTGAGGAAAAACCGACTGCTATAAAATGCAAGTTAGTTGCTATTCACCTTGTTTGGAGTTTTAACTAACTTACAAGTTTAACGTGATCTCCCGACCTTTTTCGTCTTTACCTGGAAAGGTGACTATATCGGACCTGGACCAAGCCATCCGAGGACCCTTCCAGGCCATGTTGGTGTTCAGCAATCTTAAGGAACCAGGCGTGACATGTCGACGGCCAGTCTATGAACAACAGAGCAAAGAGACCGAGTTAGTTTTTTGATGATTGACTTGAGTGTATGCCATGCACTAAATCCGTACCAAAGCACTAGCGGGAGAATAACGGGGTCTCAGGCTCTTGGGTCTAATTCAAGAGAGATTTTAGCGTTGAATGTTCAATGACAGATGAATAGCAGATCTTACCCGGCGCAACTCCACAGCTCACTCGACCTGAGTGCTGCACGCCAGCTAAAGTTCATGATCGAAATGGAGAGCGAGGGGTTCTAAGGTCGAGGACAAGGAGATATGCAATATTGTTTGGACAAATCCGGGGTAGTGGTTCAATTTCAACGGCGAGACAACCGAGGTTACGGTCACGTGCGGGCATTAAGACGAACTATGTACCTTGACACAGGTACAACCGGCTTCATTTTCTACGTAATTTGGCACATGGTGATCAAAGGTATTTCTGTACAGTGAATTTACTCTGGCAAATTACATGTAATCGAACCGAGCTTGGATGGAAAGAATCGTAATCACAGCTTGCTCTTCACGCCCGTCACCTTCAACAGACAACGGCCATTGCTCAACACAACACGACCCTTGTCGTTCTTGGTGACAAATCGGATCTCCTCATAGCCATCCTGAACATTGTTCATTCTCCAAATCTCAGTGGTAAGCTTATCACCGGGCCGGACCGGTGAGGCAAAACGAGCCTGGAACTCCTTCATATTGGCAGGATTGCTACCACCCAATTCGCGCAAAACCCCGTGCGCAGCAGAGTTCCAGCTGAAGAGACCGTGGATAATCACACCACCGAAGCCCATCTTCTGACCAGGCTCTGGTGTGGCGTGCAGAGGGTTGTAGTCACCGTTGAGACTAGGTAACGAGTTAGCATCAGGTGTTTCGGGATACACTGTTATTCAGGAATATAGAGCTGGAATCTATATTCACCGAGTACTTACCGGTACAGATGGGCTGTCTCCGAGTTGCTCTGAACAACATGCGTCGCGTCAGGGGCCTTGCCCTCGGGCGGGGGATAGTTGACGGTGCTAGGTCCTGCTCGAATACGTCAGTTGATACTTCACGCTGGAGTACCGAACTAAGCTCTTACCCTTCGGGCCACCCCAGCCACCCTGTCCGACCAGGAAGCCGCTACTCACGACTTTGGAGTACACCTCGCCGCTTTCCTTGTCTACAATAGACTGTTCGGTCTCGATCACAGTACCAGGCTTGCCTTTATCATAGACACCGATTACCTTATTGCGCAGCTCGAACTTGCGCCCTGCACTAGTGGTAGGGAGCGGCTTCAGTACTATGAGCTTACGCTGGCCATCGACGGCATGACGATGGTCCAGGTCGGGGACACCTGGGATGTGAACTGCCTTCTGGCGGGCGTAAAAATCAGTCACCTCCTGATCAGTGAGCTTGAATGCTAATGGATTAAGAGTTAGTGCAATTGCTCTAAAGTCCCCCGGGCGCTTAACATACGGAGAATGAGAGAATAGGTTGGGAAGACTGAGAAATTCGGGTGGAGTTCCTGTATGCTAGTTAGATTGCGACATTTAGACTGGTGTATGTGGTTTGTGACATACATAGAGGAAGTGCAGCTCGTCGGCCTTGATACCAATGCTACTGGCGAACAATAGCACATCACGCTTCTGCCAAGATACCTCTTGGGCAGGGAATTCGTGACCAGCTCCAGGGGCCGACATTGGAATGGTAGTGTGAAGGGAGTGATGAATATTAGATCGGATTTTTTTAGAAGAACAGGGATCAGAAGTAAGGGAAATGGATAAATTAAAGGCGCAAGGGACCCAGACCAAAATAGCTCCAGTAATTGCGGGGGCCACCAAGAAGCCGAGGATCTGATAGTCTTTTTGGATTTGTTGCCGTGGCTTTGCCGACGAGGGCATCTCCTTGGCACAATTTCCCTTTGTCGATCTTACATGGTTCTCTTTAAGCCATCCATGGATATTTAATCCATTGATATCGTCTACAGCCTAGCACGGAAAACACATGTCCAGAAGAAGAGCGTTGGAGTTTGCTAGACTAAGCATCGACTCGGGTATCTACCTGGAAATTCGAGGAGCTTCACAATGATATCCCTCCGTTCGCGCCACAAAATGCCCTTTTCCTGCCTCCCAAGAACTAAACGCCGAAATAAACAAAGGCGAAACCGGATGTTCAATTCGCCTTGGGCAATTTCATACATGCCCATGCCAGGATGCATTGCGTGATGAAAATATTTCACTTAGATCGTGCAAACGTGCAGTTATACATCCCAATGACATCAAATTAGAAAAGTGGAACAAAATTAACACCTGCGATGCATTAGTATAATGACCTCAAAAACAAGCCAAGGCAAAAAATGCCAGAAGAACTTACATGCGGTAGAAGCAGCCACCCTCAGCAGCGCGGGTAGCATCGGGGGTCTCGAACTTGTAAGTGATGCCGATATCCAAGTCACGCTTGTTCTTATCGTTAGGACGGTTCTCAACCCAGCCGGTAACCTTCTCCTCCTCCTCGACGGTGAGGACATCACGGAGGTAGAACACGGTCTGCTTCCAGTGAGTGTACTTGGCGTGAGGGCCAGTGGAGAAGTGGATGGGCTTGTGGCAGGCGCTGAACTCAATATCGAACCAGGCGATCAAGGCGTGGATGAAGTCGGGACGCTTGGCGGTAAGGGCATAAGGCACCTTGAAGGCAAGATCGGCCGTGGTGACGGTGTTTAGATCAAAGGTGATGATCGGGCAGGGATCGGTCACAAGAGCCTTCATCTCGACGGTGTCGACGAGGGGCTCGTTAAGAGCAATCTCCTTCATGGGGCTGTAGTCGAATCCGTAGACGTTGTCCCAGACTAGACTTGGTTAGCACAACCCAAAAAAAAGGTTACAGGCAAAGTTGTTGCTTACATCCAATCTTGTCATCCTTGTAATCGCCATCCTCAATACCAGCAACGTACATGGTAGCCTTATCGGGGAAGATCAGACCACCGGGGTTGAGGTAGGTGTCACGGGCGTAGAGAACGGTGTCCAGCATGGACTCGTACAAAAGGAAGTAACCCATCCACTCAGAGATGATGATATCAACCTTGGGGAAAGGGAGGTTAACTTCCTCCATCTTGCCCTGGAGAAGAGTGATCTTGTCGGACAGTCCGTTAACGTGGACAATCTGACGGGCCTTCTCGATGATGGAGGACATATCGACACCGATGACGTGCTTTGCGCCGGCACGAGCAGCAAACCTGTTGAATTAAACAGTTAATAAGAGATCTAATATCACGGGGTTATTATCCGGATGCATACATGCTCAGAATACCAGTTCCACAGCCGACATCGAGGACGACCTTGTCCTTGAAGATGTGGCGGTTTTGGTAGATGGAGTCGCGGTAGGAGCGTGTGCGCACATCATCTTTCTAAAAGGTAGGAAATGAATGTTAGACACCATAAATAGCCTAGCAAACCGGTAGATTTGGACTCACAAGCATCTCCTCGTGGATACCTGTAGCAGCCCAAAAAAAAGATCATCAGTCAAAGCCACATTAAAATTTCGCCATCGCTAATCAAGATAATTTACCGTGGTGGTCATAGCTATAAAGTTGTTAGCATCAATATCTAAGAGATCAATCGATGAGGAACAACGTACCTAGTGAAGTAGCGGACTTCAGAGTGCTCCATGCCAACCATGCGATCAGCACTGCTGGTGATCCCCTGAGGGGTATCGGATTCGGTGTCCATCTTGACTGTGTAGAAAAGAGGAACGGGTCGAAAATGGAGGGTAAATAAGAGTAAAGAAAATAATTCTAGGAAGGATGTTAAAGATAAAAGTCCAACAGAGATCGATCCTTAACTTTTTTTTTCTTCTGGATTATTTGCCCGCCCGCCAAGCTTAACTCCAATCCCCGCCCGCACTAGCTGCATTTGGTGATCACGTGCCTTAACACGTGACTATGCTTGCCCTCATTTTTATAGGGCTATCTGCAGGGACATAGTTGTACCGCTGGGAAGTTCTAGGCGTATTAATGAGTACTTGCATCCTATGTGGGTGACATCTGCATGGGGGAAACCCCTTATCCAAGGATAGTGAGCACCTATTGATATCATTTGATATTTAGAATAGGTCAATCGCGCCGCCAACTATGCCTTTCTTTCGAGTGAGCTACCAAGATCACCCATCAATAATGCTATATGATGAGAATGGTATATTAGGTCAATTACACTTCAATTGAAGTTGTAAAAAGTAAATCAATGGCGCTGTGGGGTAAGTAAAGAGTTGTTTTGATCTTGCCAAGACCACCGAGGGAGGCTCTTCGATGCCGCCGGGAGCTCCGCCCAACCTGCCATTCTTCCCCAAGCTTACGCGTTGAACGCCTAAGACCTCGGAACTACCCTTTGGCCCACAATGAATCTGGGCGCAGGAAGAGTGAAACTCTACACTCTTTTCACTTTCATTTTCCTAGCCTGCCTCATTGGCAGGTCCAACGCGTCATTAGGAGACCATCTCCCTGACTTCAAAGAATGTGTCCAGGTACGACTCCGCGAACAACAGACCCTTGGAAACAACTAACAACCATAGGTCTGTAAAACAGAAAACTGTCAGAACGGCAATTCAGTCCTACGTATGTTGAATTATTGATCCAACCATTCCCCATATTTCCCTTTTCTGACCTTTTTAGCTCTACACCATCGCTTGCTACTATGGACCTGCCCTGCTGAATGTGACTACACTTGTCAACATGTCATTACCGACCGCCGAGTTTCGCGTGATCCACCAATGATCAGTCCGGTTGTACAATTCCACGGGAAATGGCCATTCCGTAGGCTCCTAGGGATGCAAGAACCGTTCTCAGTGCTCTTCTCCTTCTTCAACTTCGCCGCCCACTGGCACGGCATGTCCCGTATCCAAGAGTCGATCCCCGCCTGGCACTCGCTCCGCCCATATTACATGATGTTTGGATACTTTGGACTTGCAAGCTGGAGTTTCAGCATGATATTCCACATGCGCGATTTCCCTCTGACGGAGAAGCTGGACTACTGGGCGGCTGGCGCTAGCGTGCTGTACGGTCTCTACCTTGCCGTCGTTCGAATCTTCCGCCTGGACATCGAAAATTCTACATACCGGCCGACCCTACGTCGGCTTTGGACTGCTATCTGCGTTCTGCTATACACATTGCACGTGTCTTATCTTACCTTCTGGTCTTGGGACTACACTTACAATATGATGGCGAACGTAGTCGTTGGCATTATTCAGAATCTCATGTGGACCGGGTTTAGTATCTTCCGATACCAAAGGTATTTGAAGTCTTGGACCGCCTGGCCTGGTATGATCGTGGCGTGGATAATCATGGCTATGAGTTTGGAATTGCTCGATTTTCCCCCTTGGAATGGGTTGATCGACGCGCACAGCCTCTGGCATCTGGGTACAGTGGTCCCCGCTGTTTGGTGGTATTCGTAAGTCCCCCCCGTTCGTACGACATAATTTGTTTTCATGACTAATGCATCGGCTGCTCCCGACAGGTTCCTGATCAGGGACACACAGGACGATATTGCGGCGCATAGGCTAAAAGCGTGAAGAGGATCAAACTTCGGCGATCTTTGTATATATACATACCCAGGATAGCATAGACATGGTAATATGTCATGCTTGACTGTAGCTTAGACAAGAGGTAGCAGTAATGAAGATTGGGGTTCTCCCCACCAGATTGTTTACCGTTGCAATTAATTTCCACGGCGGCTAATGCGGGTAATTGTTTTATTGCCACTTCCTCTGCCGCGTCTTGGTCTGTTCCCCGCCATGTTCTCACCGCTAAGGCCGTCGCAATAAACCGTGTCTCACCCCAAACTCCTCAGCCGCTTTTTTTTTTGTTTCAAGTACTCCCCTCCTCTTTTGACCTCGACTTTAACTGAAGCCTCCGAGAACCTTTCCTCTTGAAACTAACTACAGTGCTTAATAACCAATCACAAATTTGCACCATGGCCTCCCCGGCTATCAAGAAAGCGATCACCGAGGCGGCGTTGCAGTACACAAAGCCCGAGGGCAAGGTATTTGAGTATGGCACAGCAGGGGTATGTCGCATCGCTTAATGAACACTCCACCTTGGAAGCTGGGTTGGCTAACTTTCGTTTCCTTCGTTACAGTTTCGCATGAAAGCGTAAGTTTCTTCAAATGTGGCTTTGATCCGCCCCGCCTCCGCATCTCTAGAACCCCGCGATCGCCCTTGATGACGCCGAGTTATTCTGACCAATCTGGCTGTGCAGCGACCTCTTGAACACTGTTGTTTTTGCAGTGGGCTTGCTTGCAAGCCTGCGGTCGAAGAAGCTTAGCGGACAATGGATTGGTGTTATGGTTACTGCTAGCCACAACCCCGCGGAGGACAATGGTGTCAAGCTGGTTGACCCCATGGTGAGTTTAAGCCATTGATACCTGCCACAGTACCATCCCTATTAGGACAAGTCTAACCTTAAACTATCTTTAGGGCGAGATGCTGGAAGTAAGATTGCCCTGCGTTGAATAACCGAATTTGGAATAACCTGCTCACTGTCATAACCAGGCCGAGTGGGAGGCATACGCGACAAGACTGGCAAATGCCCCATTGGATAAGATCGCCGATGTCTACGATGAACTTGTCAAGGAAATTGATGTGAAAATGACCAACCCCGCTCGTGTGGTCTTCGCTCGTGACACCCGTGCTTCTGGTTCCCGTCTAGTGGGTGTTCTGAACGCCGCGCTTACCGCGACAGAGGTCGAGTTTGTGGACTTCAGATACATGACCACCCCGCAGCTCCACTACGTTGTTCGCTGCAAAAACACCCTTGGAACACAATACGAGTATGGTGAGCCGACTGAGCAAGGATACTACGAGAAGCTTGCAAACTCCTTCAAGAAAGTTATGCGAGGAGTCAAGGTCCAGGGCTCCTTGACTGTGGACTGCGCCAACGGTGTTGGTGGACCTAAATTGAGGGAACTGATGAAGTACCTCACTGGGATCGATATTAAGATTGTCAACGATGATGTTATCAACCCTGACGCCCTGAACTTTGATGTATGGTTCCACCTGCCCAACACATAACGTTCAACTAACCTAACATTCCATGCAGTGCGGTGCCGACTATGTTAAGACCAAGCAGCGTGCTCCTCCTTCTTCCAAAGCTGCCGTACTTGATCGATGCGCTTCGCTTGACGGTGACGCCGATCGTCTTGTTTACTACTTCCAGGACGAGAGTAACGTGTTCCGTCTTCTGGACGGTGACCGCATTGCCACTCTTGCCGCGTCTTTCATCGGCGATCTTGCCCGCAGTGCTGGAATTGCCTCGAAGCTGAAGATTGGTGTTGTCCAGACCGCCTATGCTAACGGTGCAAGCACAGATTACATTGAGAAGGTCCTCAAGCTCCCCATCATCTGCACCAACACCGGCGTGAAGCACCTCCACCACGCCGCACTGCGCTTCGATGTTGGCGTCTACTTTGAGGCCAACGGACATGGTACTGTCACCTTCTCTGAGAATGCCCTAAAGGTCATCAAGAACACCGAGCCTCAATCGCCGGCCCAGCAGCACGCCCTGGAAAGCCTCCAGGCACTGACCGACCTGATTAACCAGGCTGTCGGTGATGCCCTGTCAGATGCACTTCTTGTAGAGACCATTCTCGCCCACAAGGGCTGGTCACCCAAGGAGTGGCTTGGAACCTACACCGACCTTCCTTCGCGCCTCGTGCGTGTCGAGGTCAATGACCGTTCCATCTTCAAGGCATACGATGCTGAGCGTAAGCTCGAGTCTCCTGCCGGTCTGCAGGGCACTATTGAGTCTCTTCAGTCTCGGTACAACAAGGGTCGCAGTTTCGCCCGTGCCAGTGGTACCGAGGATGCTGTCCGCGTGTATGCCGAGGCTGCCAGCCGCTCCGAGGCGGACGACCTCGCCACTCGCGTCGCCAACGCTGTTAGCGAGGCAGGCAGCGCCTGATGGATTCCCTTGTCCAATTTGGATCTTCGGCCTTGCCAAATGCCCCTAGGGATCAATGTTTCTCTAGGATTCTCACCCCTGCCTTGTGGCTTTTAGGCAGCGGATGCTTTTCAAACTCTTGTGGACCCCCGGAAATATGGTCCAGGAAATATTCGATATCATTTTGACGCAGTAATGAAAGCTATGGGTTCTTTTCATATTACATATTTAAACGCCCCAAATTCGTAAGCTAGACCATCTATTCATGTACAAAAAAAAGGAAACAAACCAGCATGAAATTCTAGCCTTCTTCCTGGTCCATGGCATCGCGACTTCGCTTGCCCTTGAACGAGAACTTTCCTTTACCTTTGGCCCCCTTCTTCTCATCGTAGTGCTTCATCGCCTGAATGGCGTCACGCTGCGAAGCACTCACTTGCTCGGCAAAGACCATAGCCTCATCTTTTGGGGCGGGGTACTCGGCCAACTCTTTGCCCATCGCAGCTTCTATACGCTGCCAGATTTCCACGTCATATTGCGTGACAAAGGAGATGGCAGTACCAGACTTTCCGGCACGTGCTGTGCGGCCTACTCGATGAATGTAGGTCTTACTGTCGGTTGGCAAGTCAAAGTTCAAAACGCAGTCCACAGAGGGGATATCCAAACCACGAGCGGCAACATCGGTGGCAACCAGTATTTCACGACTTTTCGATCGGAACTTGCCAAGTGCTCCCAGGCGAGCAGATTGAGACATCTGGCCATGGAGAGGGATTGCGCCGAAGCCTAGACCGCGCAGCAGGAAAGCAACACGCTGCGTCTCATGAACGGTGCGCATGAAGATAATAACGGACTGGCCGATGAATTCGTGGAGGAGGTAGACAAGGTAGATGTCCTTGTGTTTATAAGGACGAAGGATGTAGGTTTGCTGGAGGGTTTCCACAGTGGCGTACTTGCTGGAAGAGATTGAGACGCGGGCCGGGTTTGACAGCGAGGCTCGCTGGAGAGATTCAACCTTTGAGCTCAGAGTGGCGGAGAATAAGAAGGTTCTGCGCTCGCGCGGCAGGACCTTCAGGATCTTGTCGAGAATAGGGCCGAAATCCATGTCGAGGAGTCTGTCTGCTTCGTCCATGACGAGGAATTTCAAGTTGCGGAGGGAGAATCCCTTTGTGTTCTCGAGGTGGTCGAGAAGTCTACCGGGGGTGGCAACGATAATGTGAGGCTTCTTTCCCAAAGCGATTGACTGAGGAACCATGTCCATGCCGCCGACCAACGTGGTGGATCTGACGTTGATTGTTGCACCGAGAGATTCGCATGCTAGTGAAATCTGGTATGCCAGTTCACGGGTTGGGGCCATTACGAGGCCAAAGAACGGCTGGGGCTTTTCCATGAGTGCTAGAAGACTCGTTAGCATTTATGTATGAAGGTATATGTCGTCAAATATGCACAAACCTTGAAGAATCGGTAAAACAAAGGAGGCTGTCTTTCCAGATCCTGTTTCAGCCAATCCGATAATATCACGACCCTGAAGTGCCAGCGGGATTGATTCGGACTGGATTGGTGTAGGAGCCTTGTATCCCATTTTGTCACAGGCCTCACAGAGTGAGTCGATCAAACCCAGTTCTTTAAATGTTTTGGGGGCGCTGGAGGCGCTGGGCTCAGTCTCGGAGGAAGCATCTTCGACATTAGGGTCATCAGCATCGCTCGCGCTATCTTCGACATCGGCATCCTTAGCGGTAGGTTGAGGGCTTGAAGAGCTTGCATTTGATGCAACGTCGCTGTCTTCAACAGGCGCAGCAGGTGCCGCGTGTGCGACCTTGCGCTTTTTGGTAATCGGCATTGTTTAGTTTGTGTTTAACGAAAACAAACTTGTCAACGTTCAACTATCTCAAAAGAAATAATTTAATGTGGGGCCGCAAGATCGTTGATCCGGCGCTGTTTCTGATGTTAATTTTTGGAGAAAAAAAAAACCTCGAGCTGTTCGATTGAGTATTCATTGCTTTCCCCCTCCAATTTTATTTTTCTCACATTTCACATCAAAATGGCCAAGCAGCGTGTTAAAAAGCGTACTCACCAGAAGCCGCAAAATGCTTCCGTTGTGAAGGGCAGCGCTGCCTCAATGTCGAAGACCCCGAAGTCTATGGTCATTCGAGTAGGCGCTTCTCAAGTTGGCAGCAGTGTGACCCAGTTGGTTAAGGATGTCCGTCGCATGATGGAGCCCGATACCGCTGTGCGATTGAAGGTGAGATTCACAATCAATGTTCTGCTTGTTCCCTCTAATAAACAATACAGGAACGCAAATCCAACAGACTGCGAGATTATACTGTTATGACGGGTCCCCTAGGTGTTACTCATCTTATGTTGTTTTCCAAGTCCGCAACTGGCAACACAAATATGCGACTCGCTGTTACTCCCCGTGGACCCACCCTTCACTTTAAAGTCGAGAACTATTCGCTGTGTAAGGATGTTGAGAGATCCATGAAGCGCCCAAAAAGCGGCGGACAGGACCACAAGACACCGCCCCTGTTGGTCATGAACAATTTCACCACGCCAGGCGCCACCGAAGATTCCAAAGTGCCGAAGCGGCTCGAGACCCTCACAACTACGATCTTCCAATCCCTCTTCCCTCCCATCAACCCCCAAAGCCAGCCTCTATCTTCCATCCGCCGTGTCATGCTTCTCAACCGAGAGCCTGCCGAAAAAGATAGCGACTCATATATCTTGACTCTCCGTCACTACGCCATTGCCACGAAGAAGACCGGTGTATCGAAACGAATCCGTCGTCTGGATCCCAAAGAGATTCGGAACCGAGACAAGAAGAAGACCGCCGTTCCCAATCTTGGAAAGCTAGAAGATGCCGCCGATTACCTGCTCGACCCCTCTGCCGCAGGCTACACATCAGCCAGCGAGACCGAGCTAGACACCGATGCCGAAGTGGAAGTTGCGGAGAGCACGACCCGCCGGGTCCTGAACAAGCGGGAAATGCAGCGCCAAAAGGCCGCAGAGAAGGGCCAGGATAAGCCAGCCCAGACCCCCGGTGTCGAGAAGCGGGCTGTTAAGCTTGTAGAGCTAGGTCCTCGCTTGCGGCTTCGCTTGATGAAGGTTGAGGATGGAGTCTGCGATGGCAAGATCATGTGGCACGACTTCATCAAGAAATCCGAGAAGGAGGTGCGGAAAATGGACCAGAGCTGGGACGTTCGGAGGAAGGAGAAGGAGCAGAGAAAGAAGCTGCAGAAGGAGAACATTGAGCGGAAGAAGCAAGAGAAGGCCAAGGCCAGGGGTGGCAAAGAAGTGGCTGAGGAGGACGAGGATGAGGATGTTGATATGGATGATGAAGATTGGCTCAGCGATGATGACTTTGACAAGGACGCTGAGGGTGAGGGTGAAGCAGCAGATGACGACTCTGATGCCGATTCAGACGAATCCATGGAGGAGTGAGTGGATGTTTGAAGTCATCATACCATACCTTTCCCAACCCTTCTACCTGATCGCTTGATAGACGAGGCGGATTTTACGACTGAATAAACTCGAGTATTCAAGTCGTGCCGACTTGTCTATCACACCGGTGGACTGTATCAAAAATGACCACCGTCTTCACGTCTTATATCCATTTCATATGGACCAAAATTTCTTGTCACTGTCACATACCCGATAGGCATCTAGGCGTTTTTCAGTTTTGTCTTCTTATAATGCAGTCTTGCAAATCAAATTCATCCTTCATCCTTAGATTGAACTTTCTCACTCCAAGCACCATTATCCCTAAACCATGTTGTGGAAAGGGATTATGTGCGAAGGACGATAAATCTAGTATCGATGATGGGGACACAGACTGTCCGACAATACAAGCATTCATAGTTTGACGGAGACATATTTGTATCTATTTGCTCTGCTGTATGTCTTTTATTCACTACAACCAACGGGAAATTTCATTTGCCAGAGGTCCCGATTCTTCATTTTGGGACGTATGAAGCCAATGATGATTTTGCCTTGCCTTCACCGAACATTTCAATGGCTTTGAGTAGCGGGGATTCGATATTCGTGGTCTGTCTATTTCTTGAGTTTTTCATCGACGATCCTGTTCACCATCTTCTCCAAGATGGCGAAATCTCCACCGGAGGTACCAGCAAAGTATCCCTGCACGCTCTTCTCAACATACTTCCCCACAATATCGATCTCGACGTTGACAAGGTCACCCGGCTTTTTCGCCGCGGTGACCACTTTCCCCTGCGTGTAGGCAATAAGCATAACCTCCCAGTATCCGTCCTGTCCATCGACGACCTTGGTGACAGTCAAGCTAGCACCATCGAGTGTCACATAACCCTTTTCCACAACATAGCGCAGAATATCTCTATCGCGCGGCTGCAGCCTGAACACCAACGAGTTTCCATCCGGCGTGATAGACAGAATCTCCGCAACGGTATCGACATGGCCCTGCACAAAGTGTCCTCCCATCCTAGTATCGGCCGAAACGGCGCGCTCGAGGTTCACGTGTGAATTCGCCTGCAAGGAACCCAGGTTTGTGCGTCGCAGCGTCTCCGGCGCACAGCCAACCTTGAACCAGGTCTTATCGAATGCAGTGACCGTAAGACATGTTCCTTAAGCCCATTTTTAGACAAGCTCCCACTTATTATAGACAACCAAAGAGGAAAATACCATTCACTGCGATACTATCGCCCAAGTGCGCGTCAGTGAGGATCTCCTCACAGTCGGAGATGGTGAGCGACGTTCCCCCGCCCCCGCTCGACGAGAGATCGATGGGCTCTAAGGCCGTGACAGCTAGCAAAACTACATTAGCTATTGACTTAATTCCACGAAATGAAGATATACTCACTCCCAATCGTCTCAACAAGACCTGTGAACATAGCTGCGGTTGATGATCTACAAGGAAAATGGCCCCGCGGTGTAGCTTCGGCATTGGCCCCTCCGAGCGGTGTCGGTGTCGGCGTCGGCGTTTTGGCGGAGATTCGCCGGTTTCCCCAGACCCCATTTATTGGGGGATCTTCTTACTATTTGGGCTTTTGTTTAAGCTTCATTTTTTAAGTTTTGCTACGCTCTCCGTATATATTATCATGACGGTCGCGCTTAGGTTCCAGGTTGTTGCCCGTCGATCGGGCTCGTCCTGGGGTAGCAATGCCTTGCGGCGCACGGTGCCAGGACGGAGCCACTCCAGTACGGCTTCAGTTGATGGGTCACTGCCTTTGGCTGGTATCCGGGTGCTTGATATGACACGTGTTTTGGCTGGTGTGAGTTCATCTCTCCAAGTGTTACTTGTGTTTATACAATCCAAGCTGACTTGCTCTAGCCCTATTGTACTCAAATTCTGGGTGATTTAGGGTCCGTTCTGAGCTTCGGAGCTATAAAACAGCTCCAATCGTTGATAAATATGATTTTAACAAGACAGAATATAGAGCGGACGTTATCAAGGTCGAACACCCTGTGCGCGGTGACGACACTCGTGCTTGGGGTCCACCGTATGCGAAGTACGAAGATGCTTCCAGAAAGGGCCCTGGCGAGAGCGCCTACTACCTAGCTGTAAGAGCTTTACCCTGAAGTTATAAACAAATTGTCTTGACACTAATAATAGATATAGGTCAACCGAAATAAGAAATC
Source organism: Penicillium italicum (assembly GCA_002116305.1). Taxonomy (NCBI): domain Eukaryota; kingdom Fungi; phylum Ascomycota; class Eurotiomycetes; order Eurotiales; family Aspergillaceae; genus Penicillium; species Penicillium italicum. Next base: position 118,110 of record LWEC01000327.1, on the reverse strand, counting down.
CCTTGGTCTATCATTCCAACACAAATCAGGTGTCGAGATTCTACACAAGCTTGCAAAGGAATGCGATGTCCTAGTCGAGAACTATCTCCCCGGGGCACTCAAAAAATATGGCATGGACTATGAAACCTTGCGGGAAATCAACCCCAAGTTGATCTATGCCAGTATCACCGGGTATGGCCAGACAGGCCCATATAGTAACCGTGCAGGCTACGACGTCATGGTGGAAGCCGAGATGGGATTGATGCACATTACCGGTGCTCGGGATGGTGCGCCAGTAAAGGTTGGTGTTGCCGTTACCGATCTGACCACCGGACTATACACATCAAATGCCATCATGGCGGCTTTGATTGCTCGGGGTCGGACTGGTAGAGGTCAGCATATCGATGCCTGTTTGAGTGATTGTCAGGTCGCTACGCTATCGAACCTGGCTAGCTCTGCGCTTATCAGCGGGCAAAAGGATTCCGGCCGTTGGGGCACAGCACATCGTAAGCAGCGAGCAGTCTCTTGTGTCGAGTATAATAATAACCAAAGTGGCACCTCCCAGCATCCATTGTACCCTACCGGAGCTACAAGACTAGTGACGGAGATATTCTCTTCGGCGGTGGCAATGATAGGCTTTTTGGCGTGTTGTGTGATCGACTGGGCTTCTCGGAGTTGAAGACGGACGCCCGCTTTGTCACTAACACTGACCGAGTGCAGCACCGAGCGGAGATCGACGACATTATTGAAAGCACTACTATGCAGAAGACTACGCAGGAGTGGTTGGATGTCTTTGAAGGCAGCGGTATGCCCTATGCGGCTGTCAACGACATTCAAGGAACCCTGAATCACAAGCATGGTAAGTCTGCCTGTTTTCTTTGCATGTGATAAAAAGCGGTACTAACCCTACCAACAGTTTTGGCACGAGGAATGGTGACAGAAGTTGATCACCCTGCCTGTGGTCCCATCAAGATGGTGAACACGCCTATCAAGTACTCTGAAGCGACACCGGGTGTGCGTACGCCTCCTCCTACTTTAGGCCAGCATACGAATGAGATCTTGGGTACTGTCCTCGGTTATGAGGAGGCGGATATCGCTCGCTTGAAGGATGAGGGAGTCGTGTCCTGAACCTTGGATTATTTATAAAAAAAACATGAACAACATCTTCCGAGGTCTGTATATAAGCAAACTAGGAACCTTAGCCATTGCAAGTGGCCCCTCGGTTCTTCATCTTTTAGTCCTTTTGGGGCATCGTTCTTACATCTCATAGACTCTTGGACTTTCCTCGAGCATATCATCAAGCTTAAAACCGTGCTTTTCGCCGAGTATCCTGCTGGTTGCTATTTAGATGGGGAGGTGATCAAAGAAGAGATTCAAGAAAGAAATTGTATATTCTTAGGTCTTGTTTGCTAGATTTTCCGCATTTCTGGCTCTATGATCAGGTCCATATAGATAGCGATTCTTACTTCATACAGAACCAACCCTCCTTCTTTTCCCTCTACATCAATTATTTTTCTTGTAATCTAGTATAATCCGGAGCCAATTAGATATTTATCCAGATCCAGAATGTACTTCTAATCGATTCATGCACATAATTAGAATGGCTCCAACCTGGGAACTTTGAGTGACGCCTGCTTGTATAATGCTTGCTTGGAATCAATTTCTGTAGCCCTCTAGAGCTAAATGAACAGAGTGCTGTAGTTTTCAAAGAACATGTTGCATCTTACCTACATGTAACTTGGTAATGCCAAGATGGTACTGTGAATGCCATGCATGACATGATCTAATATATGAAAAGATAACTGTGCACCGGACCCGCATAGGAACTGACCCAAAACGGTCTTTAAAATAGATAAAATTAACAAAGATTACATTTCTATTCATAAGAACCCTCAATTATGCGAAATACGTCAGTCAATGAATGAAAAGAGCCATTTAAGGTTGCATTGGGATCTCACGTGACCCATATACAAAGGTCTTTCATGCGACGACTTCGCTCCAACCCTACTTCTAGTTGAAGAATTGAGAGAAGCCAACTATGTTTGAGTGCCCACCCAGCAAACATTTTAGTGTCTATTGTGATCTACATCAGGCTGGAAGACTGGCACTGCCATAGAAGGACGCAAATAGTGCCTTTTTCTCTCGCTATCACCTACTGCTCTGTTCTCTTCCTTCACGCCAAAGCTCAACTAGTTTTCCAAAAGATCCTTGCCCTGTCCTCTATCTGAAACAGTTATTTGCAAGAAATTTTAACATGAGGGTTTCAGCAGCATTCATGGACCTCCCCGCCCCCGATATCAACCCGGGGCACCCCCAGAACGTCCATGAGGGCAACATATTTGACCATGAGGGCGTCTCCGAAGGGATCCAATCACTATCATCTCAACTGGAGCTTGTGACTGACAATATTCCCTGGGAAAGTTGGGGAGCTCCAGCAGTGCCTCAGGAAGAAGCAGTTTGGACAACAGCCGGGGCTACGGAATCGGGTCATCAAAATGCCAGCACTGCCCTAACTTCAAATCGAACTCGATCTGGCCGTCGTGTTGCCCAGCCAGCTGTTAGAGAGGCTGATCCTGTGGTAACAAAATGGCCACCTGTCAAAGCGGCAGCAAAAAAGCGGAAGCGTTTGAATCGCCAGGTGAACATAGTTTGCACCGGGTGCTACCGAGGACACAGCCCCTCGAACAATTTGATTGTTCTATGTGACTCATGTGATGCTCCGTGGCATCAGAAATGTCATAACCCGAACATCGATAATAAGGTTATCGAAATCCCGGCGATGAGTTGGTTTTGCATCAAGTGTAAGCCTGAGCAACGTCAGACAGCCCAGACCAAATCTCAAAAGAAGGCTGCAACGAAAGTGAAAAAGGTTGGACAGCCGAAGAAACAGCCTGTGCCTGGATCTCAAATTGGTGGAAATTCTTATTCTGAAGAAGAACGACGGGCGTATCTGTCATCTCTTTCGCATGATTCCCTAGTCCAGCTTATAGTGAAAGTCTCAAACGAGTGGCCGTCGGTTCCTATGTTTCCCCCGAACATGCAACCCGTGACTGATTTCACTCCCTCAATCTTTTCTCCATGCAATCATCGGGCTGTGGAATCTACACCAAATAAAAACTCTCGATCTGCATTACTTGATTGTGAACATTTGGAAAATCTGTCTGAGAACGCTAACGCCATGGACTCAAATCAACGGATCGGCAAGGCTTCTGATACCACAGCTCCCGAAGCTACTGCCCTGGATGCCGATCCACTCTTTGCAATGGCCTCAAATACTGCTCCCAACCCTGCTCCACCAGCTGCCCTTGGTGGCATCACTGGTGACCAGATTTTCACCGGAATTTCTCACGCGCATCCTTCCACAATTGCTCCCGGGCCTTCTACCACAACAACTTCACAGACACCTTCCAGGGCTGCGGGCAAATTTGCATCTCAAGCTACACCTGCAGCTGCACGTGCTCGCAAGGCCTCTTTCGTCTCTTCGAACTCTGACCTCCTCACCGACGACGAGTCATCATACTCCCAATCTCGACTACAGTCCCCTACTCCGTCTGTGTCTCAGTCTTCACACGCTGGATCCCAGCACGAATCCGATTATGACCCTGAAGATTACCGCGCTTACCCCGAAGCTGGTCAGGGCTTCCAGGTGCTGTCGACCCCCAGTGATCTCGACATCATGGCCGAGGATAAGAATTGCTTAACTTTCAGTCATTCTATCCGAGGCTCAGCTAAGGAGGCTCGGAATAAGAAGCCTAATTCGCCGCTGGGTCAGCGCAAGTAGCGGTGAATGATCTGCAATCTTGTTCTGGTTTAAATCAGGGGGTTGCACTATCTGACACAATCATGGGGGAGTTTCTTGTGGGTTTACGCTGGTTTTTTCCACTTCAAAGATATATGAGGCAATGGATACTTGACATGATCAAATGGGTTTCGTGAATACTGAATTTATTTTTTCTGTCTTCAGCTAGAACGATTTTGTCCTTATGGCGTGGAGTTCTCCATGTTCTGTGTGATTTTATTGCTTCTTCATATTTCCGCATCCAAGTGAGATGAACAGTTGACGGTAGGTCAACCGATCTGTCTTTCTCTACAGTCTTTTTTTCAGATCTTCTCTCGTCTCTTCCATGTTAGGGATTTTCTTGTGCTTGTACTCAGCTTCAGCCATAAGATACCCTGGGCCATCTGCCTTTTTGGTCAAAAATTGTCACCAAACCCCAATTCCCCCCATTGCCTTAAGCCACAGGGAAGGTATCAATCCCCTCTCCCACTGTCTCTCTTTTCTTTCTTCCTTCCTCAACACCGTGATTCCCTGCACGCCCAATATCTTTTGGATACTATGTCGAACGGGCTGTCTTAACCTCAACTCCGTGGATACAGACTGTACTTTCCTGGGTTTTCCACCATACACGAGCTGAAGCAATGGGCTCCGTCCCCATCTCCTTTATGTGCTCTTTCAGACAAATTTTTGGAGCCTTTCTATTGAGATATCTCTCTGTTGTCCTTTCTGAGGGCACTTTGTTTCTTCGAGGTTCCACTCTTATTCATGCTGTGAGTCGATATAGAGGATGGGTACTGAAGCTCTCAGTTTGTCAATTAAAGACTTGAACGGTCGCAGGAAAATGTACAGCATTAGATCCAGTTAGAACGAAACATTTTCTGAATATTACCAGCACTTGAGCATCTTTGGGCAAATGACAGTGTCATACACTTCGCTTGCCCAATGAATATCTAGGTCAATACCCTGTAGAATTGAGTCTTCAGACATTTGATTTTCCCCCTTTTCCTTTCCACAAGACAGACATCAAAAGCTGAGTTAATTGGTAGTGAAATAACTGAAATATTGTAAAATAACGGCGAGGTGATTCTATAGATCGTCTTATCGTATCAGCCCCGCAAAACCAAACGCGTTTCGAATCTGCCGAGGTCGTTCTCACTACACAACTCTGACATCCAATCTCCAGGAGTCAGAATCAAACCCAAAGCAGACATTGCAATGTCATCCGCAACCCCCCAGTTCCTAAAAACAACCGCCAAAACATCCCACCCAACCCCTGGCCCAACCAATCCACACACCAACCTCCTGACAATCGACACACTAATAAGCATCCTTTCCAAATCCCTCCTCAACCCCTTCATAGCCTGGATTTTCGTCCTCTGCCTGCGTGCACAGGTAACCCCATCAACAGACCCAGTCTGGATCCTCGCTGTGAGCTATGCATCGGCCCTGACAGTCCTCTCCGTCGCGCGGATTATCAACCAGCGCGCCGCCCACGGCGTCCCGCGCACAGTCGATTTCAAGCATGAAGTCGTGGTCATCACCGGCGGAGCGAGTGGGCTGGGTCTGTTGATTACGCAGATGTATAGCATGCGCGGGGCGAGTGTCGCCGTACTGGATATCAAGGATGTTCCGGAAAATAACCGCGATGAGGTCTTTGGAGAAGGCGTTTTGTACATTACGTGTGATGTCGCGGAGAGAAGCGCATTAGAGGTTGCGAAGGAGAGGATTTTGAAAGAGGTAGGTTTACTCTCCTTGCTTTGGGTTTCGTTTTGTGATCTTCGGTATTATATCGTCGTACTATTATTTTACTACGGTTTTGGTGATTTGAATGGTTGGACAAGTTGTTGTTTTTTTTAGCGCACTATGGCTTGCTTCAATTGGGGTCTGATTCGCGATATATTTTTTACAGCTAGGAACACCGACGATCGTTATCAACTGTGCCGCGGCCAGGATCAACGGCCTCTCGCTGCTTGATCTTCCAGCGGACGCATTCGAAAAGACCATCCGCACTAATCTCCTGGCGGCTTTCCATCTGTACCAAGTCTTCTTGCCTGGGATCATCGCAGCAGAGAGTGGAGGGACCCTTGTCACAGTCAGCTCCGTACTGGGTCAGCTGAGTGCTGCGGGACTGTCAGACTATGCAGCAAGCAAAGCCGGACTTAGCGCGCTGCATCGGACAATAGAAGCGGAAATTCGGGGTAACCCGCTGATCAAAACATTGCTAGTGGAAGTTGGGCAGATGTCGACACCGTTGTTCGACTGGGTGCGTGCACCAAACAATTTCTTTGCGCCAGTCTTGGAACCGGTCGAAGTTGCCCGGGACATGGTGGCAGCGATTGATAGCGGTCGTGGTGGTGTGATCAGATTGCCTTTTTATGCAAAGCTCGTGAATTGGTATGCCGTGCTACCCGCTACGGTGCAGCGGGTTGCGAGATATCTGAGTGGAATAGATGCTGCTGTGACCCAAAGCCGGCAGACATCTGGGAAGACAGATTGATAGGTGGCTCGAATGGAGCTGAGCGGTGTATGTAGGCATGAATCATGAAAAAGGACCCTTGTATGAGTCCAATCATTATGTATTATAAAGCAGAGGCATCTGCTTCATTCGACCACAGTTTCGACTGCAAGTCTTGCGGCCGAGCCTGGTCGATGAAAAGTGATAAATCAAGTGGATCGATTTATTGCTCGCTGGCCAGAATCATCTTCTCACGCTCATGGGTTCTCGGAGCCAGGTTGCTCTTCTTAGTATGCTTGCGCACATTCTCCTCACGTCTCTTGATAGCATTGAGCTCCTCACGCTTGATTTCACCAGCCTTCTTGATAGGCTTAGGCACATGACGCTGGCGCTTGATGCGGCGAATTTGGGGCATGTGTGAGTACCGCTTGATTAGAGCTTGATCGTACTCCAACTTGGAACGTTGACGGGCAGTCTTGACTCCACTGCGGTCCGATGCCTTGGCACGCCAGAGACGAACATTTCCATCGTCCGATCCTGTCAAGACATACTTGTTGTCAGGCGTGAATGTCGCCGAGAAGACACGTTGCATCCGCTTTGTGTGGTAGATGTCACGCGAGTGACCAGTTGATCGGTTCCATAGGCGGATTGTCCGATCGTATGAGGCAGTGACCAGCTCTTCACCCGTAGGGCTGAAATCAACATCCATAACAGCGGCCACATGGTCCTTCAGGACATTGAGAGCACGGTCCATCTTTCTCATGTCGAAGATGTACGCGTTGTGATCCTCGTTTGCGACGGCAAAGTTGAACGCTTCCATTGGGTTCCAAGAAATGGCATTAGATGCCAGTCTCAATATCGTCTTGTGCACCGGCTGGGAAGTACGCAGGTCGTACATGATGACTGAGCGGTCCATAGCGGTCGAAGCCAGGATAGAAGTCTCAGTCTGGTTGAACGCAACAGATGTGATGGTGTCAACGCTGGTCGGCCAGTGCAGAGTTTGCGATGGTGTGGAGGAAGGCCGGGAAAGGTCATAGATAGATATGACACCAGAAGCGGCAGCAAAAGAAGGGAGAGTTCGGTGATGCGTGACACTGGTGAAGGCACTGTTTCCGAGATAGGTTGCCATTGGTGGGGCCTCAGATGATGAGTTGTAAGGATCCCACAATTTAATTGTCTTGTCACTCGCACATGACAGAAGCTTTCGCTCCGGTGTCCAGCACAGACCCTTGACCATGTTTTCGTGGCCTTGGGTATTCCAAACCTCGCCCTGAGTTGTCAAATCCCACACCTTCACCACACCATCGCCACTGCCACTTGCAAAGCGTTCAAGCGAGCCGGGATCCTTTGCCATAGAGTAAACACCGTCAACGTGTCCGTTGCCCATCTGCGCTAGGAACGGAGCAGCAAACATGCGCTCCATCTTGATCGCATTGAGAGCTCGAGTGTATTCACGGGCCCGCTCAAAAGGATGCTGAGTCGGGTCGAGATTCCGCGACTGGCGAACGACAGCGGACCCGGGGGCCTGCTGCGACGCCGTGGAGCGGGAGAGGGCTTTAATTTTCTATATTTCATTAGCATGGATATCCAAAAAACAAAATTTCGAGGAAAAAAAACACTCACCATGGTTGCTGTTATGAAAACGATGTAAAAAAGAAAAGAAAAATGCCAAGATGGAACTTTTTTTCTGTTTGATTTGCCAAGCGGGCGGTGAGAGGACGGTGAGCTGCCGCCAGCTTCAAGCTCCCCATTCGACTTGGTCATCAACCTCTCTTCAAACCACCATCTTCTATTGTTCTCCTTTTCTTTAATTCCCCATCTCGCTCGCTCGCCATTTACCGCCTTTTATCATGTCATCCAAGGTCTCGCCACGGATCCAAGAAGTCCGAGATCTGGTGAAGGAGGATCCCTCGAAAGCAGCGACCATTTACCAGAAGATCCTCTCAGAGGGTCCCGGATCTACAGAGGCCTCTTCACGAGACTATGAACAGGCTTTGATTGGGCTGGGCGAGTTGCACCGGGATGCGAAGAAGCCACAGGAGATCGCGGACCTCATCAAGACCAGCCGCGATACCTTCTCGTCATTTGCCAAAGCGAAGACGGCCAAGCTTGGTAAGATGCGCGCTAAATTACGTCTATAGAAACCGGCTAACTGTGGTTGTCTAGTCCGTCAACTTCTGGATCTGATTAGCGAAATCCCCAACACACTCGAACTCCAAGGCGACGTCATCCAATCATGCATAGAATGGGCTATTGTCGAGCGGCGATCCTTCCTTCGCCAGGCCCTTCAAGCTCGACTCGTTGCCATCTATATGCAGAAGCAATCTTATTACGATGCACTCACTCTTATCAACTCTCTTCTCCGTGAGCTGAAGCGCCTGGATGATAAGCTTATGCTGGTGGAAGTACAACTACTTGAGTCGCGTGTGTACCACGCCCTAGGCAACCAGGCCAAGGCACGCGCTGCTCTGACGGCAGCACGGACGTCGGCCGCCTCCGTTTACACGCCGCCGAACCTTCAGGCCGGTCTGGATATGCAGAGTGGTATGCTACACGCCGAAGACAAGGACTTCACCACTTCATACTCCTATTTCATTGAGGCACTTGAGGGCTACAGCTCGCTCGATGAAGGCGATCTGGCCACAGCGACATTGCAGTACATGCTTCTGTGCAAGATCATGCTGAACCTGGTGGATGATGTCACACAGCTGCAAGGCTCGAAACAAGCGCAAAAGTACGCCAGTCCACGCCTAGAGGCAATGAAGGCCGTGGCACGGGCCCACGCCAACCGGTCTTTGGAGGAGTACGAGAAGGCCCTTTCGGACTACAGATACGAACTGGGCAGTGATGTATTCATCCGAAACCACCTCCGTCGTCTTTACGATGCCATGCTGGAACAGAACTTGATCAAGGTTATTGAGCCCTTCAGCCGGGTCGAGCTGGACCACATTGCGAAGATGGTTGGTTTGGACACACAGCAGGTGGAAAGGAAGTTGTCTCAAATGATCTTGGACAAGGTTATCATCGGTGTATTGGACCAGGGCTCGGGGTGTCTGATTGTGTACGAGGAGACGGAACGGGACCAGGCTTACGATGCTGCACTGGAGACAATCGAAAAGCTCGGCAACGTGGTGGAAGGTCTGTATACTAACCAGGCATCTCTTCTGGAATAGAAAAGACGGGATGTCCAATGCAGTTGAGACGACTTGATAGGAAATAATCGAGACAATGCACGATCACACTCAATACCAATTAGATATGTGCGTAATTAATACTAAACATCTAGACTAAATGTTGTTATTTAGCTTCCAGCTATTCATGGGATGTCAACTGCAAAATCCAAGTAAAACAGGAAGTTTTGAGGTTGGTCCTCTCGATGGTGTTGTTCGCGATCGTCCGAAAAGGGTAAAGCGCGACGGGCAAAAGAATCGCGACCTCGCATCTCCAACATCTCGCATCTTTCCCCCCCCCCCATCTGTCATCCTCCCACCACTGTTCCGGTGCTTAATTTCTCCACCATGCAAGCTCCAATGCAGCAGCATTATGCTCGGGCTATGCCCCCAAATGCGCAGCGATCTCCAGCCGCGCCCCGTCGCCCCCCAGGACCAGGTATGTCCCCTTTCATCGGTCTCCACCCATTCGTCTCGGCTTCAATCTTACATCTCTATAGGTGGCGCAATGCCTGTTCCAATGCCACAGCACGCTGTTGCCCCCCAGTACATGGCCTCACGTCCCATACCCCACCCCAATGATGCTGCCCTTCGGCGCAGCCGCAAGCCGACCGACAGGAACCTCCCCGACGGCATTGAAGACGTGATCATCGGCGAGGGTGTTCAGCAATACAAAAACCTCCGCGACTTGGAAAAGAGATTGGATGCCGCTGTTGTGCGGAAGAGACTGGATATTCAAGACTCTATCAACAAAACCGTCAAGAAGTATCGGACCATGCGCATCTGGATCTCTAATTCTGTCGAAAATCAGCCATGGCAAGGCCCTGGTAACAACCCAGGCTCCGGTCGCTACAAAGTGCGCATCGAAGGACGGCTGCTAGACGATGAAACCGACCCTACGGTCCCTGATGAGGACGAGAAAGATGAAGATGCGATGGACCACGATGGAGCTCAGGAGGAAAAGGCGAAGAAATCCGAATCCAAGAGCCAGCCCCAGCGCTTCTCGCACTTCTTCAAGGCTATCACCATCGACTTTGACAAGCCCGTCTCGGCAATCCCCGACGAGGTCAAGCCGGTTAACTGGTCTAAACCAAACACACACTCTAACACACCACCGCCCCCGAGTGCCGAATTTGACAGTCTACAGTTCTCCCGAGCCTCGCAGGACAATCTGAATGTCACCATCAGCCTTGTCCGTGACGAAATCCCAGAGCGATACAAGTTGAGCAAGGAGCTGGCTGAGGTTCTGGATGTCGAAGAGGAGACCCGGAGTGGAATTGTTCTCGGAATCTGGGACTACATCCGCGCCATGGAATTGCAGGAAGACGAGGAGAAGCGACAGGTGCGCTGTGACCACCGTCTACGCTCGGTATGTGCTTTGAATCTTTGGTCTTTCTAAACGCCGCTAACCAGCTCTGTAGATCTTCGGCCGGGAGCAAATGTTCTTCCCCCAGATCCCTGAAAGCGTCGGTCCTCACACCAGCCCAATGGAACCTATCAAGCTTCCCTACACCATTCGCGTCGATGAAGAGTTCCACGGCGACCCAACACCGACCATCTACGATATCCAGGTCGCAGTTGAAGACCCGCTGCGCACCAAAATGATGGCTCTCACTCAGAACCCAGCGTACACAAGTGGCCTACGCCAGATTTCCTCGCTTGATGACCAAGTTGCTTTGATTGTCCAGGCTCTCACACACTCCCGTGCCCGTCACTCATTCTACACTGCTCTGAGCAAAGACCCGGCCAATTTCGTTCGTCGCTGGATCAGCTCCCAGCGCCGTGATCTCGAGACCATCATGGGCGAAGCTACCCGTGGAGGCGGCGAGGATGGTAGCGGACCTGAGTTCCGTTATGGCGGCGTTGATGGCCCCTGGGACTCTGAGGTTGCCAAGGAAGCTGTGCGGTACATGCTAGCTAAACCCGAAGCTGCGGCCGCTCGGTAGATTTTTCAGCTTGGTCTTTCATTTTAGCTCGCATCTCCACACTGCCAACCATTCTGCAAGGGAGCTGTGTTGATATATTCTTTTTTTTTCTATCTGAAATAGGGCGCTTGTGTGGTGTTCGGACTGGTGTAGCCGGGGTTTGACAGCTAGGATTGAATTGTTTTGAAATCCGTATTTTAAGAACCTGATATGATGCAATATGATTCCGGATTTGTTTTAATTCTTGTGTATAACAGAGCCACCGCGCCAGGCCTTGTATTCTGCCACCCAGTTTAAAAGAGGTAGGTCCAGGAGGTCAACAAAAAAAAAAACAATGTGCACAGAAGCTAACCCATAGAACTTCAAGGGAAAGCAACATAGAAAGGATTCACAGACATGTCAATCAATCAAAGCCGAAAATTGACAGAAGGGAGGAAAGGGAGGAAACTCAACAGCCCTCAAAGATACATAGGTTATAATAATCTAAACTCCCATCCAAACCTCAAGCACCAGAGAAAGAAATCTTCGCGGCAAGCTCTGACGTCCGTTTCCGCAGCTCCTCCCCGAGACCCAAGTCCACAGCCGAGGAGACCTGTTCCTGCAACGATGAAAGATCACCTTGCATAATAGCAGTCTCCTCCTGCTCCAGCTTGGAAGCCGCCTCGAGGATAATATCACGCATAATATCCTCCTTGAGCTGCGCAGCCTTCTCTGCACTAACCGGCTCTTTCTTCCCCTTCTTCACGTCAGCAGCTGCAGACTCGGCTGGAGTGCGGAATCGCTTGAGAACAGTCTCAACCATCTTGGAGAACCAGAAAAAGTTCAAGAAGTTCAGGATCAAGTTCGATCCAACATAGGTCAGGACCAGCCATGTCGGCACACCTCCGGCGGTGTGTTCCTTGAATTTGGTGATCTCGGCGTTGGCGCGCACGCAGGCTTCGTTGACACACAAGCTACCGTCGCGGGCTGGGTAGAAGACATTTGCGTTGACGCTCATGGCTTCGGAGAGCGGGGCTGCGGCTGCGGACCAGGTTTTCTGGAGGGCATTCCACATGTCCCTGTATACCACGACAGATTGCCAGGTGCCCCAGACGAGGCGGCAGGCGAAGAAGCTGGAGAGCAAGGCCATACCGTTATACCATTGGGCGCGGCTGCCGGTCATGTTGACTTTGTCGAGGAACCAGTGGATATTGAGGAATGGGCTGGAGAGCTCATAGAGGATGAAGGTGGGGGCGAAGTAGTTCAGGAACGGTCTCTGCAGAAACTATGTTAGATGTGCCTTGAATTTAAAGGGGGGAAAAATGTATAAATTCTGATGATCTTCTTGATACTGAATTTATTTATATCAGGTAGATCGGAGAGGCAACTTACAAAGCCTAGACTGAACACCCACAAGGCGCTGATGGCATGGAAAAGCATGCCAATGCCAAACATGCGCACGTGCACAATGCTGACAATCAGGTCATATACAAAGTATCCCTCAGCCAAAGCTTGAATGAGACCACAGGCACCTGTATATCCGAAGACCCGCTCACCGGATGTCATGGAGCTACGCTCCTCATCGGAGTACATGACCCACAGGGCGGCAGCATTGATGACAATGCTCTGGACAAGAGAGACAACGTGGATATCCCAGTTCAACTTTGTCCGGGGAGTGAGTTTGTTGTAAGACCGAGGAAAGAGGATAGGCGAGAGCCAAGGCGAGAGAACTGCGTGGATGAACAGGTAGAAAGCGAACGCTGCGATGACCTCATGGATATGGTCGGTGAGCGTCGGGCTGCTGAGCTGGATGGCATAGGGCTCTGTGAATCTCCGCAGCCATTCCGGAGGCGGTGGGAAGGGGTCCAACATCGTGAGAGTTCCCCTCAACTAGCTATGATCACCCGATATGGGGGAAAGCTCTTTGAGGTTCGGAGGTTGGAATGTAGATCTATATGCAGTTAAGAGGGTACCCTATCCTGTCTATCATAAAAAAAGAAAAAAGGAACAGGAAATAAGGGAACCCCCAAGAACTCGGAATAGGGGAGAAATATGTAGCTCCAAGCGAGGATGGAGTAATGACCAGGTGAAGCTGGGCTCGGCATAGCCTCAGGCAGCAATGATTTGTTGGGAGTCACATGATCACCTGCCCCATTTGTCGGGGCTTGGAGACTTTTGTATCAGGTTGGAAAAAAGAACGTGAGGTCTACAAGGACTAGTCGTTACAAGGAACATTCCAATCAGCTAAAAATATGACTTATGATTCAAAAAGATTACCCATGAACAACCTACATATGTAGTGACCTTGACCACATGGACCTGTACAATCTAGCTACATCACATGAGAGTGTTATGGGAGAGTAAAAACAAATGATCATCATTAAGCAATACACATTTATTGTCACAAACGAAAGTCATCCAAGTCATCCAAGCAGAAAAGCAAAACAAGAGTGGTATATGAAAAAGAAAGAAAACATCAATTGTGCAAGCACCCAACTCCATCCAAAACAAAACGTTTCCATCAAACTGCAACATCAGTGCCAAGTCCGCTATCGCTAGAGGGAGCCAAGAGCTTGAGAACCTCGGCCTCGGCGGCCTCATTGGCCTCCCTAATTTGGCGGGACATTTCGAGATCCTCATTCTGGTGCTCATCGCCAGAATGCTCTCCATCCTCACGTGCTGTCTGTGCATCGTCTTCTGACTCGGTGCCGTCGACAGAAATATCATCATGGTGGTCCTCGTGGTCACGCTCAGCGATTGAGCTTTCCGCCACACTGTATGAGTTTGTGGAGCTCACTCCGCTAACACGGCGCTGATCAGTGGCATCTGTAACCACACTGTCGACGATACTGCCAGAGTAGCTGGTCTTGCGCTCCGTGCCTGCGTTGCTTGCTGCGTAGCTTGTTCGCCGGTCAGTGCCAGCGTTACTCGGGGCAGAGTTGTGTTCGGTTTCAGTGCCAAGGTTTGATCCTGCGTAGCTCGTCTTACGGTCGGTGGGCGTGTTACTTGCGGCGTAACTGGCGTTGTGCTGTTGGCCAGCATCTTCCGCTTCGCTGGCAAGTTCATCATCTTCGTGGAATGGCTGGTTCTCTTTGTCGGCAACAGAAGTTGGGCCAGCCCAAGAAGTCTTGCGAAGAGTGTTTGATTTCACAGAGTGGCTGCGCTTCAAGCTTGTGATGCCAGATTTAGTGCTCACTTGTCGGTCTACACCGCGGTTGCCTGTGACGTGACTTAGGCTAAGGATTCGACGTTCCTTTCCGATGTTGGGCTGCACGGCGACTGTGCCAGCTTGAAGCGAGGTCGGCATTCTTTTCAATGCCATCCCAACACCATTACCAAGCAGACTGCGACTGTCCTTAGGATCTTTGGCTGTGCTGGCTGTGCTGGCCACACTAGGGCTGCGGGCACCTGTGCGTGAGGAACGGGTACTCCGAGTGCTGCGGTTCCTCTTCAGGTTCATGGCCTGAGAGCCATTGGATCGCCCGAGGAGGACGGTACGAGCATGGTCGAGGACACCCTCCAGAATGCGTTTCTCAAGGCCATCCGCGCGGTCCTCCATCTGTCGCATCTCTTCGTGGCGTATCTCTAGGGCCGTTTCCAGACCAGAGAGATCCTTGCTGAGCTTGTTGTTTTGCTTGATCAAGTCTTCCTTCTCTGCTCTGAGGCGATGAATCATGTTCAGCATGGAATCTTTTTCTTCATGCAAACCAACAAGCTCCCTTTCCACTTGCTCACGCTGTGAAACTCTTCGTTCAAGGGCGACCGCAGCCTCCTCGGCTTCGCGTCGCTTTCGCTCTGTGTCTTCAGCGACCAGCACTGACTGGGCAGCGAACATCTCATTCATTCTGCGGGAGTTTTCCATGATATCCCTGTGCATCTCATCGAGCTTTGTCATTTGGTCAACAGAATGATCGGATTCCGGCGGATTCAGAGGGCGGCTGAGCAATGCATCCAGTTTCTCATGAACAGGACCACTCCCGTTGGTGCTGTTATTGAGAAGTTCGTCGAGCTTCTCATTTATTTGATCATTCGAACCTGACCCTTGATCTAGAGCACGATCAAGCTTCTCGTGGAGTTGGTCGTTTTTGGAGTGATCAAGCAGAGTGCTCAAAACCTCGTGGACCTTGTTGTTCTTGACATGTTCCAAAAGATCGTCGATCTTGCTGTTTAGCGGAGTATCCTCTATGGCGAGTGGTCGTTCTGGTTCAGGTGGAGGCAGCGCAGGCAGCATTGCTGGGATGTTCGAGGGCAATGCTGACAGTTCAGACTTGAGATCCTCTGCTGATTTCTGGGAGTGATCGTAGTGCTGGTTGACGATTGTCAAAATCTCCTGCATAGATTCCAGAATACGAGGGTGGAATTCAAGAAGCTTGTTCTCCACTCGATCAGTGGCAGCCGCGGCCCTTTCGTTTTCGGCTTGGGATTGCTCCTGATGCGATTTCACATCGTTGTGGATGTTCTCCATTTGCTGACGGGACTGATCGACTTGTTCCATGAGAGCCTTCGTGTCCACGCTTAAACGCTCACAGGTCTCATTAACACTATCGCCCATGGCACCGATAACAAGCTTGATGTCCTCAGCGAGACTCCTTGTACTTGTCAAAGATTCGGTGTGTGCCAGGTCTCTCTCTTCGGCTTCTGAGAACTTCAAGTGGAGGGACGTGTGCGCATCCTCATATTTAGCTAAGACTTCTGAAATTTTTTCGTCAATCTTTGTCCCAAGCTCCAGTATAATGGCGGCCCGCATCTCATCGTGTTTGACCATTGTAGCGGCATCACGCTCCTCTTTTTCGACTTTGACTGCATCTTCCTCACCCCGAGAACGTTCAAACTCGCGGTTGATAAGGTCGGTCAGCTCTTTGATGTTGTCGACAGTGGTGAAGCTCTCTGCTGTGATTGCAAGTGCTTCGAGGAGCTGCTTAAGCTCGGTCAGGCCTTCGGTGCTGCCGTCAAGCTTGCTCTTGAGTTCGTCCCCAAGTTCACCGACGACAAACTTTGCTTCGTCGATTTTCTCGGCAAGACCACCGTGCTCAACCTTGCGGGCGTCGAACCCTTGGGCGGTCAATTCGTTATTAGTCTCCATCTGCTCTCGGAAATCGCAGACAAGCGTCGATAGCTCCTGGATATCCGTCTTGGTGGGGAGAGTCTCCACATCGGGAAGTTTGAGCTCGTCGATTTGAGACTTGACCTCGAATATCATGGCTTCTACCGTTTGCAGATCAGATTTGAGTAATCTCTCTGGATCTTCCTCTTCCTCGACGTCCTTGGTTTTGCTCTTCATCTCATCTAGGATAACCCAGACATCTTTGATGAGACCCTCCAAAGTGCCGATCTCAGACTTTGTGGGAGATTCAGCTTCGACACGACTAGAAAACTCGGCAATCGAATCCTTGGCCTCTCGGATTATGGTCTCCAGAGCTCCAATATGCTCAGGAGTTGCAACCTGGTCCGGAGAAGGGAAGACAAGCTCGTCGATCTGGGTCTTAGTACTCAAGAGTAACTGCTCGAGGATCTCAGTGTCTTGCTTTCGAGCGGTGTCGTCATTCGCGGCACTTTGTTGAGTACTCATCTCACCCATAGCGAGCTGGACTTCGTGAAGCGCGAGAAGGACTTCATCGAGGTGTGAGCGCTTGAGGGCATCTTCGGTAGTCTCTGCGACACGAGGGGTAGCCTCAATGGCCTCGACCTTGTCATGTAGCTGAGTGATGAGCACTTTCAGACCGTCAATGTCAGGTCCGATGCTGGGCTCGTTTGCTAGCATGAGTTCACCGCCGCGAGCGGTACTTGCATCATCCAGTTCTTTGTTAGATGCACGGAGCGAATCCATTTCAAGCTTTACGTCCGCAAGACCATCTTTGATGGTGTCCAGAATTTCGGAGCTGTCGAACTCAGTTGGCTTCTCCAGTAGTTTCTTCAGGTCCTCGCGGATCGAGTCAACGCCATCTCTGAATGCATCGAGGAGCTCACTTGTTGCGGTTAAAGTACTTTCGCTGCCGTCTCTGCGCGAGGTCTCTTCGCGCAAGATGTCAAAATTCTCACGCATCGCCGAAATGATTTCGTCCCTTTCGGCCCCAGGCTCCGAGCGAACTACACTCATTTCCAGGCGCTCACGAAGACTCTCGAATTCCTGCTTCATGATGTTGACCATGTCGTTTTCTTTGCCATCTTTGAGCGACGTGTCTTCACGCAATTTGTCGAAATGCTCGCGCAGTGCCGAAATGATTTCCTCCTTCTCATCACCGGGCTCGGTACGAACCACACTCATCTCCATACGCTCACGAAGACTCTCAAATTCCTGCTTCATGATATTGACCATGTCGTTTTCTTTGTCATCTTTGAGCGACGTGTCTTCACGCAATTTGTCGAAATGCTCGCGCAGTGCCGAAATGATTTCCTCCTTCTCATCACCGGGCTCGGTACGAACCACACTCATCTCCATACGCTCACGAAGACTCTCAAATTCCTGCTTCATGATATTGACCATGTCGTTTTCTTTGTCATCTTTGAGCGACGTGTCTTCACGCAATTTGTCGAAATGCTCGCGCAGTGCCGAAATGATTTCATCTTTCTCATCACTGGGCTCGGCACGAACCACACTCATCTCCATGCGCTCACGGAGATTCTCGAATTCCTGCTTCATGATATTGACCATGTCGTTTTCTTTGTCATCTTTGAGCGACGTGTCTTCACGCAATTTGTCGAAATGCTCGCGCAGTGCCGAAATGATTTCCTCCTTCTCATCACCGGGCTCGGCACGAACCATACTCATCTCCATGCGCTCACGGAGACTCTCGAATTCCTGCTTCATGATGTTGACCATGTCGTTTTCTTTGCCATCTTTGAGCGACGTGTCTTCACGCAATTTGTCGAAATGCTCGTGCAGTGCCGAAATGATTTCATCTTTTTCATCACTAGGCTCGGCACGAACCACACTCATCTCCATGCGCTCACGAAGACTCTCAAATTCATGCTTAATCGTATTGACAACGTCATCGCCAGCATCATTCTTATGGCGATCAGCGGCCTCCCGAATAGCATCCAAGATTTCGTCTTTGTCTTCGGTGGCCTTATTGCGAAGAAGAAGTGTAGTCATCGTTCCCCGTAGATGCTCGAATTCCTTTTCCATGGCATCCAGGAGCTCGGGTGTATCAGGAATGCCTCGCGGTGCATTCAAAAGAGATGTGTCCGTAATGGTCTTCTCCATGTCAGCATGAAGAAGTCGGAAACCTTCTTTGACTGTGTCAATCACTTCATCCTTGCCCGAGAGATCGGCAGCGGTAATCACGTAAGTTTCAATCTCCTTGCGAACGATGTCGAGGCCATCCTTGATTGCATCGAGGATTTGCTCGGTGTCTCTTCCATCGGCGGCTGAGTACTGCTTGAATTCCTCTTTCATACCGTCGAATAAAGTCTGGAGGCGTTCCGTCATCTCTCCACCGACATTGGTATTTGCGGTGCTGATGGCTTCGTTGAGACCAGATGTGATCGCCTGCATAAGGTCGTCCTGGTTCAGCTCAATCTCCCGGGTGATCGAGTTGCCATTTTGAATGCCTTCTGCAATGGCATCCAAGATCTCCTCGCGCGAGATGGACGGCTCTTGAACATTTGTGCTGAGGGCTGACTGTTGGCTGATTGTGGAGGCTTCAATACCCTCTGCTATAGCACCCATGATATCCTCCTTGGAAACACTAGGCTGCCCATTTATGCCAAGCGAGGCATGAGAGTGCTCAATGCCCTCGACAATTGCATTAAAAATTTCCTCTCGGGAGGGAGGCGACTGCTGATCATGACCCTCCTGCTCAGGCGATGTGAGAGCACGTGAAGAGGAGTTGTTTGAGTTCTCAATGCCGTCAGCAATAGCATTCAAGATCTCCTCTCTGGAGATATTAGGTTCTTGGCGGTTTGATGGGTCCTGGATACCCTCCAAAATGGCGCCGAGGATCTCATCTCGAGAAATGTTAGGTTGCCCATTATTACCAAGGGAAGTCCGCGAGTGCTCGATAGCATCCACGATGGAGCTGAAAATCTCTTCACGAGAGACGGTCTGCTGGACGTTGGTACTGAGGGCTGACTGCTGCGCATTCATTGAATTTTCAATGCCCTCGGCAATGGCATTCAAGATTTCATCACGAGAAATGTTTGTGTGGGCAAGGGTAAGAGCTGACTGTTGAGCATCAAAGGCTTCGTTAACAGCGTTCATTACATCATGGCGGGAGATTCGTGGCTCTTCCATCTCTTTGGCGGCAGTGAAATGGGCTTCAAGACCATCAGAGACAGCACTGACGATCTCATCACGACCCAGACCAGAGTCGTATGAATCCTTGCTCAGTGTGCTTTGTGCCATGGAGCCGGCCAACGCGCCAAGGATCTCGTCCCGGATAGAATTTAGTTGGCCGACGTTGTCTTCTTCCAAAGACCGAGAGGTGCTGTGACTTGCCATTGCTCCGGTGACAGCTTCAATGATCTCATCCCGGATAGAATAGAGATGGTTAACGTGGTCCTCATCCAAAGACCTAGTCCCTGTGCTGCTGATTGCCATCGTTCCAGTAATCGCTTCTAGAATCTCATCACGAATTGAGTACATATGTTGGACATTATCTTCGTCCAACTCCTTTGATCCTGTGCTGTTCTTCTCCGTTGCTCTAGCAACTGCTTGGAGGATTTCGTCGCGGAGGGAAGTTAGATGACTCGCGTGGTCTTCATCCACAGATTTGGAAACCGCGGCATGGTTTGTCACTGCCCCAGTGACGGCTTCAATGATCTCATCACGAACAGAGTACAGGTGGTTGACGTGATCTTCATCCAAAGACTTAGGCTGCGAATTGTTGGCTGCCATTGTCCCAGTGACCGCATCGAGAATTTCATCGCGGATCGAATAGAGGTGGTTGATGTCTTCCTCGTCCAGAGACCTTGAACCTTCGTTATGAGTAGCCATAGCTTTTGAAACGGCATCTAGAATCTCATCACGCATTGAGTGAAGATGGCCGACGTCTTCCTCGCCAAGGGATTTGGAGATAGGTTCGGGCTGCTTCTCCAGGCATTCGCGGATGGTCAATATTATCTCGTCCCGAGATATGCTTGGCGGATGCTCGATTTGAGGAGGAATAAACTTCTGCATACCGTCCTCGACGGCTGCGAGAACCTGGTCGTAGGTGACTGCCTGTTCGTGCTGGGGCTGGTAAGACTTGAGCCCTTCTTCAAGACATGTGAGGATTTCGTCTCGCTCCAAGCCAAAGTTGTTGAACTCGATTTCGGGCTTGTAGGTCTCCCAAGCTTCACGGACAGTCTCGAGGATGTCTTCTCTGTCCATTTCAGCGCCTCGCGACTCGGCTTGAGGTTGGGGAAGTTCAAGCTCATCCAGGGCTTTCTTCACGACAGAGTAGATTGCGGCACTGTTCATGGTTGATCGAAACTCGGACAAGTCTGACGATTGCTGCCGACTCTCGTTGATAGTAGCAGCCAGCTGCTCCTTGAGGTCGTCCAGGCTGCGGTTGACGATGGCAGATATTTCTTCTGGGCCAGCGGCTCTGGGCTGCTCCTCAGGCTCGTCGTTGGCACGCGTGCTCTCGATCTCGTCTAATCGCCGGCCGAGTTCTCGACCCATACCTAGTACCTCACCTCGTAGTTCTCGTACCAGGGACTTCACACCATTGGTCATCCCACCTCCCTCGACGACGCTATTCTTGACACTCTTCAGGATTTCCAAAACTTCGTCTGCATTGGGTGAAGAACCATCTTCCTTGTCAGAGTTGGAAAGGCCTAGTGCACGTACGGTTTCACCATCCACGGATCTCATTGACCCAGATCGTGCCGATTCCGGAGAAGCACGGCCAGATTGGATGTTATCAAGATTGGCGGCTATGCCGTAAGACCGGACGAGAGCTTTGCTAGAAGGATCCTCTTTGACGAGGTTAAGGATCTCCTCGAGCATGACAGTGACTTTGTTATCGGTATCTTTGTCCGAACCGGTAGGTGCGGGTCGAGATCTGATCTCTTCAACGAGCTCCAAAAGCCTTTGCTCACCTTCCTTAGTTGCCATCTCGCGCAATACCTTTTCGAGCAAAGCGAGGGCTGCGGAACCGTCGGAAATCGGGGCAGGTGAGACACAAGAGTCCCTATCAAACGCGAATGGATTGGGGCTAGGCATTCGAGGCACGGAGTAGCTCCTCTTCGAAGCGGGACTATCCGGATCCTTGGGGTTAGGCTCATCAACACCTTTGAAAAGATTGCTGAAATCAAACCTTGTAGCATCAGTGTCCAGGTACTTGGTTTTAAGATGAGAAGACAGGTCCTTAAGACTCTTGCGAATGTCTTCGTCCCGTGCGTTGGTTGCCGCCTTGAGGCTAACGAGGTCGGTGGCATTGTCTTTGCTGCGTCGGCTCAAATTCATCATCTCACGCTGCAAGCTACTTGCAATGTCTGTGAGGCTGTGGATCTGATTTGAGAGCGAATCCATACTTGCATTCTTCCTGGGATGGGGTTGCGGTTCAAACGGCGCAGCGATCAATTTCGGCGGTTTGGAAGGTGATGGAGAGTCGGGATCTAAAGGGAGCTGCATGTTTTGTAGGGCTAACATTGTAGCTGATGGCGGGGTACTTTCTCCCAGTATTGGCTTGGATAAGTAACGACTTGATACGGAGTAGGTCATCTCCCGGTCTGAGTCTTGACGGAGCGCTGGCGAACTAATAGACTTGCTAGGATCTCGCGGCTTGGCCGCCTCAATAATCGTCGCACGAAGAGGACGCTCTGGGGATCTGTTCTCAAGGTAATTCATAAAGTCGCTGCGCGCATCTTGTCGGGTATCTTCAGGCTGTAGTGACTGCATCCGCTTGTGGTGCTGGCCTTTGACCAACGACCTCTCTGGAGAGGAAGACTTGAGTGGCATGGGATTTGTTGTGTAAGAGCTTGGTGCATGTTCGCTTGGTCTCTCTGTAAATTTTGCGGCCACTGCTTGAATGTTGGGGGAAACATTGGACCTCGTCGCAGGGCTCATTGGGCTCATCGAGCGAGGATTCATTGGTAACGGTGGAGGCGCACGCTCGGGATCCGAACTGTCCCACCTGCGTAGACCGCGTTTTAGTATTTGTTTGAAATCACCCATGAGGATCCGTCAAAACAAGTCTTAGGGGCGTTAGCTTCGGAACGTACATTGGAACTTTAGACTCGGAGTGTGTCATTGAATGCCGGACCAACTCCCGGTCACGGGGGGCTTCCTTGTCTGGGGACGGCATGATGTCTTCGTGAATGGATTGTCGAGATGTCTCAGAGAGGTATTGAAAATATGGATGGAATGTATGTAGGGTATGTGTAGAATGCGTTTAAAGTAAAATCAGAAGCAAGGTCATCAAGGCATATCAACACAAGGGAGGAAACGCTGGGACAACAAAGTAAAGGCTAACAATCTCAGAACTCGGTGGAGGAAAGAAAATCACTGGGAGATCAGCTTGATAAGAGAAAAGCAAGTGGAGATGAGTTGTCTGGAGAGAGAGAAGAGCTACGCAGCCTTGTACACATCACTCACGGCCATAGCAACCGGGGCAACTACGATCGTCATGTAAACAAAACCTGAGTCAGCGAAAACAAGGCGGTGAGCAGCGCTGGGTACCCAGCTGGGCACGACACTTCGATTATGTCATCATCTAATCCGGGCCCAATGGGGAAACTATCCGCAAAGGGCTTAGTTGCTATCTGTCGGTAAGTCGACCAATCAATCCACAGCACACAAATCGCTACTGTGCCCTGAAACCCTCTACCTCACATCCGCAAAAACGAACACTTCGATCTTGACCGTTCCGTATCTCGACAACCACCCATCCTCGCCGCCCCCGGGACCTTCAAAATGAAGTGTACGTCTTCACCATTCGACTCTCCTTGCGATCTAAATGCTGACGGATATGTTACAGTCATGAAAGTGGGCCGTGTGGCCATCATCACCCGTGGCCGCTACGCCGGTAAGAAGGTACGACAAGATCCTGATCCTCCCCGAGATTGAGCACGAGAATGGAAAGAGGCGGAACGACCTGCAAGCGAAAGACTCGAAGTTTGAAAGAGCACATTGCAATATGGAGGAACCACGCGACAATAAAAAAAATTCAGAGTGCTAATCAGGCATTTTTGTTGGACTTTACAGGTCGTCATTGTCCAGCCCGTTGATGCTGGCTCCAAGTCGCACCCCTTCTCCTACGCCATTGTCGCCGGTATCGAGCGTTACCCCCTCAAGGTTACCCGTGGTATGGGCAAGAAGCTCGTCGACCGCCGCAGCCGCATCAAGCCTTTCATCAAGGTCGTCAACTACAACCACTTGATGCCCACCCGTTACACTCTCGAGCTTGAGGGTCTTAAGGGTACCGTCACCAACGACACCTTCAAGGAGGTCTCCCAGCGCGAGGACGCCAAGAAGACCATCAAGAAGGCCCTTGAGGACCGTTACACCAGCGGAAAGAACCGTTGGTTCTTCACTGCCCTGCGTATGTTTGATCCAGGATGTGCATTTGTATGCATTTTGAAACTCGATACTAACATTCCGCAACAGGTTTCTAAACGGTTTACTTGGGCGTTTTGTCGTTTTAAGCGCACGGGTCTAGGTGAAGGCGAGGTCGAAAAACCATCGAGCACATTCGGTCCCTGCGAGCATGGGATGGGAAAACATACACCATGGCTGGAAACAGATTCGTGAATGTATCGATGAACTCCAGTTTTTAACGGGGGCGCCACTTCCATACCTGGTGTCCGTCTGAATGAAATGGAAAATGAACAATTATTTCAAAATCAATGTTGTCTATTACCTGAGAACTGGTCGACATCCTCTTCTTTCCCATAGGCCGGGAACAACTTTGGTCTGTTATCTCAACGCAGATCATTCCCACCCCGGTGGACGGCCTTGTAGCTATATGGTTTGTCCCAGGTCATTCAATTCCATGGTGCCATTGCTACAATTGATGTATCCATGCCCATCTGTAGTGCGCAATCGTACTTTTTAAAAAGTAGCTACTTTATCCTGGCTGGCAGCACTAGACGTCTTTTCTCCTAACATTGTAGTCTAATTCCAAACATATCATGTCAAAGGAAGTCTACATTCTCGAAGTTTGAGCAAGTTTTGTCAAGACACGCCCCCACAGGTCTAGGTCCTCACTCAATGGTGCAATTATAGATTTTCTTCCTCCACAATCTATATACCAAATGTGAACCCCACCCCCGCCAAGATACAACGTATCTCAGCCATGCGGGCATCAGCGCCTGCAAAGTACTTGATGCTAATAGAAATCAATCTTGAACTTATTTCTAGAATATGTAGCATCGGTGCTTGCGCTGCTATCCCAGTGACATTTGCAGCTTTGACAGCTCTAGAGTTTTATCATCTACAAGGGCATGTGGGCAATCTAAACAAAGAGCCGCTTTGATTCCGAGGTTCCAGTGGATAACTGACACATCCTGGTCCTAATCTCGCTACTAAACAAGGGGACAATGGTCTTTGAATGATATTCTCGATGTAATCTTCGAGATGAGAGAAACGCATTCTTTGTCTCCATTGTCTTCTTTCTATCTTGGTCTGCATAGCCTCAGACTATGACCTTTCATTCATGGTTGATGCAATCCATACATAGTATTTATACAAACCATCTTCTCCAGAAGCCTTCATCGGCTTCATCCCATATCATCCAGTCACGACTAAGCTTTCATTTCAATCAACTACCCAAGCACCCCAACTCGGTACTCGGTACATACCAAACTACAAGGCAATACATATTTCACCAGCCCATATTTTCGTAACCATGCCCTCTCATCTAAAAAGAATCCGCGAGGACACCAGGGAGGAATGGATGGACAACGAGGTCCATCGACACTACAACATGCCCATGATAATCGTGCGAGCCAAGCCTCATATCCTGATGCGCTGCAACGTGTACCGCGACACTACTTCACTTCTAAAGACATCGGTCAGTATCAACAAGTGGATTAACACCGAATACTTCATCTGGGAGATGTCTGCGGGGCTAGCTGACAGCGGCGTAAACCCACAGTGGACGGAGTTCTTCGAACAACAATATAAACAAACGTGGGTACAGATCCAGGACGAGTTCGAGAGCATAGCCGATCTGCCCGAGAGATTCCTTCACAAGGTTCCGAGCCCGCCCTTCCAGGTTGCAGAGGTGAGAATCACAGCTGACCGATCCCCGTGTTATTGGCGACTCCGTGCGAATACAGGCCGACACATAATTTATACGAGCTTCTGGCATCTTTGGAAGTCGGTTCTCAAGGCAGAATCGCCCACCGTTGGTCCCTTTGACGTCGCTCTCAAATTACCCTCACACACTCCTGCCAGGGAGGACCCTATCGATCCTTGGAATACGTCTCTCTCAAACGATGCCCCTGGTGTTGTCAGCCGTGAGAATGTTTCCTATCTTCGCTGGGACGGCGCATGCAGTGATTCCGCCCCATTGGATTTCACGTGCCTATCTGGAGGAGTATAGCGCGATTCCAAGTTATTTTCCTCCAGCTAGCCGCGGCCGATCATATCCCGTAAATGGGGAATATTATTTTGAGCACCCGTTAGGTTTTGTTCTTATCTCTTATGTTTCTGGCCTAGTAAATGGGGAGCTTTTTTAAAGTTAAAAAAAAAAGTCGAAATCCATATCAAATACTGTCTAGTCTGTTGCGCTAATCTTTCTCAAATATGCGATATAAAAGAGGTAGAAGTTGACTAAACAGTACGCTGTAGAAAAGTTATACCGATATTTGGAGGACCACAGGTACTACATGCACAGAATCCATAAATCATATGATAGTATCAAGAATGTGTGAAACCAGGAGTCCGTTCCAAGTGGCGTGGTCTGGACGACAAAGCGACCATAAAATACACCCACTAATGCGTCGTATCATCTCCGACAGCTGATTCCCTTGGCACACCTATTGACGTGGTAATCTCCTTCAGGGTCGATGTGGCTAACGATTACCAAGCCAAGGGCAAAGCGCTTCGCAAACATCAGTTGCGCAATTGATCTCATACAAACGTCAGAACCTGTCTTCGCCTGATTTCATGTGATCATCACGAGCAATTGATCCACAAGGCAACACAATTGAATCCCTGATATCGAGCCAACACTAAATGACATCTCACTTTCGCACGTGAAATGGATATCGCGCTCAGCAAACGGGTCACGGGCCTCCGCGAACGCTAGATGTTCAGAAGGCTACAACCGAGATTATTCCAACCCCCACCCGTGGATTTACGGAGTAAGATTCTGGCAAACAGATTTCTAGACTCGACTGTACGTCGAAAGTACAAAGGGAGGGGCGTGCGTGCCACACAGTCTGAATCGAGAAGGAATTTCCAACTGCACAATGTCGTAACAGATCTAAAAGCAGTGATCGGTCGAGTGTAGTATAGTTTTTGGGCTGGTATTCTAGAGAATGTTTACAGGAACAACAGAGGCAAGGTTTGTACTTTGTAGATGTTGAGACAACCTTGCTGATCAAGACCCACGATAGACAGGGATCTGCAAAGTAGCTTAATCGAGCGGGTTGCCAGTCGATCACCACAATTCGTTCACCACAGAAAGAGGGAAAAAGTACGGAGTGAAAGAAAATAAAATAGAAGCGGGGGCGAATAAGAAACTCAACCCTTCCGGTTTTGAATCCCAATGCTTATGACTTCATTTAGTCCAATTGACATGTTCGGTTTTTCTATATCGACCACACAATGTTTAGCCACCCCCCAGCTTATCCTGATAGTCGCACGGAATAGATACATTCTATTGGCCGCAATTAGGAGCACAAATGTCTGGATATGAACAAAGTACCAAGGTGCCTTCTATGCCTCCAAAAATAAATATTGTACGGCCATAGCACTATATTCCTATCGAACGCAACCGTTTCATAGGGTCACATCAAGCGCTGAGATTCGGATGAACCCGCGACGAATCACTTCACCCATCGCATACCGGGACCGGGAGAACGATCTCCAATCCGGCCAGGACCTTGCGCAATCTTGCCCCTCCTACATTTGGACCGAAAGCCATTACGTATTCCCGGCGAGAGCACAAGGGACGGTCAAGGGGACCGACGCTCAGGCTAACGGGTGGGTACATGACTAGCATCGCTAATGTAGGTGCAGATGGGCTAGACTCACATAACCTAGAAGCTGAAGGGTCAATCATATTCTGGCAGGTTTACCCCGATCGGCCATCAGCGGCCATCTGCGCCCACCGTCTAGGCGGTTTTATTATAGGGTACAGATAAGCAGTTTTGTCCAACGGAAACCGGTGAAACGGGTGGAAACAAGGTTTATCTTGCGAAGCCACCCCTCATTCGAATCGAATAGATCTGTTCTGGAGGATATCGAACCCTTGGAAGGACTCTGGAATATAGGAAATGATAGGCCATATAAGAGAGAATAGATCATTGATAGAGATCATCCAAGTGGAACCACACGGCGTTTTTTTGCATCAGACCCGCAATCACATGCCAAAGTAGCTCTTATCAAAAAATTCACCTGGACACTTGTATTTCAAGTTTTTTGCAATTAAAACAAGTATTTTTGGTATAGAATAGAATGTACAGAGTAATACGGAATACACAATACTTAATTATAATTAGCCTTCAATTGCTCTGACAGTTTGTAGTGCATGGCCAAAGTCAATGGTGCATTGGCGGGCATCACTTAGGACTTTAGGCTGTTGGACCCTTTTTGCTTGATAGAAAAGATTGAGAAAAAAGAGAGCAGAAAAATTCAAAGAAGAGAAGTGAAACAGCTAAAATAACCTGCCGAGGATACGATGTATTGCACAAATGATGCGATTGTGGTAGGACCCATTGCATAATGACAGCGCAATCACATGTGAAAATCCTTTTTTTCTATACAACCCAACCAATTCCTCTCTCTTTCTCTCTCTCTCTCTCTCTCCTTTCCTCTTCTGAATTCTTATTTTACTACATCTTATTCATTTACCATCTTTATGCCCCACGCAGAAGCCAAAATGGGTGAACCAGTCGTTAACGGCGAGAAGCACTACTCTCAGTTCCTTGACGTAAGTCTACCCCACTATGTCCCGACACCAAAATGCAGAACAAGAGAATCAGCCCATACTAACTAACCATTCCCAAATGTAGCATCTCATTTCCTATCCCATCATCTCCGACTCCATCTCCTATTACAAGGGCAACCCCTACGGAGCCAAGTCCCTCGAATACGCCGACCAGGGCTATACCCGTCTCGCCAAACCCGTTCTGCACTACTTCTCCACTCCCTACAGCTATGTTGCTCCCTACCTAGCCCGCGCCGACTCCCTCGGTGATAAGGGTCTGACCCAGATCGACACCCGCTTCCCTATCATCAAGGAGGACACTCAGAAGCTGCGCGGCTCCATCTACAACAGTGCCTCGCTGCCTGTCCGTGTCGCCGGCGATGTCAAGCACCATGTCTCCGACGTCTACGGCTCCGAGTACAAAAAGTGTGGTGGAGATGGTGTCTTTGCTTCCGGAAAGGCTGTTGTCACTACCAGTTTGGTTCTGTCGCAGGAATCGCTAGCTTGGGTTAGCACTTTCCTCCAGAGCAAGAAGGAGGAAGCGAAACAGGTTGTCAATGAGAAGAACAGTCACTGATTTTAGATCTCTTTGACCTTTTGGAGCGTTTTTCTTTTCGTTTTCTTTTAGAGAAAATAATACCTCGTCCTACTGTGTGTACGTTGCTTTGTCCTTGTTGTATTTAGTTCGCTTTTTCCAGATCCATCGATGTGTGTTGTATCATGTGTATTGTACGGAGCACCTCGCCATCTAATTCATTGGATTCAAAGCACATACCTCTCTACTCTGCACCTAGGTAGATGTTGTAAAGTATGTTTAATAATAAATCATCAAAGACGGCCCTCGAATGACATTTGCTGAAACAAAGAACCATTGATAAGGGCCATGCACGGACCAGCCCCAATGGGGTAAAATCGTTCTATCGCGTCGCGTCGCCCCAAACCCACCTGCAACTCTCACCATACCTAATCAAAATGCCTTTAAATCGCAAAAGAAGAGTATGCAACCCAAAATCCATCAGTTTACCCACCAACTAACCTCAACCCCCAGAACAACGCAGCATCCGATACCGAGTCAACCCCAATCGCTCGTCGGCGCAGAAGACAAAGCGAAGAACCCGATTCATCGTCCGCACCAGACAGCGACGATGATGGACCAAGCGCACCGACCAGCACCGACGCAATGGTGAAGAAAATGGTGCGGCTCGCCATAGCAAGCGAATACTCGCGGCTCCCGATCCGGCGCACCGACATCAGCGCCAAGGTGCTGGGCGAGCAGGGCACGCGGCAGTTCAAGCTAGTCTTCGAGCAGGCGCAGCGGGAAATGAGACAACGCTTCGGTATGGAGATGACCGAGTTACCGGCGCGAGAGAAAGTTACCATTACTCAGCGACGGGGTGAGTTGGATTCCCATCTTGCTTTTCTTTGTTGCCGACTTAACGCTATTTCTGAGTAATCATTACTGATATCCCATATAACAGCCGCGCAGAAAACTGAAAAGCCTTCCTCGGCTAACAAGTCCTGGATCGTTACCAGCACCTTGCCGCTCCCATACCGTTCCCCCGATATCCTCATT
Organism: Penicillium italicum; assembly: GCA_002116305.1. Lineage (NCBI taxonomy): Eukaryota > Fungi > Ascomycota > Eurotiomycetes > Eurotiales > Aspergillaceae > Penicillium > Penicillium italicum. The sequence continues at coordinate 88,227 of LWEC01000327.1, read as the reverse complement.
CCAACTAAAGCACCCTCCCTCTACACTGAAAGCACATACACGGGCCTTTACAGCTTCATTATCGCTGTGATTTTGCTGAACGGCGGTTCGCTGGCTGAGCAGAAACTTGACCGGTACCTGGCGCGCACAAACGCCGACGTTGCTACGCCGGTCGACCGCACCGATAAACTGCTGCAGCGGCTATGCAAGGAGGGGTATATTATCAAGACGCGGGAGATGGATGGTGGTGAGGAGGTGATTGAATATGTCCTTGGACCGCGAGGTAAAATCGAGGTTGGGACTAGTGGTGTGGCGGGTCTTGTGCGAACTGTTTATGGGAAGGAGAAAGGTGACCATGCCGGCTTGACTCAACTCCAGAAGGAAGACCTTGAGGACTTTGAGGGGAAGCTTGGGAGGAGTCTTGGGATTGAGCCGGTGACCGTGCGAGCTAGTGGGGTGGATGTTGCTAGCGATGTGGATGGGGATGCTCGAGTTAATGGGGACGCGGAGGAACGTGAGGCGCCGCGGAGCTCGGTGCCTAGACGGTCTTCGAGGCGTGGTCCTACTCAGGAAGAGGAGGAGGAGGAAGAAGAAGAAGAAGAAGAAGATTCTGGATCTGAAGAGTATGAGGAAGAGTGATTCTTCAATTGGCGCGCCGTGGAAACATAGGGATACATACTACATGTAGGTATCTGCAACTTGATACCCAAGATACGATAGGTCATTTACATACACCTGTTTGACCAATATTTGCCTTTACAATCGTTGATCTATTATACCATGCATTGTAGACTCTTGAACATATCCAAGTCCATGAGTACTGAGTTGGGTCCTTGATTTAGTTCAAAGCTTGTGAGCTTAGCTTGGAATTGAGTCAATCTTAAGAAACAGGTGTTCTACTTGTCGCTTTACTCCAGCTCAGCGCGATAGAATAAAGACATACTGAGAGAATCTCACAAAGTGACTATGTACTAAATGGGTTGCGCCGTCTTCTTGGAAGGTTACAATTGGCGCTCTTCAAGCTTACGTCCCATTTTGTTGTAGATCAGTCAATTCACTTGAAATTTGATCCCAAGGTTATTTGATCAAGTCGATAGGCTCACCATGCCTAGTACCAAATTCTTCCCTGCTTCAAGCACATTCTTCATCGCCGAACACGATACTAGAAAGCATCATGTACCCGTCCTGCAGAAGAATTTGTCCATAGGAAAACCCGCATGTTCGGTACCTGCGTACGCAAATAATATCCCATGCTTCTTCCATTCATTGCTCATGACTACTAGAAAGGCGGAAGGGTACCAGCTCAGGTCTTCAGTTGTCTCTGTATTACCACGAGGTATATCTTCCTTGTCCATTTGGATATGTGTTGTGACGATGTCAATCCTAGGCGAAACAACTTCCCTTGGTTTCATTTAAAAGTACTTTATACCTATGTAGATTATCACATAAATGTTCACGTGGTCAGTCCCGATAATTTTATATGATTATGGATTGACATTGGAAGTGAACCTCGGAGCTTCCAGGGCGTACTCGGCTACAAGCAAGATGGCCAGAATGGAGTCAGTGATTATACAGGCATTGTGGCAATTGCAACCTGGATGATGAACTGCTAGTATACTTTATTGTGATACTTTTACTACCACTTCGCCTCGTCTAACACTAGGACAACGACTGTCTTCTCTAAAGCAAATACCACGACAGCGACTACGACCACTATCATCATCATTATACCCACATCAGCTCAACTATAGCTCGAGTGCAAGTTCTTATATTTTGACTGTGTTCGATTTCGGGGTGGATTTGAAGTTGAAGCTAAGATAGAAATCGAGACTGACTTGACTGGTTATATATGTTCCCGGCTGGTCAGATGCCAAATGGTGATTAATTGGGATTGATTCTGAAGACACAAGTCTGGAATAGTCTTCTACATAGAACCAGGATTGAGCTGACCTGTAGTTGGGTTCCAGATCAAACATTATACTACTCGTTACTTAATATTGCTTGATTTGAAGCCAACGAGGACCCTAGATACCATTTCCTTTAATGCGTTTAAAAGATGGGAATGGTGTGTTGGAATCGGATAGAATGTTGTCTAGGTAGAGTAGGAAGAAAGAGAGAACCTGAAAAATATAATGATTACAGTCTCAACAGATGGTAGAGATGCACCATGTTGCTACATGTCTTATCATGGGTCCTGGGTGTTGCTAGCCTCAGGCATACTACACAGAACCCGATATCGAAAGTCACCGAGGGGGGGACAAGCACACCGTTTAAGGAGTGGCGAACAGGTTTACGAACAAATTATTCTCTGCTTTACAAGTTTACGAGTAAAAGGGAGAAAAAGATTGACTTGGTCATAAAAATGTGGGTAGTCATTTTGAGAAACTACGCAGCAAATCTACCTCGATCCAGTAACTGTTTTTGAAAAGAAAAAAAATCATCACGGCATAATGAGCATCATCCGAGAATCATTTATTTCTTACCAGCCTTGGCAGCGGCCTTGGTGACCTTACCAGCGCCACCAGCGTTCTTCTCAACGGACTTGATGACACCGACGGCAACGGTCTGGCGCATGTCACGGACGGCGAAACGACCGAGAGGGGGGTAGTCGGTGAAGGCCTCAACACACATGGGCTTGGAGGGAACCATCTTGACGATAGCGGCATCACCGGACTTGATGAACTTGGGGGAGGTCTCGGTGGCCTTACCGGTACGGCGATCGATCTTCTCGAGGAGCTCAGCGAACTTGCAGGCAATGTGGGCAGTGTGGCAATCGAGGACTGGGGCGTATCCAGCACCGACCTGACCGGGGTGGTTCAGGACAATGACCTGAGCGTTGAAGGAGTCACAGGCGGCAGCGGGGTCGTTCTTGGAGTCGGAAGCGACGTTACCACGGCGAACCTCCTTGACGGAGACGTTCTTGACGTTGAAACCAACGTTGTCACCGGGGTTACCGGCCTTGAGCTGCTGGTGGTGCATCTCAACGGACTTGACTTCAGTGGTGACGTTGGCGGGGGCGAAGGTGACGATCATGCCGGGGGTAATGATACCAGTCTCGACACGACCGACGGGAACTGTGCCAATACCGGAGATCTTGTACACATCCTGGAGGGGAAGACGGAGGGGCTTGTTGGAGGGACGGACGGGGGTCTCAATGGCGTCAATGGCCTCGAGGAGGGTCTTTCCGCTGGACTTTCCAGCCTTGGTCTCCTTCTCCCAACCCTTGTACCAGGGGCAGTTGGGGGAGGGCTCAAGCATGTTGTCGCCGTTGAAGCCGGAGATGGGGACGAAGGGAACGGACTTGGGGTTGTAGCCGACCTTCTTGATGAAGTTGGAGGTCTCCTTGACAATCTCGTTGTAACGATCCTCGGACCACTTGCAGGTGTCCATCTTGTTGAGGGCAACAATGAGCTGCTTAACACCGAGGGTGAAAGCAAGCAGAGCGTGCTCACGGGTCTGGCCATCCTTGGAGATACCAGCCTCGAACTCACCAGTGCCGGAGGCGATGATGAGAATAGCGCAATCAGCCTGGGAGGTACCAGTGATCATGTTCTTGATGAAATCACGGTGACCGGGGGCATCTGTAATGAAACAATTAGCGTGTGCGCGAGTAATGAAAAGAATGGGAAAGTCTCTTACCAATGACGGTGACCTCATACTTGGCGGTCTGGAACTTCCAGAGAGCGATATCGATGGTGATACCACGCTCACGCTCAGCCTTGAGTTTGTCAAGAACCCAGGCGTACTTGAAAGAACCCTTTCCGAGCTCAGCAGCCTCCTTCTCGAACTTCTCGATGGTACGCTGGTCAATACCACCACACTTGTAGATCATGTGACCAGTGGTGGTGGACTTGCCGGAATCGACGTGGCCGATAACGACGATGTTGATGTGGCTACGCTCTTCTTTACTGTTGGGTCAAAGTCAGTCTCAGTTCTTCTGGGAAGCGAATGACGGTCACATACCCCATGATGACGGTTGGAACTTTTTGTAGTTCTTTGTAAGATACTAGAAAAAATCTGTAGAAAAATTGCTCAGAGACTACGGCAGAACGCGTAGAGGTACTGAGCAAAAGTAATCAGTAAGAGTAGTTGGAAGAGGGAGAGCTGAAAAGCAGTAGGGGGGGTAGGATAGACTCACTGTAGCAGACAAGAGGAAGAAAGAAAAGTCTGTGGGAGGGAGGAGGGGAAATCCTTATATGGAGGGGCAAGCGAGCGAGGCGAGTCAGCAGGTGGGGCCAAGCCCTCTTTGGTTAGGGCTTCTGATTGGCTCTAGCCCTTACCCGTGTACGCAGATTTTGCAAAGTGGGTTGGTGGGCTGATGTAAATGTACTTGTTACAATACGTTTGCCACCATACTTTACAATGTACCATCTACTTCTGTGCTTGAAACACCCCTCCGTTTCCCTGGTTGTGTCCTGCCATGGCACTCCACTTGCTGTGAAATTTTTTTTTTCATCGGCTCCGTCCCAGCCCACTTTGTGGCTCTAAACGCTTGAACTGGGCAGCAACGCAGAGTGGTTGGGTGAGAAACTTCTAGTTTGCATAGTTTACTTAGTTTACTTTGCGTATTTTCTGCTTTCTTTTAGACTTGTGCGAATTACTGTGGCGATATTGGATGTCTCGACCCATTTTTTCACTTTTTTTTTTTTTCTTATTCTTAAAGAACCCCGCGGTTGAGGGGCAACACTCCTCACCGCCAACTCATCCCACCAACAAGGTCATGTCATGCATGGAAAATCCTATCTTATCCTTTTCCTTTTTTGCCTCCAATGATCAAATTCATATTTAGTATTCTCCAAGGTTAGGTAGAAATTAATGTCGGGCTCTCCATCTGTACTAGACCAATTGTATTAATAGTTACAAATGTGAGAAGCACACCAAAAGTCAAAGCCACAATCAATATGATATTAACCAAAAACGCATAAAAATGCTAGATGCATGTTCCACCCAAAAAGTTTCCGCTGATAGCCAAAAAAAAAAATCTGTGCGCTGGACTGTGACGTCGATCAATTTGGGTATCGTTGTATCAACTTGATAATTTTGAGTTACAAGTGCCCCCCTACTCCGTAAACACTTGGTAAATGCGCCATTTACACCTCGCTGTAATAAAACTCAAAAAATGAAAGCAAAGAAAGAAACGCAAGTGACCTTTTTTCCAGCCTTGCCGCCCAACTCTAATTTTCTCTCCATCGAGCACCGCACGAGGTACACTGGAGCTGTCAGACACGGGTACCTCACTTTAGATGTAAGGAGGGAGACATACCTTCAAGAATGTAGTCATCGGTTCATCTGCACTGCGAATCTGCAGCTGGAAGAAGTACGCACGTTCCCCATTGCAGCTTTCGGCGGGGCATTGAGCTGTAAGGGAAGAAAGGAGAGTATGTCAGCCCTATAAATCTCGACGGACAGGTCACTCTTGAGAAAAGATAGCAGAAAGAACTTACTGCCAACACTGTCAGCATTGGCAAACTCCTCCTTGCCGCCAAAGACATCATCCACTTCTTTTTGTTTCATATCTTTCTTCTCGAAATAGTTCTTGTCCAGCGGGGCTTCGTAGGGGCAGACACGGCATTCAAAGCGGTTCACCCCCGCCGGGAATCTTGTGCTCGATTCCGCTTTGGAAATGGTGAGCGCATTGCTGCAATTGGGGCAGACTAGAGAGAGAAGTCAGTTTCTTTTCTGGAATGTCGGCGGACAGTGTCAACTCGGAGAAAGCACATACAGACTAGCATCTTGATGATCTGGTTAAAGGGTGCGGCGGGGAAGGCTAAGAAATTCTCAGGCAGCTAAACCAGGAGGAACTTGGGTTCTCAGCAGCTGTACAATGTAGTTCCCGTCAGGTGCAGAACATCACCGTCGATGATGAGAGGTCTAGGCGCGCGGCTAAATCCAAGCGGGATGCGGAATATTATATATCCTGGCGGCCCGCATGTGGGATGGTCCCTGGGGAACAACTCCGATGACCTTAGCATTTCCCAGGAACTTGAATGCTTGTTTAACCCACAGTTCAGCTTGTACATACACCTTCCACTTTGTCTCCCTGTGGAAGATCCATTCTGATCAGCAAAATACCCTTACAAAACGCCTGACTCTTACAACTAGCTGTACGCGTCATCCCAATACAGCTGAGCACCAATTCCTGTACTACAGAATTCACTCTCGGGTAACTCGGACTTTGTGAACCCATATACAGAAATGGCTGACGAGGTGAATACTGCTCACCACCCCTTTGCCAAATATCAATGCTAACACTGCTATGATTTAGGGCGCATCACCCCGCGAGCTGGTCGTGGAGGCCTGCCGCCGGGACCAACCCCACCTGATTGAGCAAGTGGTGAATGAAATGGAAGGCAAGACAAATGAGCAAGTGGCACAATTCTTCAACGAGGTGACGGATTCTATGGGGAACCACGCATTGCACATCTGTGCCCAGTATGGCAGCTGTACGTGTTTACTTTGCCACCTTTTGAATTTCCATCTCTCATGGAACCTAACTTTTGCTTTTGGTTAGATGATACCATGGACGCACTGTTTGATATCCAATTCTTCGAATGCGACCCGTTGACCCGGCTGGACAAGGACACACCTTTGCACACCGCAGTGCGGTACGCCAACGAGAAAGACGCAGAACTGGGTGAGGCCATGATCAAAATGATGTGTGAAGCTGGCTGTGATCCTCGAGTGCGGAATAAGCATGGCCAGAAGCCTGCTGAGCTGGTCTTCAACAATAATGAGATTAAGAAGACCCTTCAGCAAACAGAGTATATCATGGCTGAAGGTATTCAAAATACCGGCAATGGAGCTGACTCGGATGGTGGAGAGGCCAGCGATAGCGATTAAATGGGGAAGTCCAGGGAGTTCGCATTGTCATCAATTGTATTACAGGCATTCCCACTTTCTGGTTAGAAGGCTTGAGTTGCTCTAGTTGAGATGTCTGTTTTCATACACGAGTCTTAGACTTGACCACATCCCCTATTTCCATTTTACGATTATTACGAATTCAGTACAGTCTTCAAGGGTTGCTATCATAGAATTGACTCCTTGTTTCAGCGAACCACTAAATTAGGCCTTTCGTCTATTTCCAGGGGGATATCACAAAGCTAAACATTCGACACCTCAACAAGCTTTTGTACTTGATCTAGCCATTTGCGGGAGAACTCCTCTTCGGTAAACCGTTGAGCTGAGCGACGAGCCCGCTGTCGCATGGCCAATTTCTCTGCCTCCGGAAGGGCAAGGGCAGCCTCGAAAGAAGCAGCAAACTGCTCTTCTGTTTCAGCGCGGAATCCAGTTGCACCGTCGCCCAAATCAACGACAATGTCTTCACGTGGACCCCCCGAGTCGTGTGTCACGCAGATGAGACCAGCGGCTTGATACTCCACGACGCAAATACCGAAATGCTCGTTCCACATGGCATTGATACCAACCGAGGCAGTACGGAGATGTGACAGCATGACAGGCCAGCTGGCGTCGCACAAAAAGGTGGTACGGTCGCGAATTCGGAGTTCGTGCGCCAGGAGGCGCAGGTTGTAGATGTGGGTTTCATCGGGGCTGGAATGGCGCACAGATCCAATGAGCACAAGTCGTGGAGAGGGTTGACCTTCATAGGCTGGGTTGTTTGTTCGTTCTTGTAAGAATCGTGCAAACGAGCGCAACACTAGCGGGTGGTTCTTCTCTGGCCGGAATTGGGCGATGTAAAGTAGAACGGGCTGGCGAGTCTTCTCGCTCTCCACGTCAACGGCAATACTTGATTGCAGTTCGGTGACTGCTGTTGGGGGAAACACCACCGCCGGTGATGATGCAGAACCGTCGCCGCTGCTGTTGCTGCTTTTCTTGCCGGTGCCCCAAAGCTTGCGAATGTGCCCTGCCGTCCAGGACGAGTTGCACATAACTACATCGATATGGCGACCGACCCAGCCGTACAGCTTGGCAAATATTTCCCAGTACCGACGCTTAGCTTTCCCTTTCCACCCTTTCCCTGCGCCGGAATTGATTCCTTGCACCCCGCTTTTATCATCAAGGGAGGCGAGCATGTCGGTTGATATGGTCGGGTAATGAACATAGGCGCCAACGGGTACTGTCGGGAAAAGCCATTTGCAAAGAGCAAGTGTGAAGGCATAGCCCATGGTGTCAACAAAAATATCCGGTACGAGCAGCGTAAAAGCATCGTAGGCAACGACCAGTGACCCCAGCGACTGCCCCAGGAGCGTCATATAAGGGTACGAGCTGCTAACAACATACTTGCGGGTCGTCAAGTATAGGAGCACCACGGTTGGCGCATGTAGGTGAATGTTGAACCGGTTCTCCACCTTTTCCAGCATCGTGGCTTTATTGACTTCATGGTCACCTGTGTAGATAGCGCAGATTGCCTTCGGCCAGCGCTTCTGCGTTGCGCGTATTGCTTCCCACAAGACTCGTTCGCCACCTCCGCCGGCATTACTGTAGCGCCTAGTCAGCCTTGTGTGTTTTGATATGCTTAGAGAATGCCATACCAGAATGGGTGGAAGAACCCAATAATCCCATCCCAGTCCTCTGGGCGTTGGTTGCTTTCCTCGCCAATACCGCCACTGCTTTCACTGCCAGTTGCAGTTTGTACCCCGCCTGCGCCTGAGCTATCCACTTTCTCCCAGTCCTCATCCTCGGCACCGTTCCGCGATGGTGAAGTTGTTGAACCCTTCTGTCGTGAGGCGCGTAATTCCTCCTCTTCAGATCGCGCCCGCGCGATCACATATTCACGGCGAGACCGCGTTCGTCGCCATATCAGCCAGCCCACTCCCCGAAACACTAGACCGAGGAGAACGCCTGTTAGCTTCGGAAGCAGGACAGCCGTGGCAGTGAGGACCAGAATGGCCAGAATTGCGTTTGATAAGAGGGCCATGATGAAAAGGCAATATTTAAGAGAGACCTCATCAGAAATCACACATAGTAAAAGAATTTGAAGTCAAATTAGAGAACAAGTCAGATAATGTTCCCCCTCTCTTGCTGTCAACAAGTTGATCAGTCGGGCCAATGAAGCAACTCCATACGTGTCACATGATGATCTCCAAATGTTCGATTTCCGTTCCGTGACTTTTTATAGCCTCAGCTCTTCTAGCCATCTTTTATTATTTATCTTGTCCCCCCTCCGGCGGTGATGTATGCATTTCGGCCGGCACAGGCTCTGCACTTAACGCGGCAAGTCGTACAATTGCCTCGCTCGCAAGTTCGACACTTCCACCCAACAAGACCAGCCCCATTCGGCATCCTCGACCTTGCACTGGACGGCTCTACTGCATTTATTCACGGCGTCCATACAGTTTCATGTCTACCATGGGTTGCCTCAATTCCTTTAACGGCCGTGCTTGTTCGTACATTTGTTGGGTTGCCCATCCTGTTATACACTCGACTTCATCGCCATCGAGAAAAAAAAGTATCGCCAATCTTAAGCGCTTGGATGAAGTGGTATGCAGAAAAGCAGGGGCCTCAAAGGAACACTGCAGGCCTCGATAATTTAACACGTGCCGAATCAAGGAAAAAAGTCCTGGTTGATGTAAGAAAACGAACAGTTCAGCTTCATAAGCGTTGGGGAGTGTCTGGCAAGCACAAAGCAATTGGCTTCCTGCAGATACCTGTTTTCATTGCGCTCATGGAGAGTCTGCGCGGGATGAGCGGCAACAATAGCGGCCTCATTGCCTGGCTGTCATCGTTCATCGAGTCGCCGCAAGACCCTGCCTCCGCAGCCCAATCTCTCCATTTAACTATTGAGCCCACTCTTGCGAACGAAGGCGCTCTCTGGTTCCCAGATTTGCTGGCTGGTGACCCGACAGGCGTGCTGCCAATTTGTTTGACTGCGTCGATCTTGGGGAACGTTCTGATGGGATGGAAAGTCCGGCCTTTGAGGCAGATCTCGCTCCTTCCAAAGACCGAGATGTACAAGCAGATCTCTTTCACCGGGTTGCGGGCCTTTGTCATAGTCTTAACATGCTATATTGGCTTCGCCAGCTTTGTTCAAGGGATGCCAACTGCGCTTATGCTTTACTGGATCACCAGTACCAATGTTGCTACGCTACAGACTTGGATACTGGACAATAAGGTGTTTTCGCCGGTGAAGTTCAACCACTTTATCCAGAAATCCATCACTTTCGAGAAGCCGGGTGATGAGGACCCTTTCCAATTGAAAAACCTGCGCTGATTCCATCCGCGGGAAAAGTCTCATTTGGAATGAGATGGGTTATTTTCTATACCATGAGTCAATGGCGGTTTGCCCAGCCATGCTCCATCCTAGAGTTGCGAACTATCCATGCGCTTGCCCTAGATGAATCTCAGATTTCATCGGGGTGAAGGCCACATTCACACCGAAATTTGACAGCAAGCTCATGTCAGACCTGATTCAACCCATAGCCTCTATACGACTCACACAGACCTTATGAGCCGGCTCGGGTAGGATCTATCGTCACAGGAGAGCCTCTGAGAGGTTGTGTGTCAACATTCATAGCTTGGTCCAACCCCCTGCAAAATGAGAAACCAAGATGCATATACATCATCGACTGGCTTCGAGGTTCCTTGTATAACATCATTAACTATATTTGCCCATCTGCATTCATGTACAATTAATTCTTACTACTCACAAAAAATAGCCGGCCGCGTATACGGCTTCCGTCTTTGACGACATACTACTCTAATAATCTGATTTTTATGTGCCCTGGTGGCTCAGGATGAAATCACAGATGTTATATGTAAGAAAGCATAAAACTACAGACAAATTGTTCATGTATAACCAGGGACATTGCAGATCGTTCGTAAGATTAAAGAAACTATTCCCTGGTATCTTGTCTTGGCCTTGCCATAGATCCAGTAGGTAGCCATAATCCCACTGGAGAAAGTAGATTGCAAAAATTTTCAAAAAAAAAAGCCCGCCACCCTTCAAAATGCTTTAAGAATGTCACGAAAAAATGGAAGACAAAACGAACGCCTAAAGCTTCGACTTAGGAGACGGTTCTGAGGCGCTGGCTTCCTGATTGACTTCCACAGTGCGCGAATCAGGGCCTTGACCAAAGAAGATGACCTCGACAGTAACATCGTCACTAAGAAATATTAGCCAAACCGCTAAAACCTAGTTGTCATGAATAGAATGTCCATACCGGTATCGGCGAGAGTAAGGACTGGGTAGCGTCAACAACGCACACACCATATCCTTGTCCTTTCCGCCCATTGCATTTCGCACAAGATGCGTTGCTGCGTTCTTGTCCTCAACAACAAATCGAGTAGCCGCGCCAGGAATATCATATTGCTGCTGGCGGATGGGACGCCGTTGACCTTCGGTCGATCCGTCGGTTGCAGTTTCCACAGGCAGTTTCTTCTGACTATCGAACCCAAACCAACTCTGCAACCAAGCCTTGCTACTCGCGCCTGTAGCAGCAGATTGTTGTTGCTCAACCCAATGGCCAACCAGGCCGACAACTTCTTCATTGCTCAGCATCTCCCACAGACCATCGGTAGCCATGACGACAAAGTCACCCTTGGAGGGATCGATCTTGGTGGTAGTGATGATAGGCTCGGCTGTGACATAGGGAGGCGTTTTCAGCATAGGATGAGGAGTACGTCCAAAGAACTTCGCTTTTATCGTATCTTGGACGTCCCGGCTCCACTTGTAGAAAGCATCACCGAACGCACGGCTGGGTTCAAGCTGGCCGAGGATTCGGCCATTCTTGGTCACATATGGCTCGCCGGGGTGCTCCTCACGCAAACGTTTAATTTCAGATGGTGTACCACCAGTCTGGTCCTCGGAAAGAGCAGTGGCGATCCATTTCCCGCTAGGGCCGCGACGGCCAAGAACTGCGCGAGAGTCTCCGGTAACAGCAACCTTGAGGTCCTTGGACTGGGAGTCATAGAAGCTGAGAAGAGCACATGATCCTGATAGAGCAGGAGCAAGAAGTTCAGCGGCAACCCGTCGTGATTTAGACTTCAGGACTTCCTTAAAGCTCTCGTGGACGATGTCATTGTCGAGGCGGACGAAACCCTTCTTGATGGCAGCATCGATAGCCTCGGAGGTTGGCACGAGGAGAGATGGATCAGCAGAAGCAGCCTTATAAGTTGTGTTCAGTTCACGGGCCACATATGAGATCAAAACATTGCGCAATTTCGCAGATGTGGTCCAGCCCCTGATTTATAGTTAGTGTTTGCATTGTGAGTATCCAACCTTGACGTAACGTACGAGTGACCGTCAAAAACTCCCCAGAACATCCAGTCACTGCTCGGCTCGCCATCGCTGACAGCAGCCACGGATGCTGGAATCTCCACTATCTTCTCCGCATGGTCATCCTCAATTGGGGAGTTGCTGGGAACCTGAACAACATCGTAACGCACAACGCCATTGCCCCTATTGACTAAATATGACTCCTCATTCTTGCGAAGCTTCTGGGTCGCTTGCTCGGGAGTCAACATCTCTAGGACTTGGCGGTCTGAATCGTCTGTATGCTTGGCAAGAGGCTGGTCTCCGGAGAGCGTCGCGGTGTAGAATTGATCGCCGCTGACCAGCAATGCACGTCGCGTAGACTCAGCAGGCCCTTCTGCGTAGGCGGAGTTGATGGCACTCGATGCGAAACCCCGGATCTGGGTTGCTGCCGATTTAACGGTGTCACCCTGATAAGCATACCATGCTCCGGAGGCAACGACGGTCGAGATAACGGCGAGGGAGAGGTTTCGGCGATGCATAGATGATTGGGGAGCTGCTGGAGTGTGGGAGGAGCGTCTGCCGCCAGAATATGGCCGAATACCTCGCAGCTGGTTGAAGGTCAAAGAGCACGGCCGTTTAGCGGCAATGTTCCATACTGGTGCACGCCGAGCAGCACGGCAGGCCTGAACAGTCGCCCGACGCATTAGTCCAGGAGTGAATTCAAAAGCTGATAAACTTCAGTGCCTTATGCAAGGCAGATAACAGCTTAAGATTGTATGTAGACAAGGTTTGAAGCTTGACAAGGAGCTCGGTCTCCTCGAGATGAAAGTCACGTGCGAATGCTGTCCCAACTGGCGCTAATCCGCATTAGTCTCTGTCGTCATTCCCCGCGGTTTTGTTTCGGCGCATTCTATTTTTGTTTCCACTTTCGCAGCCAGCCTAGATTCCATAGGTTCAAAGGCTTTTACCTCAGTGCACAGGATGTCTTCACGAGCAATCCGAAAACTGCAGAAGCTGCGTGAACAAGAACAGCAGCGAGAATCTGAACTGCAAGATGAGTCAAGCGAAGATGAAGCCCCACGCCCCGCGAAACCGAAATTCAATGCCTTTGATTTACTGAATGCCGAAAACGAGGACGAGGAGGAAGACGAAGAGGAAATCGATGAGGAACCTCGCGCGCAGACACCAGAGCCTGAACCAACCCCGATAAAGCCCAAAAAGAGCAAGAAAAAAAAGAAGAAGGCAGCCAAAACCTCCGGTCCCGCCAATACCCCGCCTTCAAAATCAAATGAAGCAGATCTGGATGAAATTGATCGAGCGTTGAAGGAGTTATCGACAGGTGTGCACTCGTCAGTTGGCACGGATGTATCTATCAGACGCACTCCCGAGGCCTCTTTCCCCAAAACTACAAGCGAGTTGCTCGGCATCGAACCCAAATTTCTCAATGCAACGAATGAGATGCGCAGGCTGTTTGGAAATGTTGTTTTAGAGAACTTTGATCAACCGGCGGATAATGGAACGGGCCGCCGTCGGGATCGTAATCGACAAATGGTCGACCTTGCTCAGGCGTTGACGGGAAGATACAGTCCAGCTAGCCGAGGTCAAAGTCTGGCTGGGGTTACATTGCGACGCAACGTCCTTATGCAGGGTAAAGATGAGTGGCCTCGTGCTCCAAGTGGAGGACTAGGCATGGAGACTGTGGAGAAGCTTCCTTCCGGGGAGACTGTCTACCGACTAGTGCACAACACCGCCTACCAAGATGTGCAACGGCAGTTCGACCTCTGTGTTGAATCGATGGACCCACAGAGACTCATCGGACACCTCCAATACAACCCGTACCATATCTCTACGCTTCTCCAAGTCTCAGAGATTGCCAAACACCAAGGCGACCATGCTGTGTCTGCCGATCTGATGGAAAGGGCTCTATTCAATATCGGACGCTCAGTGCACTCTTCGTTTGCCAATCGCCTCAAGGAAGGCGAGGCCAGACTTGATTTCATACATGCGGAGAACCGAGAGCTCTGGCTTGTTGGGTGGAGGTATATCACCAATTTAGCAATGAAAGGCACATGGAGAACCGCTTATGAATGGGCCAAGCTCTTGCTCGGTTTGGATGACAGTGATCCTTACTGCATGAGACTGCTCATCGACCACCTCGCGCTCCGAGGTAGAGAATACGCACAATTCGTGCAGCTCTGTACCCAGACACGCTTTAGTCGCGACTGGGTCAACCTCCCCAATATTCAATGCTCGCTGGTAATAGCATACCTCCGATTGAACAAGCCCCAAGAATCTCGCCGACAGCTGCAGCTCGCCATGTCCCGCTACCCGTGGATTTTCAGCAGGCTAGCACAGGAACTTGATGTTCAGCACGTTCCGAAGCAAATATGGGGCAAGATGCCTCCTACGGGCGCTCATGAGCTGCTTACCGAACTCTATATTGCTCGCGCGAAGGATCTTTGGAATACCCCCGAGGCTATTTCTCTCATCATGGAAGTCGCAGATTCTATCTCTGGCGAGGAGCCTAATGATCCGCCAGAGATCACTTTAGACATTGCTCGTCATGTGGTCTTGTCCGATATAGCTAAAGTGACAACCCATCTTCCAAACCACTTTGTGGCTGGTCGACTGTCCTCCTCCGACCCACTTCCCCCCTATGAGTCCGAAGCCTACAAGCAGCAATCCGAACCTACACCTATCTATGCAGCTCCTGCCGGAGGTGGCGAAAATTGGCTGCAGGATCTCCTCGGCCAGATCAACCACGACGCCCGCCCTCCTAATATCCCATCGGATGACGACGAGCCAATTGGCTTTGAGGACGAGGACGAGAATACAGAGCATTTCGATATTCCACACTCACGCCCACCACTCAGAGATCCGGCGGCCCTTGAAGGGTGGCTCACGCGCGAGGGGTTGCAAACTCTTCGGATTTTCCTTTCTCAGTACGGAGTTGATAGAGGCAATTGGAGCGAAGTAGTTGTGGACTATGCACCTCTGACCAACTATCTGGAGGCCATGGCAGCAATCTCAGAAACAACCCGTCAACGATTGTTAGAGGGCACTATCAAGGACTCTCTTGGGGATTTTGCAGTCAGCATGCTCGAGGACGAACTCGCGATTATGCGAGGAGAATAATCCAGCTTCATGATGAACATGAATACTGTATTAGTCTGGGTACAATAGAAGATAATTAGAGGATTCTATGTACAACAATGTTGAGATTGTAATAACATTTATAGCGTGGCCCTGACTTGTCTTGTGAAAGGGTCGAAAGTATATATCAGAGTACCGGTGTTTTGGACGGCCCTCAATTTATTATAACCCGCTTAATTTTTGATTCACGCTTAAGTCAAGTGTGTATTGGTCAAGGCAGTTTTAAAATTCACTCTACAGGAACTATTATAGTCGTCCCTGTCGAATGCTAAGTTAAAAGGATGGGTGATATAAATTACATGTCAAGTTTAGTCAGCCTTGTCCGCAGCCCTGAATTATGTACATCCACATGTGAGAGCTACCAGATGGGCATCCATGGATATCACACAAAGTGCATAACATAGTTAGTCATCTATGTCCGCACATGTTGCCTTTCATACCATAAATTGTCGTACACCCATATTTCTGTCAGTCCCTAATGATCGTACCTCAATTTTTTCCGAATCTAGGGAAACGACCTTTTCCATAGCTGATTGTACATTATGGATTTGAATTCAGTAATCACTGTGGGTCAATATAGTCTTCCCTGTGCTCTGGGCACCTTATTTGCCATCTTGATGACTCTTGTCTGTGGCGACAATGATTCTTGCGAAAGCCACAGGGATTTGGCTCTATTGAGCACTCCCAACTTGCTCGCTGCTATCCTGAAGTTTCTTGATCGGCCATTAGGGGGGGTCTACTAGTAACTAGCCTTCCAAATTCAACCCGGTTTCGCGCATGCAGGTTCAAGGAGTCGCAGCCTCGGCCGCAGCTTTCTTCTCGGCTCTCCTTTTAACATGATCCAACCGTACATTCTTGCGCTCTGCAGCGAGAGAGATCAAGAAGGACACTCCCGCTAGGGCAATATTCCAGATCCAGGCGGCCTTTAGCCCTTTAATGTAAGCGTTAACAACAACATCGAGATCCGCAGCATTTGGGAATATTTTGACCAGACTGGTTGAACCAGCGGCAAGCACATCGGAAGCAGATATCGGGCTATCTGTCGGCAGCGAGGAGATGAGGACGTTGTTCATTATATTTGTGGAAGCTGAAACACCGATAGTACCGCCAATGAATTGGAAGACTGTGAGACTCGGGGTTTCCGTCAGTCAGTATGGCCAGAGACAGCAAAAGAGGACGGTGCGCAGAATGACCCACATAAAACGGAGCCCACGGTGACAGACATGTGTACCCGCTTGGAGATTGCCTGAGCCACAATGACGTTGAGCTGGATGATAAGCCCCGACCCAATCGAGGCGAGCACCTGATAGCCAATGTACTTGCCTGCCCCAGAGTTCGGCTCCAGGGTGTAGATCATAGCGGATCCTATCGTCACAAACATGGAACCCAACATGAGGAAGGGCTGGTAGTAGCCCACCTTGCCGATAGCAAGGGACCCAGCGAAACTGAATATGGCTGTTTTGGAAGGTGTGTTAGTTCCGAGGAATCAAGAGAGACGGGGCGATAGGGGCACCGGCGAAGGCTACTGACAGGTTGTCAACACTGTAGGCAGTGTTCGAATCCCCGACTCTGATGGTGACTGGCCTTGTGCTGCCTGGAAGTAAATGGAAAGGTTATAAATACGGGCGAATCCAGAGTTTTGTGCTGTCAAGTTGAACAGCGCAAGGACGAGAACGGTTCGGCGTTTGATGATCCGAGGAACAATCATGGCCCCTTCACCTTGCTTCCATTCTAGCGCGATAAGCAAAATAACGATCAGGATCAATCCAATGAGAAGTCCAATACAGTAACTGCTGTTCCAGGGCTTGGTAACACCGCCACTCTCCAGCACCAAGACCAGACATACCAACGCACACACCGTAAGGGTGATGCCCGGGATATCGAAGAGGAAGGGGAGCTCCTTCAACTTAGCATGTGCAACACGAGAATGAGGAGGCATCTTCAAGAATAATACTAAAATTATCACTGCGAGACCTCCAATGGGTAGGTTAACCCAGAAGCACCATCGCCATGTGGCATACTGGGTGAATACGCCACTTAGGATGGGGCCCAGAACAGAAGGCAAGCTGAAGACGCCACTGGTGAGACCGAAAACCGCGTGTAGGTATTTCGGATGTGTGATGAAGGCTAGAACGGTGTAGCAACTACCGGTAACACCCGCGCCACCGACGCCTTGAATGGCACGGCCGATGATCAAGGCCGGGCTGTTGGGCGAGAGGGCGGCTACCAAGCTTCCCAGCTCAAACACGGCAATGGCGGTTAAAAAGGCAATCTTGATGGGGAAGTACTTGTATGCTTTCCCCCAAAAGGACTGAAAGCTGGCTAAACAAAGAAAGAAGGCGGACCCATACCATCCTATCTGACCTTCGCTATGGAAGCGAGCCGTGATGGTAGGAATAGCGGTGGTGATGATACTCTGTGGAGACTTGATTAGCTACCTCCTTTCACAGCTCCCTTAAAAAAAAAGGAACATAGTCCTTACCATGTCTAAAGCGACCAGAAACATTGCCAGCAGCAAGGCGATGGTGAGAACACTGTCCATCATGGCCCCCGGATACTCCACACTGGGCGGCCCTGTTGGAGGAGCCGCTTTCTTCTCATCCTCATCCGTAGTATTGCGTATCGATACGTCTTTCAACCTTTCAGACCCAGCGACAGGTACCGGGCTACTCGAAGTGGGTGACGACTCCCGAGATGGATCTTTCACTTCGGCCATGTTATATCTAAGTGTATGTAGCTGGCACTAGATCCAGACATCCAATTGATGTGCTGGACTGCAGTTAGGAAGCGCTAATCGAAAACAAAAAACTGTCTGTGTGAATCGCCAATGATTAGTGTTCTTAAGTATGGCGATGCTTCTTAGTCTGCGGTATCTACCCCCTAAACTTCCGAGGGTCATGTTTGCACTTCGCTGCTACGATGTCCTAAATCCAACTAATGCAAACCAGAGAACAAAAAGCCGCTGCTTTTGGAGGCTGATGATTGGATCTGGTCGGTGATGTTTATCAGGGCTGATATTTGTGTAGTTTGCATGGTTTGGTGGTGTAACGTAAGGTGTGCTCAGGTCCTTTCTCGGCATGGGATTGGCACTTCTCTCTCCTTCTGGGTCTGTTTGCACCTGCAAGCCTCTTTGCATGGTTTGTATTAGCCATGACGTGGACAGGATGCGAGGTCGGGTCCTTTCTCGGCACAGGATTGTTGTTAGTTTCAATTTGAGTTGTGGTTTGTTCATCGCCCAATAAATCGATTGATGAAGATGAACCGTGAAACAAGCCTTTAGGCTAAGAGCTGGCTACCCGCCCCTTGGGCCGCCTCTAGGCTGTCGCCCGTCGGGAGGATTCCACAATACCGGGCTGTCCCGCCCCCAATACGTGGTTTAACCCCTTTTTCACGTTATCATTAATCTCATGACAGATGCATCTGACCTGTCTAAAATAGGCGTCTACATCTATGACGGTATTTCCAGATGGATGAATTACCCCAGACTGGGTAGCATGACTTCAGCTCCTGATGCTTGGGAAGTATTTGCGGTGCATCACCATGAGTCCAAGACGGTCCGCAGCACCAGGTCAAGTGCTAGAGCACGTTGCATACCATACTAAGCACGAGAAGTTCATAAACTTGATCATCTATGGGTTATTGGAAAAGGACACTCATTTGATAGAAACCTACGGCTCTACTATCACACGCACGGCGGTTGCGCCACCGAGCGCATCTACGGACACATTGCTTAGTAATCTGTTGCAGGATGAACCTGCTCATGCTGCTAAGCATAAGCTCGCAGCATTAGTGGGCCAGAAATTCGCAGAGCTCATCACGGAGAAAGAAGATGGCTTGAAGCTTATCTTTGGTACTCCTAAAAGCCGAGAAATTGCTGCAGATTTGTATTCGAACTCCCCTGTCAACACAGTTTGGATCAAACAGCTTGAGCGATTCTTCGAGCGGGTTCTTGGTCGACTTCCCAAAGATGGAGAGCCCATCTGCATTCTCGAGGTTGGTGGAGGCACTGGCGGGATAACTAGCTGAACATAGAAAGTGAGCTAGATACCAAGCTCTTACAGAGCCAGCAAATCATTTTGGCCACCAATTGTATCCATGCAACACGGAATCGTTCCATATCATTGAAGAATCTTCATCGCATCTTGCGACCCGACGTTGCTCTCATTTTGTTAGAGGTGATAGAGCAAGTGCCGTGGTGCGGATTTAATCTTCGAATGGTTGGAAGGATGGTGGCTGGTTGTTAAACCCACAATGGGTTGTCAAGTGGCGTCGGGTAGCATCGGCTTGTTTGATTAACACTATCTCGTTCAAATGGCTGCTTTTTATTATTTACCGGGTCTAGGATCCTCTAGGCAATCTAAACGGGGCGTTATATCCTATAAGAGTAATATTGATCCAGATTGCGTATTCGCATTGGTCATAGTTAGTAGATAGTAGTAAGCAATGTACAAAGTAGACTTGCATGACCATATTGAGGGGTGTCATTGGCTATGCTTGGCTAAGCTTGGCTGATGCGCGTCATCCTGTACTGATAGGTAGGTTGAGCCAATTAACAGGGATGTCTCTGGTTCAAAGAAATTATGTGTACAAATTACATTCTAGTATACTATTCTAATATACATAACTACAGAGTTAGCATATTAGCGATGTTCAAGAGATTTTCCCTTAGGTGCTCGGAAGCTTAAAAGCCTAGACAAAGCGGGACTCGGACTGGCGAGTAGATTGTGTCATCGCCTTATCTCCATCTCCCGCGTAATTTTCTTTCACTTTAACACATATTTGTCACAGAGCACAGAGCACAGAAAGCATGGAACAAGGCCCTATACCTTTAACAGCCCGTGAGGCTGCATCTGGTATCTTGGGCTCAGTCTCTATGACCTGCTGGTTTTTCCTTTTGGTATGTTTGACAAGCGCGATGAGGCACCTTGAAATCCGAAAGTGAGCACAATGCACATCTAACAATACTGTGATAGGTACCTCAATTGATTGAAAACTACCGCAATGGCAACTCGGAAGCTATATCTCTCCTCTTTGTCTTTGTTTGGTTCATTGGCGATATAGCAAACCTCGCTGGTGGTCTACTATCCGGCCTCGTGCCCGTGATCGTTGCGATCGCGTTATACTTCTGCATCGCAGATGGCGTGTTGATCACACAGTGTCTGTACTATAAAGTACGCAACTCGCGTCTGGAGCCTTTCCATCGCCGACGCTCCTCCACAGAGACCCCGGACCCGACCACCCCGTTACTGGGACGGCGATTCAGTGACTCTCTCGCATCTTCCGAGTCGCAGCGCCGTAACCAAGCTAATGGCCAGCGCGAGAGCGAGGTCGAGGATACCTTGGCCAAGATCGTCGAAGAGAATGATTATGGCCGTAAGGCGTGGGTTAAGAATTTCGCTAGTGTTGTTGGGATTTTCCTCGTTGGTACGGCTGGTTGGACCATGGCTTGGCGGACAGGCATGTGGGCGCCCGCGCCGTTAGAGAATAACAATGGTTCTGAGGAGGCTATTGGGGGGCTGGTGCTGGGATATATCAGTGCTGTGTGCTATCTAGGGTGAGTAACTCCTTTTACTAGGGCCGTTAACTTGGTATTAACTTTTGATTGCAGAGCGAGATTGCCTCAAATCTACAAAAACTACAGCGAGAAGTCGTGCGAAGGTAACTTTTTGCTGTCTTCTGATGCACATGTGAGGTCGGTGTTAACTTTTATCCAGGATTGTCGCTCTTGTTCTTCATTCTCTCTCTGATCGGAAACTTGACCTATGGTGCAGGGGTGCGTGATACTGCAAGCTGTACTATGAATTTGGCGCAAGCTAACGGTGCGGATATAGATTCTTTGCCATTCTACAGAAAAGGAATACTTCCTCACCAATCTTCCATGGTTGATTGGATCGCTGGGAACTATAGTTGAGGATGTGGTCATCTTCTTTCAATTCCGGATCTACGCTGTTCAGGACCCTCGTCTCTCCGCGATTTCCTAAATATTGACATTTGCTCTTGTATCTTGAGCCAAGAGCTCTGTCTATATACCGTCGAATTTGAATTTCGGTTTCAAGCTCAGGCTTCTTTGGATGAAAGATGATTTGCTTGCATTTGTTAGTGATGCTGGACATCGGGGAAAATTGGAATAGCATAGCGTTTGTTTTGATAGTAAGCTGGCGGCTGAACACAATATGTGGTTGTTAAGTGTCAATGTAAATAGTTGGGTGTGTTGCTGGGGATAGAGCAACCTTAGAATGACTGGTGGTGCACATCACTGGTATTATCAATGCAACCATAAGATCACGGTGATATTGTTCCAAAGACTACGGACGTTGTATATTGTACCGCCAAGGAGGGCACTAGCCTGTTGAGCGATAACCACCAAGGTCTTGGTCCACTCAATGAAAGATTACCTTGAGCTGGGAAACATCAATGTGAGAGAGGTCCAACACCGACGACCAGCCCTACACTACGTCACATGGCCTACGAACAAGTACCCCATGTAAGAATCAGACGGCATTCGTTGTTGGTTCATGGTCGCATGACAGACGGAACACGAGGACCGAGCAGACTAAGCGAGCTGATCCATGTCGAGGGCGAGAAAACGAATCATACAGCTACTCGCCAGACCAAAGCGGAACTTTGATCATGGACAAATCAAGAAGTGTGCCAAACGTCTGTCTTCAATTCCCCTAAATCCTGGAAGCAACAATAGTTTCGGAATCGCAGCGGCATCCGATCGAGTCTACCTCGGCCACCTTATGACGCGGAGGCACACCGAGCACCCAGTCTCCATTGAATGTCCGTGTCCGTTTGAATTCTTTTGCTAATTTTCTTTTTTTTCTTCCCCGGGTTCTAGGTCGTAGCAGGGGTCGTGGAGTATCGAGTACAATAGAGAATCGTCGAGGGAGCCGCCATGCGGCAGTGGGAAAGGAGGTTGAGGAATAGAGAAAAAGGAAATGAGTTTTCAAATTCGATACGGAGATAAGACGCTTAGTCGAAGAGACCGAAGCCCATGTCCTCATCGGACTCCTCCTTCTCTGTAGTGGGGATTAGCACCGTGACTCAACAAACCAGAAGTGCATGTCAAAACTTACCCTCCTCCTTCTCCTCAGCCTTGGCCTCAGCGGGGGCGGCAGCAGCGGCACCACCGGCGGGGGCGGCGGAAGCGGGGCCAGCGGAACCGACGTTGGTCAGGAGTTCCTTGATGTCCTTACCCTCGAGGGCCTGTGTTGAAAATCGTATTAGTTATCGAAACATAAATTGTCGCGCGGCCATGTTCGGGCTGTTCTGATATTGGCGCGGGTTGTGGAATGGGATCAGGTATTTACCCGGGCGAAGATGGAGGCCCAGATGGGCTCAACCTCCTGGACCTTGGCGGCAGTGATGAGGGTCTGGATCTTGTCGGCCTGAATAAAGATTGAAGGTTAGTCACAGTCTTCGCGTAATCGTTGCTCGATCCCAGTGGCTTTGCAGGCTTGTTGTGTCTCTCCCAAGGCTCAATTTCGCACAGTAAATAAAGCTTCAAGTGCGATCTTCAAGCCTCCACTATCCCACCAAAATCACAAAGAATTTTGGATACGTACGGAGATCTCAATACCGTCATCGGCCAGGATGAGGGCGGCGTAAGAGCAGGCGAGCTCGGCGGTAGACATGTCGACGGGTGGTGTTGACCGGACTGGGTGTCTTGAAGAGAGTTGGGGATGGGAAAGAAGAAGAGAGGAGAACGCCAATGATAGACACCCGAACAGGGCAAACGCGCCGTGTGTGGGAAAAAGCCCTCGCTTAGGGCTTTGACTAATTGGGTTTAGCCTCCTTCCCCTCCTCGTGACTTAGCGCTAAGCCGTAAACGTAGCTGGACCCAGATGACATAATGATTCAGATGACATAATCCCCCAGTAGACTGCGGCGGGGCCCGCGCGATGTGGTCGTATCTGCATGGTCTCGCTATCAATCGATCCATTCATTAATTGACATCACATCCCGGTGGGGTTCAACCGTACGATCAGTTGTACTTGTCTTTACCTTTAAAGAAACTTATTTCTTTTTTCCAGCCTTACCTCAACCTTGCTTTTTCCAACGTGCTTACTTATCGCATTCTCTAACCATGGAGTCCCCCGCCATCCTGGTCCCGCTGGATCCGCGGGAGCAGCCCGTGCTTGAAAACCTGCTCCGAACCCGCGACGCGCTGCTCCTAATCAAACGGGACAAGTCATCATACATTAAGTCCCGCGATGTTCTACCGCTTTATGAGGAAGTGATCGCAGAAGTTGAGAAGCTCAATTCGGTTCGCAAAGAGCAAGATCGCCGTTTGGTACACAATCGCTGTGAGTTCAGTAGATCGCGCGGTCGACTTGGAAGTGACTGACATTCAATATTAGTGGATTACGTCTTGGACGATTGTTTCCAGTTGATTTCCCTGCTGTTTTTGACAGTTGGGAAGAACAATGAAGCTCCCGCAGTGTGAGCGACAATGTCTTTACCCCGCCATCTTATGACCTTGACTGACATTTTGCTAGATACTCCTTGGCGACTACTATCCAGGTAATTCCTCCTAAGATTTCGTTCAGCTTTTCTTGTCAGATTTGTGCTCTGGGAACTAATGACTTTGCAGCGCTTACTCGACCACCTTGAAGAGGCTGGATTCTACAGCTCGAAGGATTTGAACTCAATCACCAAGACACTAGAGTCTACACGGGAAACTCTTGAACGTGGCCGCAACACATACTCACCGGCTCTTCTCACACTCTTGGAAAGCCGCCTGGAACAATGTGAACAGTCACTGGCGAAGTTGCAGAAGGGTCTTGCCGTATTGGCTCCTCCCTTGGCGCAGACACACGAGACACTAGTTTCAATTTTGCGGTCGACATCGGCTGTGAATACTAGGACGAAGGTGAGGCATCGAATACTTATATACTCTTTCTGATCGATGCTAACTGATGGTTGATTTGTTTAGTTCTCAGCTTCGGAAGTAAACGCTCTTCGAGAACAATTGAAGAAAATTGAAAAGACAGCAAAGGAAGGCAACTTTGTGGATGACAAGGGAAATGTGCTTGCAGGACAGGACGGCCTCAAGGCTTTGATTCACAGGTGTTGGCGGTGGACTGAAATTGTGCTCGAGCGGTATGTTCTAGGCTGCCAATGGGATGATCGTACATCAACTGATTCAAATACAGAGAGGGCAAAATCGACGAGCGGTTTCAAGATCAATACGAACGCTTGTTGGAAATCCGCAACCAACTGGATCGTTTGTCTGTAACACAAGCTTGGTCACTGCGCGAGACCGATCTTTTCGTATACCAGCGAAAGCTCGACCGAATTGATGAGGCACGGGTTAATGGAAATTTCGTGGATGCTGAGGGTCAGCCAGCGGACCTGCATGCGCAGCGAGTAAGAATCTTCTTTTCGGGCATTCTTTGGTGGATCTGGCTAACAGATGATCAGACGCTCCTATACCTTATTCGCCGCAGTTATGCATACGTCTATGCGCTTTTGATTTCATCAGAACCTGTATCTGAAGCTCTACTCCCAGTCTACAACCAGCTTCAAACTCTTCGTCGGTGCTTAATTGAAGTCAAGGAGTCTGGAGGCGTTGCGAATTCACGCGAACTTTACCCCTACAGCATGAAGGTATGTAACCGTTCCCACTGTTGGTTTACAAAAGCTGACCCAAACAGCTCAACTCGATTGACAACATGCGAGTCGACGGGAAATTCTACGTGGGTCCAGATATCCCGGAGGGTCAGGGCTGTGTTAATAACCTGCTTGCCGAATGCTACGATTTGGTCTGGGAACTTCGTGCCGCAGTGGTCGACGGGGACGACGAGTCTTAAATCAACAGGGTTTTTAGACCAATGCCTCTTTTTTTTTTTTCTCCCCCATGTCTTTTATTTCCACCGATGTTTGTGAATTTGCGCCGATGTTGAAGAATTGGCCATGGAATGTCTTTGGGCATACAGTGGTCTTTGATTGCATGATCAGAGTCTTACCTCGTTTTCTCTTCTTTTCCTTTATGAGACGATAGGCGTTTGAGATGGTATGGCATTGGCATTTATCTTGGGAACGAGGGCACTTCGGTGTCCTCTGGTGGTTTTACTTTGAGTTAAATTGATTCTCCCTGTTAATGAATGATTTTAGGCGATCTTTGTTTCTTGTCTCTAGTATCTTGCCTCAAACTTTGTTCCGCTAAGAAAACTCACGATAGAGCTAACCTTGGGCTATGGCCATGACTGTCCATGTCAATTCCTAGTAGGAAGTCATGATTTGCTTGAAGGGTCGATTAGCAAGATCACTCCATTCAGCACCATTGGCATGACTCAAGTTGACCAATCAAGATTCTAGCAGAAACAAAACTCCTGATCTGGTTTAACATTCATTCCATCCCATTCAAATAGAATATATACCCTTTGAGCAGTCGTAGAGTGTGGTGATCACTTATTTTGAAGTGAACCTCATTTACGTCTTTCATCTCCAGATTTTCACCGTCAATTTTGTGAGTCGCGAGGCAGCAACTACATGCTGTGGTACAGTGGCCTCGACCATGAACCCCATCTGTGTTGATACTAGTCATTCGTGTCCTCTCGCAACATCCACATCTGCGTCCACAACAGCCCCCTCGTTTTGCACAGTCTTCACGAAGCACACCCGAGAGATACCAATCCGTGTGTTTTCTCTGCCTTGCTCTTGCTCGTCTCGCGGACTTGCTCAATATCATGTCTGACTTGATCCATTCTTCCCTATGAATGTCCCAGTATCTTGAGATGAGGGATTGGATTTGCTTTTTATAGGTCTCGAGCTGATGTGAATCTGGGAACGACGCATACAGTTTTGGATATGCCTGTAGGGCTTTGGCCTTTTGCTCAAGCCATTCTCTGCACTGAACAGTCCATCGTAGGGTGATATCCAGCTTGATGAGTTCTCTACACCAGTCTCGGTTCGATGATGCATTGAGTAAATGAAAACGGTAGGCCACCCTTTGAGCAAGCTCGTCGTAGTTTGCATTTTCAAGCCAAGTCTCAAGGGTTAGAGTTCTGGGTGTCTTGTCTTCCTCACTCGCCACAAAGACTACATCTGGAGCCAGCTCTATGAGCTCTCGCTTTTCATCGATGCTCAACTCATCCGACAAGAGTGGTTCTAGCAGGTCCTCAGGAGTCTCGGCATGTTCCACTCGCTTTGTGTATTTTTTCGTCGCATTCTGCATACTTTCGTCGTATGTTGGTGGTTTCTGTTGGGATTGCATTTTGGTTGATGGAAACTCTGTGGTTCGGTCACCATTGGATCTTGCAGGTTTGGGAGGCATCACATTGGTCTTACTGATGCTATTGCCCATAGTAGAAAATTGACTAGGTTACCTATAGCAGAGAGATGAAGGTGATTAGAATGTAAAAGAACAAGCTAAGCTTTAATCAATGACGGCCAGTTACGTAGTTTTGGGTTTCACTAGGGCTCTTGTCCTCTTTGGATACCCAGGCATATATAGACAACCTTAGAAAGTGACCTTGGAAGGGATGAAGAACCATCTGGAACCCATATATTAAATATCTTTAGGGAGCCAATTTTTCTCGCATAGCTAATTAATTAATCCAAGTTCTTTCACAAAGATAAAAGCAATTTATGCCTGAGACCAAGCAAAACCCCCAGTCCCATTCCAAGCTGTATTCATTTCCAATGAAAAACGTAACCCTTGAGTAGACGCAAGGTATGGGGATCTGCCCATCGAGTGATGGTAGTATCACAGTGAAGATCTTGTAGGTCTGTGATCTCATCTCCAATATCATTACCATCGAGCCCGTGGGCGTCCAGACAGCAGGAGCACGCTGAAGTGCAGTGGCCTCGGTTATGCATCCCTTCTGTGTTAAGCTCATCGATCGTTCGTTGTCTTTCGCAACATCCGCACATCCGCCCACAACAACCTCCTTGCCTCGCACAATCTTCGCGTAGTTCAGCAGAGAGGTACCAGTCGATGTGCATTCTTTGTCTTGCGAGTCCTCGTGCTGCCGATCTACTGGAAATGCGGTCTAGTGCGATCCATAGCTTCCTATGAGCTCTCCAGTATTTCGGGTTAAGTTTTTTAAGATATAGTTCAAAGGCGTGAGTTCTGCAGACTTGCATCTGTTGATGAACCCAATTCATTCGTTGGACAATCCAGCGAATTTCAATATCAGCCTGAATCAGCGCTTTGCACCAGCTTTTGTACTTTGAGGCGTATCGAACGTTATAACAATAGCACACCGACTGAGCAAGTTTATGAGAGCTCTGAAGCTGAAGCCTATCTTCAAGCCATATAGTCTCTTTCTCTTGCGCAAGGGCTGGCAGCTCATCTGCCTCTTCCATAGCTTTGCATTTGTCGTCAGGACTTAGCCCGTTGTCTGACACGAGGACAAGTAGCAGGCTCTTGCAACTTTGCGCATTTTCAAGTTGACTGATAAATGTACTAATCAGAGAATTGGAGACTTGCGTGGTCTCTTCGTAAGTTGGGAGTTTTCCCGAGGGCTGCATTTTGCTTCGCTGAGAGTGGGTGGCCATGTTCTCTTCTCGGATATCAATTTGAACAAAATTGAAGCCGAGGAAAGATGTCAAATATCAACATATCATCATACTGTAATAGCTCTCCGTGCCTACCGTTTTGGGTTGCGGCTCCTACAGCACACCTGTACTTCAAGGTTCCGATTATTTGGCTGACTCGTATATGTTCTTGACTATGCTACCTACTATATCCCTGTTCCAATGATGTAGATGGTGAAAACGGCTTAGAGTGTGCAAAACAGCTTTTCCATGTAAGATACCTGATAACAGTAATAGTTAGCCAAGTAATATATGTATTAGATAAGTTTGAACGGTGACACATCACGGGCTTTTAATTCATCGACGTGTCTCCAGCAATATAGCAACGCCATCCAACAGAAGGCCCAGCCAGTAGTTTTGTGATCCTATTATTCTCTCATTCCTGTTTACAGAAATCGAAAGCATAACCTTTCAGCAGCCGCATGCTATGGTTACTCATCAAAGAGGGCTGTTTATACTCAAAACAAAGCTCTTGCAAGTCTGGTATTTTTTCTTTGATCCCGTCATCCAAATCGTCAATGCCATGGGCTTTCTGGCAGCAACCGCAGGCTGTAGTACAATGACCTTGGGTGTTGATGGCAGCTTTAAACCCATCCACTGTCCGCGGTCTTCGACAGCAGCCGCAGCTCCGTCCGCAGCAGCCGCCTCGTCCTGTGCAATCATCACACAACGAGGCAGAGAGATACCAGTCTGGATATCTTCTTTGGCATTCATAGGCTCGCCTGAATGACCAGCTCTTTACGGTGTCCTTTTTGATCCAGCTCTTCCTGAGAAGAGCCCATTGTCTTTCATTGAGATCTTTGACCTGTTCTTTATAACCCTTGACTTGTGACGCATGTTCAGCTTCATCCCCGGAAGATTGAATTAGCTCTGATGATTTTTGCAAGGTTTGAATCTTTTCTTGAATGCAGATCCTTCGTTGAGCAATCCAACGCCTCTCGATATCCATTGCAATCAGTTCCTTGATCCAACTTTCTGATCCGTTCGGTTGTACCCTATGCCAAAAGAAACACCAGTAAAGGACTATGGCAAGCTCACCGTAGCCAGCGTCTTTGAGCTGAGCTTCAACTTTTTCGGCATTTTTTTGGTGGCAAGAATAGTCATATACACGCTTCGGGGCGCGTTTAAGGAGAGTTGCTTTGTCTTTAATACTCAATTTGGTGGAAAGTAGGCAAACAAGAAGATCTTCAGGCTTCTGGGCTTCTTCAATCTTCTCATTCAACTTATCCATCAAGCTTTTCTCGGAAAATTTTGCGATCTCCTCATAATTCGGAAGTTTCTCAGAGACTTGCATCTCGCCTGATTGAGTCTCGGTGGCTGTGTTCTTCTTGGTCGACTTTAAAAGACGGAGAAAATTGGGATTGCCGCCCATAATGAGAAGCAGAGAGCGAAGTTTTGAACTTGGCAGAGCGTACTCTGTCCGTCATATGTGGAAATAAGTTTTTTTTTAGCTTTAAATAAATTTGATGGTACCGTTCTTTTTCTTCTTCAAGAAGAGACAATAATGACATCTTCCATGATTATGTACATGTTCGGGTTCGGTGATGACATGTATAGTAGCTGGGTTTCCTATTATAAATGTCCTAACATGATTGTACGGATCAACGTCCCTAGTAGTACATAAGGGGTTTTTTTTGATGCCATCTAGATTGTTAGAGGTCTAGGTATGGCAGTACTTTCCATCGCGATACCAGCCTCCGCCGCTTGGCCTCGTAGGGCACCCACTGTAGAAGTGGAGATCCACGCTTAGCCATGAAGAAGTGGCTGCTTAGGCCTCGGGTTCCAGCCGTGGGGGAGAATACGGCCTAAAAGTAACAGCTCTTCTCAGCGGGATATCCCTCCATCTTTGACATTTGATTCGCCAGGCATTCTGGGAATTGGAATGGGGCATTGCTGCTCTTTTGATTGCGATTGATGACATTGATCCCCAATGCACCGTCACCGCCGATTTCCAGGCATCGTGAATTTTATGAACTTCCTAGACGCCAGCTATAGTGACTTCCGTATCGGCGTTGCCCATAATTAATGGTTCTATTGCATTCTTCCGGGATTCAGTGGAGGCCAAGCGGATGTAGATGACGAACGAAAGGCACAATAGGTCGCATAATGCATCAAGAATTAAGACTAGCGCTTTTATCATCGGGTGTTCTTCGCTGGTCTGGAAGTTGTTGAAAAGAGATGGAACCAGAAACCAGCATTGTTGCGAATGCGAAGATCATATTTCTGTTACGTGACAGAAAGAACTCATAGGGAAAGTCATACTTACACATGCTTCGGACTCTATCCAGGAAGATTAGCAGAGTGTTGAGAAGTACCTAGATGCATTGTTAAAGTGGGTTTATGAGAGGTTGGATGCCAAGCGATTTCCCCACACAATGCAGGCGTGGATTCCGAAATCGGCGCAACTGCCAACCAATCAGAGCCAATCCAAATAACGTATAACCGGACGAAAAAAAAGGGAACATCATCTTCTCCCTCCCCCAGATTCTCCCCAAACTTGACATTAGTGAAGATGGTGAGCCAGCTTGTTTGGCAGCGGGTTTCTGCCTCTCGTGGCGTAAGTAAACATTGAAGAGAACTCAATTGACCAAACTAACACTTCATATAGATGGCCACACGGCTCTCCTCACAACGGCTCTTCGCCCGTGGCCTAGCCACCGAGGCCTCCTCCTCCCGCATGCCCCCATATCCCAAGCTCGTCCGCAACCTTGAACAAGTCCGCCGAGTCCTTGGCTCCGACCGCGCCCTCACCCTCGCCGAGAAGATTCTTTACGCGCATCTGGATAATGCCGAAGAGTCATTGCTCACCGGAACCAACAATGGCCGCGACGTTCGAGGCAAGGCCAACCTGAAGCTGAAGCCCGACCGCGTCGCCATGCAGGATGCTTCAGCCCAGATGGCTCTACTTCAATTCATGTCCTGCGGTCTTCCCTCCACCGCCGTCCCAGCCAGCATCCACTGCGACCACATGATCGTTGGTGAGCGCGGTGCCGATACCGATCTGCCAGCTTCAATCAAGGGTAACAGTGAGGTGTTCGACTTCCTAGAGAGTGCTGCCAAGCGTTACGGTATTGAGTTCTGGCCCCCGGGTGCCGGTATCATCCACCAGAGCGTGCTGGAGAACTACGCCGCCCCTGGATTGATGATGCTCGGTACGGACAGCCACACTCCTAACGGAGGTGGTCTTGGTGCTATTGCCATCGGTGTCGGTGGTGCCGATGCTGTCGACGCGCTTGTCGACGCTCCCTGGGAGCTGAAGGCTCCTAAGATTCTCGGTGTTCGCCTCGAGGGCAAGCTCAGCGGATGGGCTTCGCCTAAGGATATCATCCTATCCCTGGCTGGTAAGCTGACTGTCCGTGGTGGCACTGGCTACATCCTTGAGTATCACGGCCCTGGTGTCGAGAATCTGAGCTGCACAGGTATGGCTACCTGCTGTAACATGGGTGCTGAAGTGGGTGCTACCACCTCGGTCTTCCCCTTCTCGCCTAGCATGGTTCCCTACCTGCAGTCGACCCACCGCGGTCACGTCGCCGAGGCCGCTGCTGAGGTTGCCGCCGCTGGCCCCTCGAGCTTGCTGCGCGCCGACACCAAGGCCGAGTATGACCAGCTGGTCACCATCAACCTGTCCGAGCTCGAGCCGCACATCAACGGACCCTTCACCCCCGACTTCTCGGTGCCGCTGTCCAAGTTCGCCGACACCGTCCGCGAGAAGAAGTGGCCCGAGACCTTCGGTGCCGGCCTCATCGGTAGCTGCACCAACTCCTCGTACGAAGACATGACCCGTGCCGAGGATCTCGTCAAGCAGGCCACCGCAGCCGGCCTCAAGCCCAAGGCGGATTTCTTTATCACTCCCGGCAGTGAACAGATCCGCGCCACTCTCGACCGCGATCAAACACTAAAGACCTTCTCCGAAGCCGGCGGTATCGTCCTCGCCAACGCCTGCGGCCCCTGTATCGGCCAATGGAAGCGCACCGACGGCGTCCCCAAGGGCGAAGACAACGCCATCTTCACCTCCTACAACCGCAATTTCCCGGGCCGTAACGACGGCAACCGGCAAACAATGAACTTCCTCGCCTCACCGGAACTCGTCACCGCGCTCGCCTACTCCGGCAGCACAACCTTCAACCCCATGACCGACTCCCTGACCGCACCAGACGGCTCGACCTTCAAGTTCCAGCCCCCAAGCGGCTTTGACCTCCCCAGCGCCGGTTTCGAAGAAGGCAACCCCAACTTCCTTCCCACAGCCGCCGTCCCAGACGCAAGCAGCGAAGTCATTGTCTCACCGACCTCCGACCGCCTCGCCCTCCTCGAGCCCTTCGCCCCCTTCCCCGAGGGCGATCTCTCAGGTCTCCAGGTCCTGTACAAGGTCAAGGGTCAGTGCACGACCGACACAATCTCTGCCGCAGGCCCGTGGCTCAAGTACAAGGGTCACCTGCCCAACATCTCCGCGAACACTCTGATCGGCGCCGTCAACGCCGCAACCGGCGAGACGAACGTTGCCTACGACGAAGCCGGCAAGCAGTACGGAATCCCCGAGCTGGCGGAGGCATGGAAGGAGCGCGGGATCTCGTGGCTCGTTGTTGCGGAGGATAACTACGGTGAGGGTTCTGCGCGTGAGCACGCTGCACTGCAGCCTCGCTACCTCGGCGGCCGTGTTATTGTTTCTAAGAGCTTTGCCCGTATCCACGAGACGAACCTTAAGAAGCAGGGTGTTGTCCCTCTTACATTTGCCAACCGTGAGGACTATGACCGCATTGATGCTTGTGATAAGGTTGATACTGTGGGTCTTTATGATGTGCTGCAGGCTGGTGGACAGGGTGACATCAAGCTGCGTGTTACTAAACAGAAGACTGGGGAGGTGTTTGATGTTCCTGTTCAGCACACTTTCAGTAAGGACCAGTGTGCATTCATCCTTGCTGGTAGTGCTTTGAACTTGCTGGCCAAGAAGGCTTCCTCTTGAAGAGAGAGAGATCTAGGAAGAGGGAGGAGCATGTGGAGGAGGATTTCAGACTGGTTTGACACCATAAAAAATAGGTTGTTGGGTTGGATCTGGAGTTGATTATTTGGTTGGACTGCATTGTAGTAGTCCCTCACCTTGTATATGGTGAATTTTGGTGGTTTTAGATTTGTTTTGCCGACTAGATGATATCCAATGTGATCTGTATTCTACTGTTTTTTGATTCATGAGTGTAAGTGGTGTGGGATGAAGTTGATGTAGTGATAAATAAGTAATAGGCTGAGAGGGCCAAGTCCTCTGATGGAGCGCAATCCATCCATTTGCATGCCATGGTATATAGTTTGAAGACGTGACATCAAAACAAGACAGAAGTCATGATAGAAGAAGAGAAAGAAGAGAAAAAAAAAGCATCTGGACGTGAAATAAGCATGGGAATATCATAAAAAAAAAGTTTCATGATGCCTGGTTCTGTCATAAATAATGGGGTGGGTAGAACACTGACCACGTTGAAGGGGAAGTTGAGAGCCCAAGAGAAGGAGAATGAAACAAAAATGACCGAAACAACGGTATCACGAACACCAATGTCTAGAAAGACCAGGGGAAAAAACACCAAGACAATCATATCGCCTGATTGCCAGCTTCAGAGATCCACGGACATCCCCGAGAGCATCCTATATCTGAACGCCAACAAGCCTTTCTATACAGGCAGAATCCAACACAAAAGAACCAGCTTTATGCAGATGGAATGCATCATGCAATATCCTTTTTGAAACCTGAAACAGAGAAAGAAGAAAGAAGAAAGAAGGAAAGAAGAGGTAGAAAAGGGACGGCGAAGCAAAACAATACCAGTGTCATCCAGTCCAGTTTTGATCGGAGTACCCAGAGTCCCCGGGATTAACTCCCAACATCTGACCAGAGTTGTCGACACCGTATATGCTCCCCTGGTTATTACCATAACCACCACCCATGCTTGAATCATCCTCGTCAAAGCCAAACTCTCCACCAGAGCTAGCATCAAAGCTACCCCGCCCACCAATCTCACCCGGATCATCACCCACAGCCGAAATCTGGTCCCACTGCAATGTCTGCAGAGCCGGGTATTGCGCCAGAAGAGCAGCGGGAAGGACAAAGTTACCTGTCGATTGCCCATCAATGCCGGGCATGTTGGGCATAACGAGCTGCTGGGGGATTGGCTGGAGATGGCTAGTTGGTGATTGCTGCTGCTGCTGGCGCTCTAGCAAGACGCGGTCACGCTCCTGCGACTCCTCGTCCAGGAGAGGCTTGATACATACCCGGCCTGCCTCGGAGCGGAAGTGGCGGCCCAGGGCGTCTGCACGGGCGAAGCGGCGGCCGCAGCCCCATTGTCCGCTTCGCGAGAGCTCGCCACGGCAGACGAATTTCTTTTCGCCGGAATGGAGGCCTTCGTGGCGTTTGCGGTCGTGCTGCCGGGCAAATGCCTTGCCGCACACTGTGCACACAAATGGTCGTTCGTCGGTGTGAGTGCGGAGATGGGATCGCAGATTGTATGCGCGGGTAAACCGTTTCGGACAAAGCGAGCACTGGAAGGTAGCTGGGTGTTTCTGGATTCGTTTTGGCTCTCCGGGTGCTGCTCCGGGTCTTTGTGGGTCGGCAAGGTCTAGGATGTAGTTCCGGTTTTCGATTGATGAGGTGGAGAGGCGTCGGTTTGACCGTGAGGGTGAGGGATCTCGCGAACTGGGGCTACTACGCGAGTGAGAGCCAACCGATCCGGCAGGCGACAAAGATCGTGGGGTGGCAGGCGCGCGGGGCTCTAGATTCGTTGCTGAAGTCGCAGGAGAGCGCGGGCGGGAAGCAGGATGATAAGGATCAGATTTGCTACGAACACGAGATCCTAAGTACTGGTTAGAATTGTGTTGATCAAACCAGTTGTAAATCAGCACTTACGCATAGCGGGAGGGCTCAATGAGTCGAAATCTGCTGTTGATTTGGATAAATCGAAGTTTGGATTCCGCAATGGCGGTGCAAACTCAACGTTGATCGATGGAGGAGCCAAATGTGAAGCTTGACCAATGT
Organism: Penicillium italicum; assembly: GCA_002116305.1. Lineage (NCBI taxonomy): Eukaryota > Fungi > Ascomycota > Eurotiomycetes > Eurotiales > Aspergillaceae > Penicillium > Penicillium italicum. The sequence goes on along the minus strand of LWEC01000327.1, from coordinate 53,389 downwards.
CACCCGGAATATTGTTCAATTGTCCCATGTTCATCATGTCCTCCTGGGCCATTCCGTACATCTCTGTCGGTGCCGAGGGGAACTGAGTGAGATACGAATTATTCGGCACCATCTCACCCCCCAGCTGTGGCATCAACCGCGGAGAGATATACGGGCTGTGGAGGGGGCTGATCACCTGCTGATGCTGCTCTGACAACGTGAATGATTCCATGCCTAGGCCATTTTCATAAAGACTTGGATCACTTTGGGGAGCCAAAGAAGGCGACGCATTGTTCTCAATGCCATCGAATTCGTGCTGAGACAAGTAGGGGGAGTGGTTGGCCGACGATACCTCAGATACTTCAGATGGTGCACGTCGATGGCCCTGGAAAGAAACATTATTCATAACCGACTGCCAGTCAGGACCTGACTGGGCGGTCAAATACGCCGCAGTAGCCGGGTCAAGGGAAGTGTGTCGTGAATGCTGAGGGGTATAGTATGCACTCGGTGTGGATCCTGGAGGGGACATGGGGCCAGGCGAGGAAAGCTGCTGATCCTGCGATGATGGATGCGAAGAAACTGATGGATTAGAGATGGGGCTGACCAGATCAGCGGGGTTGATAGCTTGGTTGATTGACTGGCGCTGGTGCATTTGCGGGTCTAGCAACAAGGAAGAATCGTACTCGGGAGTCGAAGCGCTGTTGGGGCTGTGATTCTGGTAGAGAGAAAAGTCCAATTCTGTGTGATTCGAGTTGAGCATATTGGAGAAGTTTTCGTCGGCCTGCATCGATCCGAGTCCCGTCGAAGAGTGCTCGAGCTGATTGACCAGGCTTGTCTCGAATGACTGTGATATCGGAATGTTGTTGGTATTGATGGTTGGAGCATAGCTCTGGTCCGTCGGCGATAATGTCTGTGTCGAGGGCGCCCCAGTAAGGTAGCTTGGGTACCCATATGCTTCAGCGCCACAGATGCTCCCGTCGGGGTTGTGAAAGGAGGGGGTTGTCGAATAAGCCGCCATGGAGGGGTCAACTCCTAATCCACCTGAGTTGGGGTCGTGATATTGTTGGCCGTGCGGCGAAGGGCTCACGCTCCGATGCTTGGTATCCCCCGGGCAATAGACCGTGGCATGGTTCTGGTCATGCGAGGCCATATTTCCGAATGCGCGCGGGCGAGGGCTCTTTCACGAGCGCCAAGCTGGAGCCGTGATCAGGGATGAGGAACGGAGTAGAAATCGGATGTGGCGCAAGAATTTCGCGACGGACGCAGGCTAGACGGGCAAATCTGTCAGGGTCGTGGACGCCTGAAGATGTAGGGAGAATGGTGTCTGACGATATGGTGGGATGTCATTCGCAAGTGTCCAGGATCGGGTCCGATACGCGAAAAAGAGCCTCTGAGCTAGTTGTCAGCGGTCGCCAAACTGCCTCGTCATCCCCGAGAGCAATGATACCTTGAATTTGACAAGAGGTCCGCAATGAGAGAGTAAATGGGGGAGGAGTTCAAGGTTCGGCGTTTTCACGTGCACAAGGCGGTCTAGGTTAAACACGTCTGTGTATAGCAACTCGTGTGTTGTCCATACGAAGTTGACTTTGTTATGGGGATTATTAATTTAATATATGATCCATGGATGTTCCCATAAAATTCCCCTGTGGGTGCCCTAAGTGCAAAGAAATAGAGAAAGAGTTCCCACCTTCTTCTATTGCTCCGTACAAGTTCCTGCAAAAGAACCCCAAACGGGTCTCTCCCCACATTGGCATTATCAGTGTCCACTCTGATAACAGATAGCCGAACACTGACTACATGTATTTTCACATATGCATCTACACATTCTTAGAGGTTCAATTGAAGGAAAAAAAGCGCTGCCTGTTGAATCTACAGTTAGGCCGTGAAGTACTCCGTACTTCATCTCCCAAAGTGGAGGGCCTCAACGCTAAAGAGAACTTGGCCTTGGCTTTTTGCACAGCCACCCAGCTGAGGCCCATGGGCGCTAGTCCTATTTGGGTAAGGTATAAGCTATCGGCCAAGGCACACTTCAACAGTCTGCCTTGTCTATACTTTGTACTTTGAGATGTTTCCTGGTTGTTGCCTAACTTTATAGTACATATCTAGTATATAATTCGAGCTATCAAATCAGGTGACAGGGCTAAGCCCTGTACACTTCATCACTGAGATGAGATATTGACATCTACAGGCTACCCAATGTATTCAGACTAGCCCTGGCCTGATCATTCGACCAAGCAAAGAACAAGTTATCATCGCAACTGCTTCCAAGTCCCGCATTATCAACCCAAGCAGGTTCCCAGTAATAAACGCCCAACCCACCAACAGACTTCACAACGTCACCAAGTCTCTGAAGGAAAGTCTGCTGCCCAGCAACCGAAAATGGAATATCCTTGAGATCCGACGGGAACGCAGTCTCAGGATTGGGACAAGCAAACGGCCAGTTCGTCTCAACAACCAGCGTTTCCTTCTTGTACGTCGAGTGCAGGTTCGTAAGACTCGTCTTTAGCGAAGCGAGCGTCGCATCCGCAGAGAAGAACGGGTAATAAGAGACGCCAATGTAGTCAAAGTCCGTGGAGAGGAGCGCAGACCCAGGTGCCAGAACTTGATCATAGAACCACGACTGAGAGCCCCAGTCCCAGCCGTTGTCGAGGTGGATCAAGATCTTGGGAGTGGTTGCCAGCTTGGAATCTTTCACACCCCACGCAGCGGAGTGCAGAATCCGTGCGATGTTGCTGTAGCTGCTTGTTCCGCCCAGGGGCCATAGCAGACCGCTGCGGATTTCGTTGCCGATGGAGACGATCTCTACATCGAGGTTGTTGGCCGCAAACGTGTTGCACACGTTCAGGGTGTAGTCGTACACTTGTCCGGCCAGAACTCCAATGTCCGTGGTGGACCAGCCCGAGGGAGTGGCCTAAAGAAGCAAGTAGGTCAGTCATTAGACCAAGCAACCCGAGTAGGGAATGTTTATTTTCTTACCTGTGCTTTTGGGTCCGCCCATGTGTCACTGTAATGCAAGTCGAGATACGAGCTCATACCCTGCGCCTGTACCCTCTTCGCCAGCTTAATGTTATAGTCCAGGTCATACGATCCACCACTAGGATTCACCCAGAAACGCTGGCGAACAGAGTTGACGCCGCTGGCCGAAAGAATAGTCTCTAGCTTTTCCGATGTGCCAGCGAGGTTCTTGTAAGAGATGCCTTTACCTTCCTCGATGAGAAGGGAAGAGATATCCGCGCCTCTGTAGTTTAATGTGGCGGATGTTGAGGCAAAGAGATGAGCGGCAGCTAGAAAGAGGTAGGGAAGCATGATGGGCAACCACTTCTTAGAGCCGAACGAAGTCAATTTAGATCAATGGCTCTGTGAAGCGGAGGGGACCTATTGAATTTCGCTTTCGTTCTATTTGCTTTCTTATATACTTAGCATCTTCCTAGTGTGTAGCCTAGAGTATGGTATCAAATTTTTCCGAAGATAATCCCCATTACATTTTTGTACATGACTCGAAGGAGAAAATGGTTCGGAGTGAACACTGTTAGCCTTTTTTGGCTTAGTTTCCGGGGATGAAATGATGAAATAGGTGGTGAGACACGGGAAAACTAGATTAGTTGTGGTCTCTATGCATACTTAGACCTTGAAGACTCAAATGCTGTGGTAAAATTTATAGTCCTTTGATATTATCATTGGTGGAAGTACGAAGTACATGGCTTGGATTTCAAGGTGAGACAAGGGGCATATAATCCCACGCGGAGCTCCCATTGGAGGAATTGATAGAATTGTCCGGTCCATGACGAAGTATGGCATGCATTAGTCTACGACATGGATTCCGTCTATGTTGTAAAATGTATGGGAAACAGGTTGATCTCATGGGGAGGGATGAATCCCCCAAATATTTCATTTCTTCATCACACGCTAGACGTCTCGCCTCCCAGCATCATATATCAGTCATGTCGCAATTGCTCAAATTTCCCTAAGAGACACACTCTGTAGGTCCTCGAAGATCAAGGAATCCAAAAGATGGCCCCAAAAACCAACCTTCCGGTTTCGACAAAGGGAACATTACATACAATTAAAAAAAAAAACAGCGATCTGGCCCCTCATCCATGCATAAGACCAAGAGAGAAGGACAAAAGAAAAAAGAAAAAGAAACCCCTGAATTGCACTGCGAGATTATCTGCCCTCCATTTTCATAGTCACAGACACTGAACTCAACAGAACAGAATAGAAACAGATATGCAGACGGGGCCAGTCGGAGGGCACTGGGGAATTCTTCGCAAGGAGGCACCGATGGATGCACAAGCGAGTTCGTGTATATGTACAGACCATGTAGAATGTATGGAACAATTTCTAGGAACAATTTCCAGATATCAGCCTGCCGGGAACCGGAATGGAAAAGAGAATCGAGAAGAAATTTGGTGATATACAACAACTTCACTAGGTATAGGTAGGAAGCGTCGAGAGATGGAAAAAGTGCTGGTAGATAGTATAATTGTTGTAAAGGTGGTGTGGTAGGCGGATCAAATTTAGAGAGGTGGACTGGACTGGACTGATCGGGACCGGCCACATTTCAGTCCAATAGCTAGGACGGAATATTTGATGCCGCAGACTTGGGAGGCGGCTTACGTTTACCAATCACAAGGCCTTCATCTTCCGACTCATCCTCGTCCTCGTCATCGCAGTAGTACCTCGACTCATCCTCTTCGGACGACCGGGGTGAGTTCGGACGAGGGGGTTTGAGTGTCTCTCCAGTTCGGAGCATTGAGGGTACTTCGTCCAAGTCATCGCCCTTGACCGAGTAACCATCGCCGGAGAGAGACGATGCGTTTGAGACGACCGACGGAATGCTGGGGTGGGAAGCACTCTGGGACATGCCACTGGTGAAGTCATCGGCAGAAGAGGAGGAGATAGTGGCCGAGGTGGAAGCGGCCAGCCCACTGTTGGTGTTGTCGGGACATCCTTGGTTGGTGGGTAAATTGATGGGCGGCAGGAGGAGCGATTCAGTAGAATACATCGCATAATCAACTCTCAAGGTACCGCCTTCATTTGCCTCGATGTCGCTCCGTCTGCGGCGCAGGAGTGCATCCCTTGTGAGGTTGAGAGATTCTGCAGGTGATGCATCTTCGAGTTGCGAAGATCGCTTGCACCGGTTTGCGTGACTAGGGGCCACCTGCTCGGCAGAAGGATGTTCCTCCTCATGCCACAGGCCGGGGGTGCGCACTTGACCACGGGCAGATGCATTGCTGACAGCGATGCTAGGCTCAGCAGAGCGACGTTCTCCATCCCCATGTAGAGATCCTGACTCGCCAGACGGAGAAGTGCGCCGACTGCGACTGCCTCGTGATGCCCGTCGAGTAGCTCCGCTGAAAAGACTACCAAGGTTTGTCGGTCCTAGGGCCTCGATGATGGAAAATGGCCGAACAGTCAATGGGACATCGAAACTGGATGGCTTGACCGTCTTTGAGGATTCTGTTGTAGACATTGAGGACTTCGCGCGACGAGGAGGACCAGGTCGGGGAGTCACGGGAGGAGGTGGAGTGGCAATCTTGGTCGCAGCAGCAAGTTTTGCTGAAGCCGGTTGCACGGCATCGAAATAAGATGCCCAATCGCCTTCGTCCACCGGGCTTGCAGTAACGCTCTGGGCGAGCGGGTGTCCTTGATTGCCAAATTTGAGCGGCCGTAACAATTCCTCGTCCCCTCGCAAACTGGACCGACGACTGTCGCGTGAGGTTCTCCCGAATGTGCTGTTACCTGAGGCAGAGGACAGAGTTTCGGTAGACGGTGTCGTGCTCGATGTGCGCTTCCGGTGTTCCTTGTCCTTCGACCGACTGCTCCCGAACCATTTGGCAACATTAGACCGAACCCGTTGAATGAATGGGACTTTGCTGACAGCGCTTGTAACTTCTTCATTGGAGACCTCAATTCGCTTACCCTTGCTCTGGTAGCCAGGGTCAGTCTCCTCGATCCAAATTCGAGGGTTGGGAAGACCATGGAGTGTCCAAGGGTGGTGTTTAATCTCTTTCAAGGTGATTCTCTTGACCGGGTCTTTGGTTAACAGACGCATGAGCAGATCGTATAGCTCATCGTCGATGTCCTCATAGACGAGCTCATCATCATTTCTCAGGTTCCACTGATTGGAGTCGGACGCTTCATCCATCACGGGCACAAGGCGCTTCCGTGGAATGAAGACTTCCTTCTTAACGATGGTCTGGAACATGCTATACCCATCATCCGAAACGAACGGTAGGCGACCAAAGATCATTCCATACAATGTGACACCGAGCGACCAAACGTCGACCGCACCAGTAATCTTGGGGATCGACCCAATGGTTTCCACAAAGTCATCGCCGGTATAACATAATTCGGGGGCATAAAAAGCTGGAGTACCAACGGTCTTGGACAACTCACGGGCATCGTCCAACTCTGTCGCATCAGTCTCGCCCACCTGTTCTTCTTCCTCGTCCCGCATTGGGCGTCCCAGATAGGAAACACCGAAATCAGAGATTTTCACCCGGTGATTGCTAGTGACGAGTAAATTGGCTGGCTTGATATCCCGGTGGATAATACCCTGGTAGTGGAGGTACTCTAAGCCAAGAACCGAGTCCCGGAATGCGCTGCGGGTTTCAGCGATAGTCAGACAAGGAACGAATGCCATGTCATCGCCCTCTGCAGACCACTCAGGTTCAGAGGGTGCGTAACCAAAGCTACTAGAGGCTGTGCTAGAACGTCGTTCGAATGGGTAATCCGAATAGGCGCCGTACATGCTGCCCTCAACGGCAGCCAGAGACTGGTCCTGGGTGAAGGATGGGCTTGAGTCATCTGTTACTGCAATAGAACGGCTAGATGATCTCCTGATGGGAAGACCGCCCTCGTCATCCTCCTCCTCGGAAGATTCCGCACCGTGTTCCAGACTCCAAGCGGGGATCGGCCCTTGCTGGGCATCAGCAGCCTGTGCTTCAATCCGCTCGCGAGCCCTTTCCCGTTGCCGCCGCAGGTGCTGAGCAGTTCGAATGAATTGGTGGCTCTCTTCCAGGAACGCGGGGGTGTCTGGTATTCCATTCTTTTCCCGCTCAAGGCGTAGCTTGTCGACGTGGACAATTTCTCGTAGACCCTTCTTGCGCCAGACAATCTCGCCATTTTCAACATACTCCAGCACAATGTACACCTTTTGTCGATTTGGGTCGTCGATGACTTCGAGCAGGCTGACCACATTTGGATGCCGCGCCTTCTTCAGAATAGCCACCTCCTTCTTTACTTTGTCTTCTGGATTACCCAACTTGCCCAACCGACGGCGAGTGGAGTACCGCTGGACAATCTTGATAGCAACTTTCTGTTTAGTCGCAACATGCTGGCCTAGTTTCACTTTGCCATGCTCACCCCGTCCAAGCTCTTCGAGGATCTCATACTGGTTGATGGTTTTGTTTCCTGTAATTATGTCGCGATCAACTTCGGCGGTGTGTGTTTCTTTCGGTGGCTGAAGATGTGACGGATGGAGAAGTGAACTTCCCATCGAGATGTCATCGTCAGACGCGGTTGGCGTTCCCATGCGAGAGTGTCTCATGGAGAAAAGCCCCGGGCTCGATAGCGGAGTGTTGCCCGCAGTACGAATACCCCGGGCATAGGAGTGTCTGGGTAGCGGATCTGGTTCTATGTGGTGGGGTGGTTGCCAGGTGGGATGCACCTGGGACTGGAGGGAGGCATAGGATTGATCGGGGTAAACTGGTAATTGATGATCCGAGTGTCTCGAGGTGCGTCGAGTGCTCCTTCCAATGCTTCCACTTTCCGATCGGACATCGACCACGATACCTTCGTTGAGGGCTTGTAGGGAACTCGACGACGAGCGATTCGAGGGGGTCCGACCACCGTACAGGCCGGGGAAGGCCTGGCGGAAGGTCGCAGCGGCTTCCGACACATCGGTGATAATGGATTGTTCCGCGGATGATTTGGATGGGGGACGAGACTCGGGTTCGTTCGACGCACATGGTAGTTGCGATGAGTCGTCGGACCGGCTGAGATTCCTCTTGTGATTTTTTGAGACATGACCATTCCGAGCCAGCTGATCCGGATCCTCCAGACCAGCTTGCGAGGACCGAATTTCCGTCATATTCCCTTCTTCCTTCTTAGATGATATTATTTCAAAGGGAGGGGGCCGAAGCAGCTGTGCCGAGAGTGCAGTTGAGCATCCTAGTTGAACATCCTCCAATTCGACACTTTATTTTTTTGAGGGGGGTTTCCGTAATAACTGGTTCAAGGTGAACTAACAAAAAGCTCTGTTGGCACGCACGAACAGGTCGGCATTACTTTCGTGAAATCAACAGGGATGGCGACAACTGAGCAACGGAAACCGTGTACCGGACAGCGGGTTGTCGCCTTAGGGGGGAAGGACACGAGGTAGACCTGCTACTGCACGAGGATTTGGACGATCCCACATCCACACGTGGGGGTTTGAGTCAAAAAAAAGGAGTGCCGTTGCAACAGATGCTATAAATAATTTGGGGTTAGGCTCATTCGGATGGCCAATTCTCGGGGAGGGAGGTGGGGTAGGAAGTAGGGAGATCGGAATCAATCAAGAATTTAAAGATCCGAAAGCAAATGTGCAAAGGAAAGGCAAGACAGCCAAGTAGCTGTAAGAATTAAAAAAAAGGAAAGAGAAAGAGATGGAGAGATCGAGACAAGAGGAGAGAGTTGAAGAGTCGAAGGGGGGGAGGTTGGGTGGATAATAGGGCAGAGCGATGATCGGGATGCCAAGAAGCCAAATTATTTTACCAATGACAGACCCAAATAGCAGATTGAAAATAAGTTAAAAAAGAAATTGGAGCTAGAAGTGTCTAATTGATTTACCTTGGAACTTATTGATATCAAATTTCGGGTTTTACCTATACCTAGTGGGGCTGTCAGCTCTGAGATTCCGGGCTGTTTGCAGATTAATCTAACATCTTTTCTATGGGCATTCCTATAGACTACGGAGTACCATACTGTTTAGTAAAGTAGATTATACATGTAGTTTTACTTAGGTATATAGTTACATTCTTTCCCGGTGGCAGATTTGCCAGGTCTTTACGTCGAGGACTTATCCGTGGACAACATAGAGGCATTGACTCCTATGACAGATTGCAGCAAGTAGCACTGGAGGCAATAGACCTAAACTAGAAGTCATCGTGAGAATGCCCAAGAAAATGGCCGACCATGGTTGCCCAACGTATGATGATTCTTATTTTTCTCATTTTCCTGGAACCCGATGTCTTCGGCTCCGACACTGAGGTTCATCGTAGAGACCATGTTACTCCAGCCCTGGCTATATATCATTTTGCCTCCAATCGCCTTTCCGCTCAGCTCGGCACCTTCGAACTTCTGCCCGATCCGCTGGGCCCCAATACCGGAAACTGTATTATGGTGGTTTCCCCCGTACTACGTATGCCTTTTCCTGTTTTTTTTTTTTTTTGTAGTTCGTCCCAACCGGCTGATGGTAGTAAAAGGTAAAACTGTGTCCATGGATGGACCTTCCGCTCTTTTCGGCTTGGATACTCCGTACACTTCGACTTTATTGTACACATATATAGCTAATGTGTATATATATATGCTGATACAATAAACTGTAACACTATATAGTACTATCATACTACAGAATGCTCCCAGTGTCCTGGTAGGTCCTGCATGAAGCTCCTTTAGGGAAACCTCGGAATACTAAGAAAATACGGGGTCCGTGCGTCAATGTATCAGTGCGCTATACTCGACGTCATATAGGGGTCTGGCCCCCTAATTAGCCTTCTTTTCTCTTTTAGTATGAGCATCAAGTTTTTCAACCGGACTAGGGATATCATCTTGGCACTTTGATATGTCCGGATTAATACTGTGATTGACAGTCGTGTTTTCGTGTGTGTAAATCTGATTGATCGGTAATTTGATGACTTGTATTGTCTGCATGAAGATATTCCACAACTCCTATTAGTCTGCACGAGGATCAGACATGTCCAGCGATGAGACCCTATTCTCCGCTCAAATCATCCCCACAACTTACGGTGCGGGGGATCACTCGATCGACAGGGTGAAAAAAAGGGGCGAAACAGACTAGACAACGATGGCCGCGGGGGTTTAATGAGTATACCTCGTAGTCTACCTACCGCAGACGCTACTCAATCGAATAGTATATTAGCCTGTTCATGGGAGGTACATTGATATACGCGGAGTACCCATCCTCATTTCAGGAAATGGCGGAGTAGATTAGAGCAGACACCCTTGTTGTCGCATGTGAGAGATGGCTGAGCAATGGTGATATCCCGCATTCTAAGCCATAATAGTCATCTTATAGTACAGGGTAGAGCGTGCAGAACGCTAAGTACTATTATAATTATGCTACAGTTTGCCCCGCGCAGTGGACGTTCGGCCCTAAATATCCGAGACAACACGCTCTGCAACCATTCTCGGCGCCGAAGCATGCGATTCCAAACCAATCTAATCCTATAAAAGATCAAGAGGCAGGAGCATCATGGGTAATTGGGTGGTTGGCTATGCCTCGACCGTTTCAACAGAACAATAATCTTATTCTGCATGACATCCTGTCTTTATTCAATTTCTATTACACATCCAGGTTCCGATCATTCGATTTTCTCCAAGACGCATGTACCTACAGTCCCCGAGCGCCACACCCCAAAAGCGATCAAAGCACACGAAGACGAGTATGGCCTCTGCTCACCAGGCGCAACCCTATTCCAAATTTCACATCTCTCATCCAGTTTGGGATAATCGCTCGTGTTGATCCTGCTGTATGACGAGAGGGGCAAGAGAGTTTTTTTCGCTTTTCTGTCGTTGATTACTCCCGGTCGACCGGGCATGTGCCATGCACTAGTCCCTTATTACTCTGTGTTAACATCGAGCTGGATTTGCAATTTGGCTGTGCTGAATACCGGACATAGATACCCGTGGACTAAGCGCCATTGGGAATGGTGTTTGTGCGCAGGCACGGTGTGATGTGGTTGGATTTAGATTATTGTACTCCGTTGATACCCACCTACTCCGTGATAGTTTTGATTTTGGAGTAATTGGAGTAAGCATCAAAGTTTGTTTGGTAATAAACAAAACCAAACTGGAATAGCCCTGTTAATCCCTCTGAGTTCCTGAGTTCCACATGTGATTATGTACAAGTCCACAAGTGGCGATTCTCTTGTCTTGGAAACCCGTTTATAGTCCAGATGAAGGCAAAGTGCACGATCACATAGTGTCGGATATTTGCCTATTATTGTCGAACCAAGCTAAACCACCTGTTTACCGATCTAATTTATTCGCAAAGATCGACTGACTCGAGTCGACTAGCTTTTCCATTTATGTTTGCTTTTTCCCTTCACTTCTCGTACTCCTGAGACTCGGCACCCCCAAAAGCCGGTGACTGACGATGGTAGCCGCTGAGCCCAGGTAGTCGCTTCGAGCATTCCTCCATGCACGGGTCCCGTTCTGGGTGCCTCCAACCTCCAATAAGTGGGATAGTTATGTACCTACGCCACTAGCTCCATCGGGACTATGGAAAAAAGTCTACGCTTGTAGTGGGCATCCCGTTTGCAGCCAGACATATAGGTACTCCGTGCTCACACTTGACCTATTTATTTCTAGTTCTCTCAATAAAAGTAGCGCCCGACAGTCCATTTTTTTCACATGCGAACTTGCTAGAGGAAAAGGCCTGCCAACATCAGGCGGGTCGGGAAGTCTGGTGCCACGGTGCATGCCGTGTTGAAGTGTTGAGGTCCAAGATGCTCTTTTTCAAGAGGAAATCGCAATATATCTAGCAGTCTGTACTGGGGTTTAGCTAAGCGTTATGACTTGCGTGATTGGAGTGCCGCCACTTTGCGAGGGCGCTCGGTATTCTATCCATGGGCAGCACAGGGCGATTGCTCCTAGGGTCACTTACTTTACTTAATCAGTAGTCAGATGATCTATCCAGGGGCACTCAGTGAGCGCTCAGGTCATGCTTGCCTAGTCATCTGCCCGCTAGGATCAAACAATCCATCCTAGAGTGATGGAATTACTAAAACAAGAACCGGTATTGCGTACACAGGTGACTTGATAGATTAAGGGTTTTGGTTGATGCATGACCATTGCGCAGATGACAGAAAGCTTGCCTCTGTACTCCGTATCTCAAGTACGACTTATTCCAAATAGCCCACTTATGATTCAAACGTGACGGATAGATCAGTCATCTTACGTTTTGTGGCAAGACACAAAGGAAACTACTCACATATGATATCATAGACAGTCAAGATCATATGAGCCTCTTAGCATTCTAAAAATGTGATACGACTCCCATTACATCCATTAGACGTAAGATCTATCTATCACTTTCGGGTTAGGATCCTGGCAAACAACGTATATTCCATAGCTACAATACATACATCTTCTTCAAGGCAGTATGATATAGTGCATAGATAGGCAAATCACTCCGTTTACCTGTTATTACATCTACGCCTGTTATAAGGAGGCCACAGCCTGCTGAAGTTGCCGCCGTGAGTCTCCCTTTCCATGACCACAATGACTTTTGCCCTTTGTTCATCAAAAACCTCTCCTGTTAGTCAATTCGTGTTACGCCTTGCTCAGAGACGTGGAATTGCGACATCTATCGCCATGACACCCCGTATCATCGACACAATCAAAAAGGATCACCGGGAGATCGAATCCTATTATGGCAAAATCATTACCTCCAAAGATGAGGATGAACAGACCCGCTTCCAGAATCTGTTTACCTGGGAACTAGCTCGACACTCTATTGGAGAAGAGCTCATTGTTTATCCTCTCTTTGAAAAACTGCTCTCCGATGGTGTAGCAATGGCCAATAAAGACCGCGATCAGCATCTGGAAGTAAGTCAAGCTCCTCTACTACCTGGGTACCTATCATGGTGCTGACATGCGGTTATGGGTCTAGGTTAAAAAGCAACTGAAGGCGTTCCAAAACATGACACCTTCAAATACGCAGTTTGTTCCTGCTATTAGAGAGCTGATGGAGAACCTTGCCGAGCATATCAAAGAAGAAGAGAGTTATGATTTGCCTAAACTGGAGGAAGCCTTGTCTCAAGAGGATAGTGAGGGCTATTCTAAGAGCTTTGGCCGAACGAAGATGTTCGTCCCTTCGCGTTCTCACCCTAGTGCACCAGAGAAGCCTCCGTACGAGACAGCTGTGGGATTGTTAGCAGCCCCGATTGATCATCTCGCTGACCTCTTCCGTAAGTGGCCTGATACTTCGGGGATGCCTAATCCATCTACAAAATAAAATTCATTGATATGAGCCTTGCAGGCTGTATTTGTTTATTTGGATTATTTGCTGGACATTGTATACCGAGAATGCGTTTTCAACAACGATCGTGTATTTTATGAGTAATAACTTTGGATTGAGGCTATGATCTATTTACAGTCCACAACTACGCCGACGACGTGACGAAAATTGACATAGACACCAACCTTTAAATGTCGGTCTTTGGGTCTGGGCTCTTGCCTTCCTTCGGTTAAATTCTATGATTCTAAGTCAACCTGGAAGTCGGTATCGATTTGCTTCGTGACTGGGACACCCAGACTCGTATCACTGACATTTATCGTTCAAGTTAGGGTTGCTCATTAAGTTTCCTAACTTTCATAGTGTCCTTAGATACCCTCTACATGCACATTCCTAATTGCCTTTCTACTCTATATTACTAGCAGAATACAAACAGCCTCACCGTTGATGTCCTTAATCCTGACTTCTCTCAAGTTCTGCTTGTCACTTTCTATGTTTGATGTCAGGAATTCTCCGATACTAATCTGCCTGCCATGCTAGCTTTGAAAATGTTGAACTTTTTGACTTGGTCTAGGGTTACATGTGCATATTTTGATAAAATGAAACCACAAGGAGGATCAATTCCCGTAGAGACGCGGTTTCCTTAAACGTGAAACTACGACCTGCTCTTGGGCCTAGATAAACACGAAACCAGTAGAATTTGACACCGGTATCTCCATTTCATGGCGTTGGCGATGTTCCTTGAAACACCCCGGGACGGATCATATTGAGGCGATGGGCAAGTTTTCAGTGGGGGCAAAACATAGCAAACTGGGGTTGAAGAGACGTCAAGGTGACTCCATCGCATCTGGCAAAAGACACCTCGTGGCGTTACATGTATAAATATGCAGCGAATTCAGCCTAGAATCATACACTCCAAACCGTCTGCAATTACATACTACTGCTCTGTACATATTACTATCACAATGGTCGACAACCCCAACCCCGGTAATTTCCACAACCGACCTCACGAAGAGGTCGAGAATATTGCTCGAAAGGGTGGGCAATCTAGCCACCACAGTGGATTTGCTTCTATGGATACCAAAAAGCAGGTTAGTAACCACAGTTTTCCATTATAATATTTTAGTGCAATACAAGAAACTCACCAGTCTCTTTGAAGAGGGAAATTGCCTCGAAAGGCGGCCACGCTTCACGTGGAAAATTCGAGCCAGGAAGCCCGAGAGCCAAAGAAGCAGGCCGGAAAGGAGGTCGATCTGCCCATCAGCCCGAGGAATAAAGGTGATGACTTTTATCGCGTGGCAGGGGCTTCGCCGCGGCTGGCAAGCTGCTATCCCTATCCTTTGGTTGTACGGTGAAACGAATAAAATGAACAAATGAACTTTCAATCTTAGGATTATGAGACAAGGCATCCTTGCCTGTTCCTTGGAGTGGTACATTCGTTTACAACGTCCGCTTCACTGGTTAACTTTTCTATCGCCCTAGTCTCCGCACGTACCATATCTAGTTTTCGTCTTGTAGCTCCTATTCTGTTGACTAACCTTTTTCCTAATGGCTTGATATAGTAGAATGATAAACAAGCACTTGCTATTCACTTCAATAGGAGTAAATTGACCATTTCTTCAAAATCTACGGTTAAGATTGAATTTATGTTATGCTCTGAGACACATCTTAAGATTTACCCGCTGTCTTCAAGGGCCCACATGTGGAATGAGCACGTCAAAAGGATATGATGCAAGTCAAGTTTGAGGAATTAAACAAATTAAAGTAAATTAAACAAATCAAGTTTAATGCAGTTTAATGCTACTGCCTGATGTAGATGGCTTGAGATGTACTATGCGTTGCATAGGGAATACTTGTTCAACTTGTTCAACTTGGTTAGTGCACCCTCAAAACATGAAAAACACGCAATCACCCACCGTTGCTGGGCAACGAGGGTGATTCCACGTCAACCTAACTCTCGGTAATCCATAAAAGTTCCCTCTTTCTTTGTTTAGGAAGCAAATAAAGTCGGATTAAGGATGGTGACTTCTTGGTACACTTGATGATTGGTCTGATAATATAGAGAGGCGAGGCCCAGCTGTGATCGTAAACAAGTTTGCTAAACCTCTACAATGTTACCCCTTCAATATCTCTTTGCCTTTTCACTTCTTCTTTGATGTTGACGTGAACACCTGTCAAATTTAATACACTGCACTGTCCGAAAATAGATCTTCGCGTGGCACGCCATGCTCGCCGATCCTGGAATGTGTCCCTGCTTCTGATTGTTGCAGATAACAGTATGAAGCACCAAAAGGCAAAGGTATTCCTGCTTGCGCTTCTTGCGCTAGTTGGCTCCTCTACTGCAATCCCATACATCCCATCCTCTGTCTTTCTTTCCCCGCAACACAATGACTCCCTCGCGTACATTATCCGACCAAGCTCCACTGGTCAAACCGAGTTCGTCTCCCTCAACCTATCCAGCAGTATCGATGCCGAGAATCTATCATATCAAACTCTGCTGAAGAGTACGCCGTTTGAAAGCTCTGATCAGAACTCGAGTTTTGTCGCTGCCATCAATGAACAAGGGCTCATCACGGTTTACTCGGGCAACTGCCACAGCGCATCCGATAACCCGGTACTATGGAGGTTCCACCCAAACAGCAAAAGCCCAGTCGGCAATGGGACTTGGGATAGACTGCCAGTCATCACCAGCGACGCAGGAACTGCAGTAAACTATCTGGCGGCGGGGTTCACGTATTCGGCATCCCACCACGAAGATGAGAGCTCCATGTACGCTTTTGGTGGGATGTGTCCATTCGCGAACAGCACGGACGGAACATGGGTCTCAGCAGCCAACTACTCCCAGTCGACGGTCGTGCTAGGGCCGAGTCCCTACTACAACACCAAGTTCACCGCTGCCATTACTGGCAAGCGCGCACCACCCATCGCGGAAGCTGGAATGGCCGTCGTGCCGCTTCAGCCTACCTATGCTACCGATTCTACGGGGAAACAACAGGACTTTTTGTTTGTCGGTGGTCATACCAGCCAGGCGTTTCTTAACATGTCGCAACTTGCCATTTTCTCGTTGCCGCAGCAAAGCTGGAGCTTTGTTTCTGCAACCTCGAACTCGACGTCAAAGACTGAGCTGACTGTTCGGGATACGGTTTCTATCGAGCCTCGCTCCGGTCACACTGCTGTTCTCTCGGAAGATGGCAGTAAAGTGTATGTATTTGGAGGTTGGGTGGGCGATATGGCTGTCCCCGCTGAGCCGCAGTTTGCAGTTCTGGATCTGGCAGAAGGCTTTGGCGGAGCCACCGAATGGATCTGGACCGTACCCTCTTTTGAAGGATTGGGGATTTCCAAGGGTGCTGGCATCTTTGGACATGGAGCGGCAATGCTCCCTGGGGGGGTGATGATGATTTCTGGGGGCTACCAAATTCCGAAACCATCCTCGAAACGGGCCTCAGCCACTGCACAGTCCAACTCGCAGGTCTATCTCTACAATGTGACCTCAAGCAGTTGGGTCACCTCTTACCGCAATCCCGCAGCCAGTTCGTCGAATGATTCCTCCACTTCCCACAAGCTTTCATCATCCCAAAAGGCCGGCTTAGGGGTTGGACTGGGCATCGGATGCCCCGCTGCTATGGCCATTGTTTTGTGTGGATGGAACTACCACCGAAAGCGCCGCGTCAAGAGCAAGCGAGACTCGCAGCTACGGGAACTTGCTTTGGGGGCAGAACGAGCTCACTTTTGGGGTCGAGATTGTCCAACTCAAGCAAGCAGTATTCGGAGTTCTGGAATCAGCGAAAAAAGGGATGCCCCCATGTATCCTTGGTCGGCGAATCGCAGCCAAACGGCACGACCCAACTGGAAAGGCCAGGGCGAAGGCACGGGGGAGAGGACTGGGCTGCTTGTGGACCCTGCTAGTCCAGTCAAGAACAACCGACCCCCTGTGATGCCTCCGGTGAACAAGAGGCCATTCTCATATCGAAACAGTGATTACCGGCGCAGTGATACTACTGGTGATATTCACCCTATTGATGAACGCGAGGAAGATGAAGCGATCTTCCGAGAACATCTCATGGCGACGATCCCAGCTGAAACAGGATCCATGGTCAAGACAACGGAGCCCGAAGACCCCTTCTCAGATACCCCCTACGCAACTCCCCGGAGCACCATCTTCGGCGTTGGCCTAGGTCCTTTCTACAGCCGGCGAAAGGATATTGGATCCGTGGATGTCGAGTCCCCGACAAAAAGTGAAAACACAGGTACCAACCTGTCAGACCACTCAACGTTCTCCTTTGCGTCCTCTCAGCCCGTGGGCAAGGTCAACCAAGCACGAGGCATCCTCGTCGATCGACCTCTGAGCTGGGGCAGTGGGCGCCAGTCACTAGAATACCTCGCCTCCACCTCAATGAACAGTGACCCAGAGGGCGTAGCCCCCTCAGAGCAATCAGTATCGGCGGATTCTTTCTCTACAGCCCAAACAAACTTGTCCCACCACCAGTCAGAGAACGAATCCCTCCTCTTTGACGCCCTCGACCCCACCACACCCTCATCCCCCTCAAAACTGCCCCGAGAATCCAAACCCAAAGCCTCCGACTGGGTAATGAATACTATGCGCCGAGCCCTAACCATAACCCGCCGCAGCCCCGACAGCCAGCTATACTCCGATGCCAGCAGCGTTAGCACAGTGCAACACGCCTCCGGCATTGACCGTAGCAGCACGCTCGTCGGATCTGGCCATCGATCCACAGTCTCGGGCCCCAGCACGCCGCGTCGAGCAGTCAGCGCTTCGGCAGAGCTATTCCGTCGAAAGCAGGGCGCCAAAGACTGGAACGCGCACAAGCGTGTCTCAGACGATGTGTTCAACACCGCCCGGTCTACGCGCGACGATCTTTTCATTGGGGCGCCCGGATATCTGGGTAATGAAGCGGACGTCGGCGATGACGAGGAAGATGTCCATGATTGGGACCTAGAGGGTGCTGCCGAGGGCCGACGAGTTCAGACGACTTTTACTGTTCCTCGAGAGAAGCTCCGTGTCGTTAATGCTACCGCTGGCGACATTGATAACACGTCTGAACGCTCTGCTAGTTGGGGCACAGGGAACCGGAGGGTTAGTACCTAGATCTGAGATCTGGGATTTTGTTCTCTTCTCCTGTTTGTCTTGTTCTTTTATTCGTTTTACCTTCTTACTTGTCCTTTTGCATGTGCCTTTTTCTTTTTCTTTCTGTTTTTTCTTGTTCTGTGAGCCTGGTTTGGTGTCTGCATCTATGAGAGACACCTGGAGATGTGTTGTGTTGCATTGCATTGCGTCGTTTGTAAACAACTTTGGCGTTCGACATTTCGTTTGCCGTTCTCTCGCTTGGAGACTTTGGTTTTTGTCACACCGTGTTCAGTGGGTGGCTGCTGTTTACTGTCGTTTTGATATCCACAGCATATTTTGATGCCGTTCCGAGATAAGATGAGATGATTGTCCTGATGAACCGATGTTTCCCCCTTTCCTTTATGATTCTTCGCTGCAGAGTGAGCGTTTTGTTGGATTAGGTAGCGAATCCAAAATTGATCTCTTCTAGAATTTTTTGAGCCTTAAGAAGTAACTACAGTTCATATGCAATTTTGGACGCTAGGCATTTCATAGAAAACGAGGATGTAGGTCCTCCCGAAATTGGTAAATGCATGAACATGGCATCTATACAATGCTTTTGATAGACACAACCATAACCCTTTTTAATGACGCTTGCGTATAACATTTTTTTTAATATAACTTGTCAGATTTCCTCCCGTCTACGACGAAGGAGCAGTCTTCGGTGCGGTAGCAGGGTTCGTAGGAATAGTCTGAGGCTTCCGGGGAAGCAAGTTCTTGGCACCCTCACGGGCATACTGAGCCATGAGGGCGTCCATGACAACCAGCGACGACATAGCCTCCACAATGGGAACAGCACGAGGGGTAACACAAGGATCATGACGACCCTTAGCCTCCAGAACACCCTCCTGACCGTCGTAAGTAGCAGTGTTCTGCGCCTGGCCGATAGTGGCAGCGGGCTTGAACGCGACGCGGAAGTAGATGGACGCGCCGTTGGAGATACCACCCTGGATACCGCCAGAGTTGTTAGTCTTGGTAGTGAGGCGGGAGCTGCCTGCGGTCTGGTCGATGATGAAGGGGTCGTTGTGGATTGAGCCGGGGACCTCGCAGCCGCCGAAACCGGAGCCGATTTCGAAGCCCTTGGTTGCGGGGATGCTGAGCATCGCGTGGCCGAGCTTGGCTTCAAGCTTATCGAAGCAGGGCTCGCCCAGTCCAACTGGCACGTTGCGGATCACGCATGTTACGGTTCCTCCGATGCTGTCGTTGTTGTCGCGGAACTTCTCGATGACCTTGGTCATGCGCTCAGCGGCGGCGGTTTCCGGGCATCGGATGGGCGCGAAGGAGTCGACGGTTTTGCGGTCAATTGTCTCGATCAGCTTGAGGAACTCTGGGTTCGTGGAGGGGGAGGGGTGTTCGGGGGTTGGGGGGAAGAGGTGCTCGTTGCCGACGGAGGAGACGAAGGCGACGATTTCGATGTTATGCGCCAGGCTGAGGAACTTCTCGGCGATGGCACCGGCGGCGACACGGCCTGTGGGGGATTAGGTTAGCGAGAGTGATTGTTTCCGATGTGGAAGGTTACACATTACGTACCAATGGTCTCACGGGCGCTGCTGCGGCCACCGCCGCTGCTGGCCTTGACGCCGTACTTCTCGAGGTAGGTGAAGTCGGCATGGCTAGGGCGGGGGTACAGGTCCATTGTGCTGCCGCCGTAGTCCTTGGGACGCTGGTCCTCGTTGCGGACGACCATAGCAATTGGTGTGCCCAGAGTGACACCGAACTCTGTGCCTGACTGGATCTCGACTCGGTCCTTCTCGTCACGCGGGGTTGTGAGGGCGCTTTGGCCGGGACGGCGCCGGGTCATTTGGGGCTGGATGTCGGCCTCAGTGAGCTCTAGACCTGGGGGGCATCCGTCGACAATGCAGCCGACAGAGCGACAATGGGACTCGCCATAACTAAATCGTAGGTGTTAGCAACGATGTGTGTGGTGAGGGGTGAGCAACTTACGTGGTGACCCGGAAATATTGACCCCACGTCGACATGATGGGTGTTGAAAGATGGTTGCAAGGTAATGAAGAAAATGTGTATAATTTGAAAGACCCCGATATCAATAAAACAGTAGAATAGGAAAAGAGAACAAGGTTGATGGCTGACCGCAAGTAGGAAAAACGTAAATTGGAATTCGACTCATCGCTGGGATTCCTATCTGGGACTAGCGCAACCGACTATCGGCCCTCAACTTTCGTGATGCGATCAATAACTTCGTCCACCCTTGCTCCAATGATCGCCCTTCGAGGATGTTCCTCGTCTTCGGCATTTTGGACTAACCCACTGAGGCATCGTTGGATCCGCCATAACTCATCATATCCCACTCACCAATTCGCCGAGCTTGCCAGCCGTCCCTCGTCCTTGCACCAGATCTACCAATCGCTATCAACAGATCCCTACGTGAACCTTTCGATCGAGCACTTCTTACTAGAAAATGCACCGGCGGAATCTAGCATTTTGTTTCTTTATTCCAATCGACCATGTGTAGTCATTGGTCGCAACCAGAACCCATGGCTTGAGACAGATCTCCGCGCACTTCATAATGACCGCAGGAACGGCACAACGGGAGAAGACGAAGCTGCAGTATTCGTGCGTCGGCGATCAGGTGGTGGAGCTGTCTTCCACGATGAGGGCAACCTAAATTACAGCGTCATATGCCCGCGTACCTCATTTACGCGCGACAAGCATGCCGAGATGGTGGTGCGCGCACTTCATGAGGTCGGGGCTACTAATACCAGTGTCAATGAGCGGCATGATATTGTCATGGCTCGAGCAGAGGGGATGCAAAATGATCCCAACGAGCCTCTAACACGCAAGGTGTCGGGCTCTGCGTTCAAGCTCACTCGACACCGAGCTCTCCACCACGGAACCTGCTTGCTCGATTCCCCGAATATCCATGATCTTGGCCGGTACCTGCGATCATCCGCCCGCCCGTACATCCAAGCCAAGGGCGTTGAAAGCGTTCGTTCTCCGGTCGGGAATGTCTCGGCTGCGTTGGCCGACTCATTCTTTTCCATGCAGGGCGTGGTTCAGAGTGTGATCGAGCAGTTTGCTCGGCTTTACGAGGTACATCCCGATGCTGTTCTCAGGGCCCAGCGCGCTCATGCCAATGAGCCTGAAGCCTTTGCTGGAGATTCTTGGGTGGCAGGTACAGTGGGAGAAGTGCAGGGCGAGCAGGTGCCCGCCATTGGCAAGGGGATTGCCGAGTTGCGCTCGTTGGAGTGGAAGTACACCCAAACACCACGGTTCACTTTCTCAACATACCCCATCGAGGAAGACCCTCGTGAACGGCCGCAATTGCCTTCCTCACTCCCCTCAAGTACTCGTGCATTCCTCCGCCTGCAGCATGGCGCTATCGTCGAAAGCCACATCTCTGTCTCACCTGACGAGTCCACCGCATCCGACCAAGCCAGTCGCGTCCATTCAGCACTGAATGGACAGAAGCTGCACGAGATTACTTTGGCCCGTTGGACTGAGGTCCTTAAGCAGGGTCTTGGCGAAACCGAAGGAGTTGATGATGCTCTTGTGAAAGAGCTGGCCCGATTCTTGGGTGGCCTTTTGGGGGGTTAACTGACCACCTGCATTGATGCCATGCGATTCTTGGCGCGTATAGATATTGAATGCCCTTGGACCCTATGTACAATATATTACCATGATATCCTATATGACAATAGCCACATTATTAGCTGCGTTGCCTGTCCCCTTCATTGGTGGACGATAATTTTTCCACTTATCAGATCCTCACAGCCTATTTCGGACAGACTAGCCTCTTGTCACTGATGATCTCCCCACGTCACGTCGACCGGCTAAATCCAAACCCCACGCCAGCCCCAGGATTTCCCCAGGACCACGCGCAGATTCAACTGGCTGAATCGGCATTCTCACCGAATTCCGATTCGCACTAAACTGGCCTTTGGCTTTACTACATGTCGGTATAGCCACGCGAACCCCGATATCAAATGCGTATTAAGCAATTAATAGTCGGCGATTAACCCGATGTCAATATTTATAAAACATACAACCGCCCTATCGACAACAAAAAGATACTATAACAGCGCAAACTCCGCATAGCCTTCAGGCCCACAGACTTACGATGTCTATTAACGCCAACGGACGCACCCCCTCACAGGCCTTCAGCATATCCCCCTTCCTTAGCAGATCCGACCTACAAGAAGCCTGCCGTGCTATTCTTGACCCGCTAGTGCCCCTCTTTACACCAGGCAGCACACGCGTCAAAGTAGGCACGTCGACGACACGATTCGACGAAGGTGGTGCGCAGATCGAGGGCTACGCTCGCCCGCTATGGGGTCTGGCCTCGCTGCTAGGCGGCGGATATGAATACGCTGCGGCCGAGCGCTGGCGTCAGGGAATCATCAACGGGACCGATCCCGAACACCAGGAGTTCTGGGGCCATATCGAGGACATGGATCAGCGCATGGTGGAGATGTGTCCAATTGGGTTTGCGCTTACTGTTGCGCCTCATGTCTTTTGGGATCCGTTGACAGAGCAGCAGAGGGGAAATGTTGGTAGATGGCTGGCGAGTATTAATGCGCGCGAGATGCCAAATACGAACTGGTATGTTATTACTTGATCTACCCAGGGTGCACTTTTGTTGGTGTGGATTGAACAAGTCGGCTAATTGTGGCTGGGACGATTGTAGGTTGTGGTTCCGTGTCTTTGCAAACTTGGGCCTCAGAAAGAATGGCGCTGAGTACTCTTTGTCTCGTATCGAGGCTGATATGGACCATTTGGATACCTTCCATGTTGGCGGAGGATGGAGCAATGATGGACCTAAGAGTCATCATCAGATGGATTACTACTCAGGCTCATTCGCCATTCAGTTCTTGCAGCTTCTTTATTCGAATCTGGCGGGTGACTTTGATCCTGAGCGTGCTGAGTGCTATCGTCAGCGGGCACGGGAGTTTGCTAAAGACTTCGTGCACTACTTTGATCCCAACGGTACGTCTCGGGCGGGTCCTTTTGACATGATTCTTTTCCTTCTTTTAGGATGTCACTTGATGCTGACAAGAACTACTATCAAATAGGCAGTGCCATCCCGTTCGGACGCTCTATGACCTATCGGTTTGCCATGGTTGGATTTTGGGGTGCACTAGGCTTCGCAGATGTCCAGCTACCAGAACCACTGACATGGGGCGTGGTGAGGGGAATCGTCCTTCGCCATTTCCGGTGGTGGTCTACACAGCATGACATGTTCAACAACGATGGCACCTTGAGTCTCGGCTACTCCTACGCTAACATGTATCTAACGGAGAATTACAACTCCCCCGGGTCACCGTACTGGTGCTGTCTCTCGTTCACATCACTGGCACTACCGGAGACACATCCATTTTGGTCCGCAGGAGAGGAGCCTTACCCAAGTTCTTCTTTGCCCGAAGTGGTAGCACTCAAATACCCCAAACATATTGCCATCCGTCGTGGTGGACACTCATTCCTACTGTCATCTGGCCAAGCATGCCACTACCCTCTCAAAGCGACACAAGCCAAGTATGGCAAGTTCGCATACAGTTCTGCCTTTGGTTACTCCGTCCCAACTGGTGGCTATCAATTAGAGCAACATGCCCCAGACAGCATGCTTGCGTTGTCAGACGACGGCGGCGATATCTGGCAGACTAGACGGCTGGCGCTCAATGCGCGTTTCGAGGAACCTGAGCCCACTGGCCAGCCTATTCTTGTTTCTGATTGGAAACCGTGGCCTAATGTTGAGATAGAGACCATTCTCATTCCACCGACGGAGGAAACTGAGAACTGGCATCTGCGCGCTCACCATGTGCGCACTGGTCGCGCTTTACAGACCTCTGAGGGTGCCTTTGCTATTTACGGATGTCGCAGTGATAATGGTCGTACCTTGGATCCTATGACTGGGGATGATTCTGAGGGGACGATGCATGACAGCCGAAGTGGACTTGTCGTTTCATCGGCTGGGGCCGTTGGTATCGCCGAGCTCCATTCGGCTATTGACCGGGCTGGTCGTATCGTCTTGGCTGATCCGAACTCTAACATCATTCATGGACGCACGCTTTTACCGTCGCTTTCGGTGGACTTAGCAGCTGGCCAAACTTGCTGGTTTGTCTCGGCTGTTTATGCTGTGCAAGACCATCAACGGGATTGGAAGGCAGGCTGGCAGAAGAAACCAGTTATCCCAGAGTGGCTCCAAAAAAGGATGGAGAGTACATATCAAAGTTGATTTCTAGCAGACATTGCGATTTGATAGGCAGTACCAGATTTATGAACCATGGAAATATCATCGTATGGAAGGCTTTACTGTTTTGGGATTAGCCCTAAGTTTTAAGTTTCCCCGCAGTCCGGGGTAAGATCAACAAGCCAATACCTCACATTCAACCTTCCTACTGTTATCCTCTCTCTTTGCCGGCTAAAAATACCTACTCTCCCGTTATTTTTGCCACACTCAAGTCCCCGGAAAATCAGCGCATGCAAAGTACTACATACTAACGTGAAACTTTACCCCCACATGCCTCCCGCCTATCTGAGAGCTGCACGTGAATCAACCGTAAGCATCTTGGACACTTGGATCCTTGGACCAACTCCCAAACATCCTAGACATGTGAGCTGTAGTAGCTTCCTGCAGCCCGTGTCAGTCTTGCTTCGGATTCGTGGATGTTTTCATCCATCTCTCCTCGCCTTGTTTCGCGTCCTGGCTTTTGTCCCATAGGCCGCTCGGTGACCAGCCAAGACAACTGGGCTTAGGATTACACTTCCCATAGGCTTGGAGCTCGTAGTCTCTTACTATTCTTTATACCTAGATCAAATACCGTCGGCATCTTGAATTTAGCTTCGTCGTGAGCTGGTATCAGAAAACTACTTTAAAGTGGCCACTCCCCTTCTCAACTGGAGCTATTGCAATCATCTTGATTAACCCCTTTTGCTACTATCAAAGATGTCGTGGCTCCTAAAGAAGATCGTTCACAATGAGGCGATGAGAGAGGATCCTAAGGAGATCTATGGATGGAGAGTCTTTATGCTTGCCTGTTCGGTCAGTCTCTCCTTAGCGGTGGCAATGACAATAATGCTAGAATTACAGAGCTAATAGTACCCAGGCATGTTTTGGTGGAATGCTTTTTGGCATGGACTCCGGTATTATTGGCGGAGTTCTAACTATGCCAGGATTCAAGAAGTTATTATTTTCTCTTTGTTCCCTGGAGTCTAGCTATTCTAACCAGTGTCATTTTTGTAGGACATACGGCCTGAAGGACATCTCCAAAGTCGCGGCAGCAAATTTATCGGCCAATATTGTCTCCACGCTCCAAGCAGGATGCTTCTTTGGCGCTCTGGTTGCCTCTCCGATAGCAGAGAAATGGGGTAGACGACTTTCCCTAATCGGCGCAGCGGTGGTCGCTGTACTCGGAATTGTCTTGCAAACTGCAGCAAGCGGACACATCGAAGTCATTTACATCGGACGGTAAGACAGATATTCCCTCCTCCGGTCCTCCGCCCATCATTTCAAGCTAACATCCACACCTCTAGACTAATCACTGGCTTCGGAGTCGGCGCCGCATCCATGATCAACCCACTCTACGTCGCCGAGAACGCGCCGCGCGCAATTCGCGGTGGTCTCACAGGTCTATACCAACTCTTCATTACAATGGGCATCATGCTCGCATTCTGGATCAACTATGGCTCGCTACTGAACATCGAGGGCCCCGCAATGTACCTTGTTCCACTGGCAATGCAAGGTCTCCCCGCAGTGCTCCTGTTCTTCGGTATGTTGATGTGTAACGAGTCTCCCCGCTGGTTGGCCAAGC
The DNA here is from genome assembly GCA_002116305.1 of Penicillium italicum. NCBI lineage: Eukaryota > Fungi > Ascomycota > Eurotiomycetes > Eurotiales > Aspergillaceae > Penicillium > Penicillium italicum. Next base: position 27,276 of record LWEC01000327.1, on the reverse strand, counting down.
AAGACCGATGGGAAGAAGCCCGCACGACTCTCTCCACAGTGCGCAATCTGCCCTCCGACCACCCATACGTGGAAGAGGAGTTCGCGGCCATTGCCACCCAGTTGGAACAGGAGCGCGCACTTGTCGCTGGCTCCGGATTCTGGGACTTGATGAAAGAGATGTGGCTCATTCCGGGTAATCGCAAGCGTGCAATCATCTCAATCGTCTTGATGATTTGCCAGCAGATGACTGGAACCAATGCGATTAACTACTATGCACCCCAAATATGTATGTTGTCTCTACTCCCAATTTATGCCGATGAGAAACCTCCCGGCTAACAAGTCGCAGTCGAGAACGTGAGCACACACTTCTATCTCTTATCCCCCCCAAAGCGAGAATTCAATCAGATGCTAACCACGCCCCATCTCCAGCTCGGCGTAACCGGAAATTCAACCAACCTCTTCGCAACTGGCGTCTACGGCATCGTTAAGATGGTCAGCTGCGGTGTGTTCCTACTCTTCGTAGCGGACTCGCTAGGCCGACGCCGCTCTCTCCTATGGACCTCGATCGCGCAGGGCTTGGCAATGATGTACATCGGACTATATGTGCGCATTGCGCCGCCTGTTGAGGGCGCACCTGTCATTCCAGCCGGGTATGTTGCGCTGGTGTGCATTTTCCTGTTCGCAGCATTCTTCCAATTCGGATGGGGACCTGTCTGCTGGATTTACGTCTCCGAGATCCCGACAGCCAGACTGCGCTCACTGAATGTTTCTTTTGGAGCTGCTACGCAGTGGCTGTTTAACTTTGTTGTTGCTAGGGCTGTGCCGAGTATGTTGGCAACTGTTGGTGATAATGGTTATGGGTGAGTTTGGCTGATGAGCTGGTGCTTTGAATTGTGGGTTTGCTGACTTTCAGCTGTGCAGAACATATCTTATCTTCTCGTGCTTCTGTTTCTCGATGTGTGTGTTTGTGTGGTTCTTTATCCCGGAGACCAAGGGTGAGTTGAATCCTCTGATAGTATGGTCGCGCCTTTTGCTGACTATGATATGCCTACAGGGTTGTCCCTCGAGAAGATGGATGAGCTCTTTGGAGTTTCGCAGCTGCTTGAGCGTAAGAATGCTGACGAGGAGCGGGCCTCTATTAGCGATGAAGTGGATAAGTCGTCCCAGGTGCATGTTGAGAGTGTGAATCAGTAGTTTGCTAGGTCAGGTCAAGTTAGGTGGAATGTCAATGAATGTTGAAAGCGATCAAATTCAAGAAATCAATATTTATTTTTCAAAGAGTATTCACATCTGTCATCGTAATTTCATGGACATCATCAAAGGACCTGGGTAGTTCAACCCTCTCGCAAGATACGTACAGCGGCCCCAACACCTCGGGCAGCCGTTAATCCCGTCAATATAGAATTAAAAGAAATATTCGCCTGCGCTATGAACCCACAACAGTCGCTTGAATCAAGACCGGGAGATTGAAAGTGAAAAGTAAGGGAAAGAAACCGACTGGCTCAATCTATCAACGCTGTGGCGAAGGCCCATCCAATCTGCAAGTAATGACAGAGGGGCACAGGTTGGCCAGCGGTGTACCGAGAAAGCAAAACGGGAAGTTTTAAAAAGATTGAAGATAAGTGCAAGATGAAACACACAGAATCACCGGACATAGTTGATCGGACGCCGACCAAGTAACCCCTGCTGGGTCTGGCTGCGAGTCATGCGGCGGGGAGTAGGATCATCATCCAAGCTCAACCCGCCCATGTCTGATCCGAGACCATTTCGCCGGGGTGAGTAAAAGGAGTTGGAACCCAGACCAAGGTTATTCCCATACCGAATGTTGCGGTTAGTGAAATTGGTGGCGGCGGTTGTAGTTGTGGCTATAGTCTCGGAGTCCGAGTCTCGCTCATAATCAGACAAGGGCTCGATTTGCTTTAGAGATTCCATGGTGAAACTATGTGGGTTTCTGTCTGGCGTGAAGGTGTTCTGATTGGCAGCGGGGAATGAGTGGACAGTTCGAGATGAGGAAAGCCCATACTGTGGCACGGAAGGCAATGCTGAAGAGAAACTAGAGGCCGCTTCGGTATCGCCAAATGAAAGTGAAGGAGCGGATGGTTGTGACTCAAATGATCGGTGCACAGGCGGACTGCTGACTCGAGGCTCGGGTGTAGACGTGGACGAGTGTTGGCTTGAGGGCCAGTCAAGGGCACCCGATTGACTCAGATGCGGTGATTGTGGCTGCGGCTGTGATGATACAGATCCTAAATTCTGCTGGCTTTCCAACCTGGCCTTGTTATAAAAGGACAATACATTCATGGTTTCCTGTGCGGCCATGAAAATCAGGAGCAGTTTGCCGTAGCGATCGAAGTAGTCCCGATTAAGAGAAACTGTGGGCAAATGAGCCCCCATGTGAACAGCGGCGGCAAGTTCGGTGATAGAAATGAGGATCTCCATACCATTCCATTGCACAAGAGGCCTTTTTACCATGGTTATCAAAGCGAACCCCGCAACAAGGCTTGCCGCGCCCAAGGCAGCGATCTCCACGTAATTTCCTGGAATCAAGACCTGGTGATTCTGAGAGATAGTCCATGCGCTGATGAAGCTGACTAGCAGACCTAGTCGGACACACCCATAAAAGAGACAACTTTGCGTCTCATTGAGACACAAGCCCTTGTTCTGCGATTGCTGAGACCAGCCAGGTCCTTGGGCAGCATCGGACTGGAAATTAAAGGCACGGTCAAACAGAGTTTCCAGCCCAGTGGATGTGTCGTGGTCATGAGGAGGAAAGAATTTTGGTTCCTTGAACACTGGTTCAGCATCGGTACGCCTTTGCTGCCATTGGCCTTGTGGTTGGATAGGACTGCGGTGGAACGGATTAGGCTGAATTACTTGCTCTATGGGCTTTGTTGAAGTCTGGGTGCGAAGCTTCCACGCAGGAGCAATCGGGGCTGCTGGGATCTGTCCTTGAAATGGATGGGGACCGTCTAGCACAGACGGCTGGTCTCGCCGTGTCACAGTCGGTTGGAGGTTATGGGTAATAGAAGGGGCCCAGTCCATGCCATCATTCTCTGTAAGATTGGAGGCAACCGTAAGCGACTGCTCAACGGGTGACGGAGATTGAGGCTGGGCCAATTTGTTGATCGGAAAGCACTGCTGTAATCCACTAATGTTCGCCTTGGGTGTTCCGTCGGAATTTGTGATTCGAGTCGACACAGGTGACTCAGGCGGTGCAGAAGAAGACGCTTTGAGGCTTTCGAATTGAGTTTCCCAGCTGTTATCAGACCAATTGACGAGTGGACGGCTAGAGTAGCTGACAATATATCGAGAGAACAAGACCGACTGTCATAGTTAGCGCATGGAAATTTCAAGGGTTAAGACATGCTTACCACAATGGTAAAACCCATCATCAAAGCATGGAAGGCAGGAACCAATTTGGGATCTAACCCACTGGCGGACGGATCCTTTACCACTGCCCAGAAAACGCATCGTACCACCATGACGATGAGTTGAGCTTGATAGTACTCTGCAAGACCACGAAATTTACCGGGCATTCCATCAATCTTCATGCGCAGCTTTGGATTCCACCAGAGTGAAATTGCACCTGCAATCAATGCCAGACCGGCAGTCGGTGCTAGATCAGGCGAACACTCGCTGGGAATTTGCCGTAAACGGATAGACTGGTTGACGCACGAGATCACAGAGTTGGGTGCCATTGGAAGTGGCTCGGTATCGGGCAAAAAAACAAAATTTGGGGAGGTCTGGGAAAGGGTGGCTACACTGATCAAGTTCCAGGCTAGCTGACCAGCAATACTAGCCCAATATGCAAGTGCGCCCACAAGAAGAAGCAAGCTTCTCCAGCTCCGGTTCCTCGCCTGTCGTGATTCGCGGTTTGCTCGGCTTTGATCCATCATGCGCCTGAGGTGATCCGATTTCGCTTCGTAGCCAGCTCTCCTGATGCGAGATTTGACGATGGGTTCGCAAGACTCGCAAACCTGGGGGTATCGATCCTCCAAACTTCTGCGGAACTGCTCATACCCGCGTTCGTATTCGCTATCGGTGGGATCGTCCGAGGGGGGGAAGTAGGAAGCCAGTGAGCTTGTAAATAGATGCTGATTCCGAGCACATTTGGCGCAAAATGACTGGGATCCACCAAAATCGGTTGATTCGAAGGGTGATTCTGATGCGCCAGGCGCGTGGACTTCAGCGTTAGTTACCACAGCTGGTGGGTCTGTGATCTCTCCTTTCTTTTTACAGAAGTTTTATCAGTATAATTCAAGTAGATGCAAGAAACAAATCAATGAACCTTACCTCGTCAAAGAAGTTATCAGCCTCACAATGTTCACAGCGGAAATTGCGAACAGGCCCGCGATGAGAGCGAGCAGACCGCTGCCCACAATAAAAGCAGGTCAAACGCTTAGAAAATAGAGAAGCCATGACATAGTAACATGGAAGATAACACAAGTGAAAGGGTTGGTGTAAACAAGGGAGAGGGTTCCGGACGCCAAAGAGAGGAAAATAAAACAAGTCGGAGCTTGCACGTGCGGGGGACGTGTATGGAGTACCGCGACTCCAATTTTATTCACGAGGATCTGCACTTAACTGCATTATTACCATTGTTGTTGCCATTCATTTTCTTTCTCTTTCTATTATTATTCACTCTATTGTTATGATCATGATACACTAAAATCCTCGGGCTGTCTCACCAAACTATTGAGACCATACAAAAGCGGTCCAATATGCCCTTCTCTCTTGCTTCTTTATCCTTCTGGGACCTGCTCCTGTGGTGTTTTGCCCTGGCAATTACACTTGGGGCCAGCATTCTCCTCGTGAGTAGCCTTCACCCTCACCATTGAATCAGTCTAACTCGTCTATCTCCCCTAGGTTGTCCTCATCTCCCTCACGATCTCCCAGAATACCATTCCCTCCAAATGTCGCCCGAGGGGATCTCCTACCCACGTGTTGGTAGTCCTTGGAAGTGGTGGTCATACAGCTGAGATGCTCTACATGCTCGAGCGCATGAAATTCGACCCCCAAATCTACACTTATCGGACATACCTTGTCAGCTCCGGAGATAACTTCAGCGCAGACAAAGCCAAGAGCTTTGAAGCTCAACTTGTACAAAATTCCCAGGGCACCCATAACAGCAACTACACCATTGTCACGGTGCCACGTGCCCGCCGGGTCCATCAATCCTATCTTACTGCGCCATTCTCCACGCTTCAATGCTTCTGGGCTTGTTTCACTGTTCTTCGTGGGCTCCACCCAAACCAAAAACTCCCAAGGGAATACAGTTCGCTTTACCCTGATTTGATTCTCACAAACGGTCCCGCTACAGCAGTCTGTGTTGTCGCAGGCGCCAAACTCATCCGTTTCTTTCTATGTTTGGCCAAATGCACTGCCTTGTGTCTGGGTCTGCGAACACTCTCTGCGTTTACATCGGCACCAAAGCTGCGCACTATTTACATTGAATCATGGGCCCGTGTGAGCTCACTTAGTACCTCTGGTGTCTTGCTATTGCCTCTGGCCGACCGTTTTCTTGTTCAATGGCCTACCCAGGCCGGACGACGGGCCTGGTGGGGGATGAAGAGAACACAATATGCAGGATGGCTTGTGATCTAATTGCCATGCATTTACACTGGCTTGGTCTATTTTAACAGCATTCTCCATCTGATAGTTGCAGATATCACCAGAGACGACGTTCTCACCAGGTACGCACCTAGGTAAGACATGAACTGATTGACAAGCAACATGAGGTCTAGTTCCACACTGGTTCCTTCTCCACACACACAAAAATGTAGGGATTCAGAACTCTGCAGTGTAAGAAGTCTATAATTCATGGTAATAGATTATGGGATCTTGGACTGTCGAATGCAGATCTATGAGTCCCAATATAGAGTGCTTTTCAGGTACTGCACATAGGTCAATCTACATCCATGTGTGTAGTTTCCCCCTTTTATATGGGCTCTTAAAGTGAGGCTCACCAAGTGAATTTCAGCCCTCAAGCTCAGCAAGAGATTGGAAGCATCTGTTATCGAACACTTAGTCCACGCTTAATCTATCCCCAAAGGAGAACTCGGCCCCTGTATGTACCTACCCCGCATCGGACAGTCCGACGCAACCTCTACGACCTCTTGTATATTTCACCTTACGTCTCTGCCTCTCCTCGTTTGAAATAAAGTCATTGGGCTTGATCTCATACAGTTCTATTCACCATGCCCTACTCCTTGTCGGGTCGCAATGTTTTGATCACCGGTGGCTCTCGGTAGGATTCTTCAGTTGAAGCATGAAACTGTGTTCTAGTCAATGAGCTAATCTCATTTAACAGAGGGCTAGGTGCTCTTTCAGCTGAGAAATTCGCCTCCGAGGGAAGTAACGTTGCTATCAACTATATCTCGAGCAAGGAGATTGCGGATAAGCTTGCCTCGGACATTGCAACCAAATATGGTGTCAAGACAGTGGCTATTCAAGGCGTAAGACACTCAATTTCAATGTATATGGGCCGTTTCATCTGAATTTGAACTACTAACATGATCTTGCATCCGGAAACAGGACGCTGGAGTCAAAGATGACTGTATTAACGCCGTCAAAACCACGATTGAGAAGCTGGGTGGCTTGGATATTATTATATCGAATGCTGTGGGTTAAACAGACGGGCCCAACGAACAATCCCAAGATGGGTATAAGATGCTGATTTATGAGAAGGGATGGACAAAAATGACCAATTTCGGCGATCTTGATGCCACGGACGACGATGACTGGGATAAGGTAACCGAATGCGCCCTCCGTAATGAAAGTTTTGGTTTGACTGACTTTTGAATTAGTGCTGGTCGGTTAATGTCAAGAGCAGCCTTTACCTGTTCAAGGCAGCTTTGCCCACGTTCAATGCGAACCCAGAAGGTGGTGTTTTCCTCATCACAGCCTCAATTGCGGTAAGCTACCAAAACTTGTCAAATAACGTTGAACTGTCCACTTTCTATGAATACGTTGGTAATCTGATTGCGGGTCTTCTCTAGGGCGTGATTCCAACCGGCAGCAGCTTGCCCTATGCGGTCTCGAAAGCAGCATGTATGCTATCATTCCTAGAAATCACGCTGTTTGTTTGGTCACTAACCTTATATCGCCCAGCCATCCATCTCATGAAATGTCTTGCTAAGAGCCAAGGCGCGAAAGTTCGCGTCAATGCTATTCTTCCTGGTCTGCTGCTCACTGAATGGGTAAGTAGCACATGATCGACACCAGCATTGATAAGTACTGAGCATATCCCAGGGCCAAGGATTCGCGCCCGATAAAATCGAGAGCTGGACAAATGCGACAACTCTCAAGCGCGCGGTAGGCAATTTCGATCTCCCCCAACCTTGAAAAGGGACCTTGTGTGCTAATGAAACCCGCTATAGCCCGAGGTAGAAGACTGCGCGGACATGTTTGTTACGTTGGCCAAAAATGCTTCTATAACCGGTCAGACAGTTCAAATTGGTACGAGTCTCAGGTCCAGCGGGTTAAGTTAAAACTGACAGTTCATTTAGATTCTGGCTTTGGGATCTGATGATATAAATGGGAAATGGAATCATGTTTGTTAGAACAGACGTGGTAGTACACAGAATTTTATCATATTTATACAAGAGAGTTGCGGAAGGGAGTAAGATCCTGGCCTTCATATTGGAATGCCCGATCACCGAACATGCGAGCTTTGATAGCGGCTCGCAGCCCCTCTGCATCTTGCTCTCCTTCCACTTTCATCCGGTTGATGCGCAAAACCTTGCCGTCGACGGTGAAAACGTATAGTTGCCGTGACTTCTTTGGCTCGACAGGGTGGGAGGCATTTGTAAACGGCAGACCAGGGAGAATTGAGAACGAATCGCATCCCTTAGGCGGGTCAACCTCCTCAGTATCTGTGAGAATGACTCGTTTCTGTTGGAATGACAGAGGTCCATCTGCAGGATTGCTTGCACAAAGGGCCTTGCTCCAGAGAGGTCCAATCACTCGGTTACGTCTGTTGATTTCTGCCAGGGTCCAGTTTGCCCAGTTGATGTGCCGGTCCTCTGGTGTGATTTTGGGTGCGTGTTTCAACTTTCCGGTTTGTTCAGTTCCAGCAACTTCAATGGGAGGAACGAATAGGCCCTTTTCAATGCTTTCCATGAGCATTTGTGCTCCTTTAGGTGCAACGAAATCCACCAACTCGGGGACAGTGCAGGACTCTAGATTGGGGATGTCGAACCCCGGAGCCGGCGTTTGTGATAATATCAGTCCGTGATCAAAGTGCTTTGGATGCAATGTCTGAACCGTCACGCCAGTAGTGGTCTCGCCGGCGAGAAGAGTATGGTGAAGCGGTGCAGGACCACGGAAGCTAATCAATCGGGTCAATGTCTTGCTATTTGATCCTGAACAACAATCACTTACTTTGGTACTAACGAGGGGTGTACATTCAAGCCTCCATACTTGGCACCATTTAATATGCGCGGCGGAACTAAAAGTCCGAATGATACAGCAATCACTAAGTTTATGTGACCATTCGGGGAGGTCGGGGGCTAGCACAGTCAGCCTAGATACCAATTGAGTTGAGTTTTGGTATTGGGTACCGTCCATCCAGTGAAGGTATCGATCTCATGTATCGGAAGCGAGAGAGCAGATGCGGCCGCTTTGAGCGGTACTGAGGGAAACTGAATCAGAAAACATGGCTATTCATGGAAGAGTAAATTGATAGCTAACCTTCCCGAATTTGCTTCAGTCCTCTTCCAACCCTCTTCCCCGGTCTGCAGACGACATCAATGGAGGAGATACGCTCTGGCTGTTTCAAATGATAAGCATGGAGAGCTTTCAAGTGGGCGATACTGAATTCGTCAGAGCCGCAAAAGAGAATGCGGAGTGGATCGGAGGTCTTGGTAGCATATGACCTGAATGCAAGCCCTCGAAGAACCAACGGTCTCTTGCAGAGACGTAGGCTCCCTGGGCCTGGAATAATCCACATATTTCTTTAGTGAGTAATCGCCAGGAGTCAGAAAGCCGTCAGGAGAGAAAGTTGAAGCTCCCAATAGTGTAATCCTGCCGGAACGGCAGGTTTACTTAGGCCGCTACACCTAAGAAGTGATTACATAAGAGCATTTAACCGCTAGGCCAAAAGATCATAAGGACAAACAGAACGTCTGTTTGTCACCTGCAGCGGTATATATATTAGGCCCTATCATTCGCTAGGGACCACAATAGTTTATCGATAAACCACGTGACGTCAACATCCACCCCAGATCGCACTTCGGATGCATCTGTTTTTCAACCATTACCGTTGTTGCCTGTCTGGTGCGAGCTCCAGACGCCATCCAACGATGCGATGTCCGAAAGCGATCATTATTCGGTGATTCCAGCCCAACTTTCGTATCTTGCCATCTATAACCCGACCCTCGGACCTACCGACGAGACGATAGCGGACCAAATCGTGTTCTATACTTCGAAATCGAGCCACGCACGGCGCATCGATGACACCACGGAAGAAGGCGAATCAAACAAGGGCCTTGAAGATGAAAAGAATGAGAGATTGCGCCAGATAGGTCTGGCGCAGGGCATGGTCAACTTTGCAAGGTAGATATCCCCGCAAACCCCGCAAATCAACCAATCTAATCGTGCTTGATCTGCAGTAACTTCTCGGCTGGAAAGACGCTGGAATATGTTGAAACAGACAAATCGCGGGTCGTTCTACTTGAGTTGGAGAAGGACTGGTGGATTGTCGCCGTAAGTGGTTGAAATAACGACACAGATCACAAAGCTTACGTTAAGCCAGTCTATCGACCTGACTCGAATTCCCACCGAGAGATCTTCTGGAGCATCCGACTCTCCAGTATTCCATTATTCGTCGCGAGAGATGGGACCGCCGCCTCTACTGATCCAGCAATTACGTCGCGCCCATTCGAAGTTCCTCCTACACCATGACTTCAAATTGGACGACATCCTCCGTCAAGTCGGCAGGTCCACCTTTTGTCTGTTTCTCGAGCGTTTCTGGGAGAAGTTTGCGTGGAATTGGGAACTTCTGTTGACCGGAAACCCAATTGTCGAAATCTACAATGGCACCAAACTCTCCGCAGGAGGGGAGTTGGGGATCGGCGTCGGGGAGGAAGAGTGGGGCAGCGGGGAAAGAGAAGTACTTGAAGACTTTGTGACAAGGACTGACGGGTTGGTGGACTTGGTTGTCTCCAGGTTTGGTGATCCATCCCCACAGTTCGAGGGGTCTCTGGCTTTGGCAGGCTCAAATGACCAAAGTCGATGGCTTGGGGCAGATAATGATCCTCGACCATCCGATGGTGTGGTGTTTACTGGTGTTGGTGCTCTTTCTCGGCACTCATTGGCGCATGTGTCACATTGGATGGAATGCATTTATCGGTTTGGGGATGCTGCGTATGGAGTTGGGCGGGACCCAACCTCGCTGCGTCGCCGTAAACCACGAAAGCAGCGTGGAAGGCAAATTTCGGAAGATGCCCCTCAGCCCTTCACGCCGGATCACAACTTCAAGCCAGGTATACCTCGTCCGCTTATAATAGCAGCACCGCAGCCACTTCCGAGTGTCGATCAGGGGAATCAAACAGGAACAAGAAGTGAGGCGTCGCCGCTTCGCGGCGAGCAAAACAGCGAGAATCTAGGGTTTCCAACAGAGGCGGTAATGAAATACCTGACTCTTGGGTATGGCTCCTCTTGGAGTTTCTCTCTAAAGTCGACATCTACGCCGCCGGAAATTTCTACTCCAATGCGAGACGAATCCAATTCAAATATCTCAACCCCGAGGAATCAGCCCACTAGTGCGGAACAATCGCCTCAGCCCGGCCTAAAACATCGAAACAGCACGAGGAACAGCTCTTCTGGTCGTTTCGTTCTTGGACCTCGTGATGATCTTGAAAAGTTGGATGATTTAGAAGAGAGAAGTCCAGAACCTGAATCGGAGAACGGCAAGCCCAGGTCTCGAATAGTGCACAGAACTTTACATGTGCACCTGGCGGATGGGTCAGATACTACTCCGACAAAGCTACAAGTCGTGATATATGTGGTATGTGCTTTTCTTATTATTCTATACAAATCAGCTCGCTGACACACCACCCTAGCATCAACCATTCATGTTTACATTCCTTTTTGACCCTCAAACACCAGCACTGTCATCGCCATCGTTGTACTCAACCATACACCACCAACTCGGTCCTCTTCAGAAACCCCTTCTATCATCAACATCCCCAGCAATGGCAGCCTCTCGAGTCGCCGTGTCCGAGTCCTCCCCGGACCCCAACATACGGTTTTCCTCCCGAACCCAGCCAGTCTACGACCTAGTCTACGACCCGTCTAACCTCACCATCCGCTCCTCCATCCCCAATATCCCCAGCATGGACATAACCTCCCCCTCCGGTCAACCAACCAACTCACCAGCCCGCTCTAAACCCCCCTCCCAATCATCAACCCAATCACCCTGGTCCCGCGTTGAAAGCCTGGCTATCCACCACCGCCTCCTATCAACACACGCAGACACGCGGTCCCGCCCGCAAGAGCTCGAACGCACAAGCAAAACCCACCGCGGATGGTGGGTCGTCTGGGTCCGCATCCCACACAGCCCAGCCCAAACTCCAACCGCGCTATCGGCCACTTCTTCATCCGTCGCCCTCTCCTCCATAGCCAACAATGATGACTCCTTCCCCGCTAATCAGTCCCAAGCGTACCCTGCTCCTCCGCTCCACGAGGCCTTCCTCGTCCGCAAAGCGAGTGACTACATCTCCCCGGCAAAGCATGGCCGTGTCAGCAGTGGCGCTCGCTTCTTCCGTGATCTAGGCGGCGCGTCGTCTTCCACTGGCTTGAAGGGGTCTTCCCGTGGTGCGGATATGGCTCCGTCGAAGCTGGTTGAGGGGCTTGGTATAGACGCTAGGCGCTATGTTGAGGGTCTGCTAAGTCTGAATCGGTAGTTGAGATGGGGTTTGGTGGAGTGGAGTGTGGAGTTGTGGGGTTTCTTCTATGTCTAAGAAATAGGGTACATAAATATGGCCATTGCAAACGACACTTGGGCATGGATGTCCGAATTATTGAAATGCTCTAGTAGTTAAAAGCACTAAAATGTTGACGGCTTTACAGGAACTTGGCTACGCAGAATACAGGATTACGCATGAGAAAGTGCACATCAGATGAAAATAGACAGTACCATGCATAAGCTGCAACATAAAAACAAATGTAGTAAAGGAGGGAGAGAAAACAGTAAAAGCCGAATCAAGCTCTTCGCGTATGGGGAGATAACCGCAGGGGACAAGAATCTATGACACAGGGGGAACTCGACCAGGGAAGGCGAGTCACGGCGTTGACCAAATTGCACAACCGGTGCTACACTGAATGGCTTCCCCTCTTCATCTCCTGAATGTTCCAATTCTGGGGGGTTTTTTTTTCGAGGGTTTTCGGTTGGTTTATAGATGCCACCTCAACGCGGTGGTTTGGCATTTGTAAATTCACGGCATCGGAACGAGGAGAGGAAAAGAAAAAGAAAAGCCCACAGGGTTATGATGAAGACAACGCCTCCCTAGACAAATTCTGCAAATAAAGGCAAAAGAAAAACACAAGGTCGACCAGCTGAATTGTGGGGGAAACCTCCACGACTCGGGTGCCCGGATTCGATATTATCCACAATTTCGCATGCAGGCCATGAAGCCCTCCTCCTTCCCGAGAACAACGTCACCAATTGTTTTTCGTGGAGGCTCTCATACATATGATCTCTGCTCAAGCCAGACCACCTCAACAGTTGGTTCGTTTAGAGAATCAGGCAGCTCTTGCCCTGCTTGCGGCCTCCCTTGCCCTTGACGGCCTTCAGGAGAGCAGCACGAGTGGCAGCATCGAAGACTTCACTGACACCCTCGTTGGTGCGGGCCGAGCACTCAAGGTACTTGTAAGCACCGATCTTCTTGCGGACTTCCTCACCCTGCAGTTATATATTAGTATATGATGGATTCACTATAGGGACCGGGAAATCATACCTGGTCTTGCGAGACGGGGCGCTGGGAGGTCTTGGCAAGCTCGTCAATAGTCTTGCGGTCGTCACGAAGATCGACCTTGCAGCCGACGAGGATGATAGGGAGACCCTGGCAGAAGTGCAGAACCTCGGAGATCCACTATTGTAGTACGTCAGCACAGTCGGTCCACTTCAGACCCAAACATTTCTTTGCTTCGGGGAGTGCGGTCGATTAGAGATAAGACACCCACCTTCTCCTGGACGTTGTCAAGCGAATCGGGGGAGTCCACAGCGAAACAGATCAAGATCACATGTGAGTCGGGGTATGAGAGAGGACGGAGACGGTCGTAATCTTCCTGGCCAGCAGTATCCCAAAGAGCAAGCTCGACGTGCTTGTTATCAACCTCGACATCGGCGACATAGTTCTCGAAGACTGTGGGGACATAGACCTGACGGAAACAAAGTCAGATTATCCGTCATGAAATATGCTTCTTCAGTGTATGTTCCTAGGTAATGGAACATATTTTCGTGAATCGGGATTTCGCGTATGGATAGGAGCTTACCTCGGGGAAGGTGCCCTTGGAGAAAACGCTGTGAACTTGAGTCAGGCGGCCGAGCCAAAGAAGTAAACGCCGAGGTTGGAGGAAGCCCCCTCGACAAGGGAGCCACTTTGAGTACTCACATGAGCAGACAGGTCTTACCGCAGGCACCATCGCCAACGATGACGAGCTTGCGACGGATCTCGGCCATCTTGATAAGGAACAAGTCAGTATAGGGGCAAATAATCAGGAACGGACCAGGGAGCCCCGCAGGTCCAAAAGTTTCAAGAATAAAGAATTTCTACAGTCCTGAGGGGGTGACAGAGACAAGATAATCGACAAGAAAGGGCGAAGTCAGGCTCCCGAGGAGGGGGGAAAAGGAAAAGGGTGATCCCATACAGTGTTCAAAGGCGCAACGGTGTAGTAGATTTAATGCAGTTAATCAGCTAGTGCCAGAAGCAATAGCTCTAGGGAAGTTAGGAAGATGGAGTAGGTATTTCCGATGGGAAGCGATGAAAAAAAGACGATGGAATGATGATTTGGAGGTGGAGGAGAGAAAGATAGAAGACCAGGCTAGACAACGAAGGGCGGTGGCAGTATACGGTATTTGTTGTTGGTGTATCGGTATTGTGGCTTTTTCCCCTTGGAGTTCCTTCGTTGGTTTCTCGCAGAGGGTATCTCGACTTGCAGCTGTGGTCGCTTTAAAGGTACTGGCTCAGTACGGAGTACGTTGCACAGCTTTTGGTAATGGTATGTGTACATAACATTTGAAGTACGTTACCTACCTTGTGTTGTATGTACTAGCATGCCAACACACTCTACAAGAAGCACATGCCCATGTGTACCCCCTGAGTTTCAGGCTGCCTATTATTTTTTTTTTTTTACTGTGGATTATAATCTTTCCCCTTTTCCAAGCTTAACAAGAGAAAAAAAAAGTGATCTTAATGGATACACAGCCCTAAACTGGTGAGGCTGAGGCCCAGAAAAACCCGCTCCGTCCACATCATCCGGCCCACTTTGTCGTTCTTTGTCCACTCGGCCAGCACAGCCACCCGTGGCTATGAAATTTATGGTATCTGACCATGACCAAAATGTGATATCATTCCTGAGGTCCTCTTATGGCGCTATCTGCGCTGTATTTCACTAATCTCATCTTTCAACCTGAAGTGATTCATTGGCTGTCTTCTCTTTGAGAGCTTGAGCAAACCCAACCCGGTCCATTTATTCAATCACCGCCTAACACCTACATTTTAGGAAAAAGTCTCAAGATATTTTATATTTTACCTACATATCCTGTAACATTCACCGCAGAAAAGATTATTGGCGACCACAATTTCTTAACTTCCCGTCCTTGAATTTTGCATCTGGTAATGTACCACCCTGCTGGGATGTGCAAGCTTCTACAGGCGGTGTCCTATGCGGCTGCTTCTAGGGCTGCGGGATGGTAACCTTTACCCAAAATGCTTGACCCGGCCAGTGAAGATCGCTCTGATAGCTTCCTGCATCTCAGTTGCTCCTAGTTTGATCTGCTTCCCGGAAGCTCTCGGCGTGTACTGACTACCTTGTTGGTGGAGGTTTCCAACAATCTCATGCTCTGCTGGCAAACTCCCGTCTTGTTTGCTGCCGTATCTAGAGAGGTCCCAACTAGCTTGAATGTGTCGTCAAACCAGTGGGAAAATTTAACCATGGAAATTTTGTTCTTTCGTGCAACTAAATCATGGAAAACTTACTTTACCCCTTTTGCTTGCTTCCGAGCTTACATGACTTCACAGCATTCTTGAGGCTGCTGTTTTGAAAGTGGAGCTGATATACTGCTAGTTCCAATGATCGCGTTGTGGCGGCTAAAAATAGCAAACAGGACCCATATCCTGGAGCTTGCGCCCACAAGCCACAAGCCGTAGAGTCCTTTTTTGGAAATGAAAATAGGAGAGCATGCCCCTTTCGAGTATGGAGTACGGAGTAATGTGAACGCTTTAGCGCTTCATCAATTGGCGCCAACAAAATCTATACACACTTGGAATATTTATCGGTGTGGTTTCATTTACCGCTCCGAAGATTCCTTTGGAATAATGTCACAATTTCAATGGGCTTGGTATGGTGGACTTGGCGGTCGATCTAACACACAACATACAAATCCAGCCCCATGACAGGTTTCTTTCCTCATCTCAAACCTCGGATTTTTGGCTAAAAATAAGAATGAAGCACGCCCAACCCTCGGCAACAGGTTGATCGAGAGCAAAACATGCATGAGGAAAAGCTACTCACACAAAGGACTTTTCAATGCAGTTACACGTCTTGATACCCGTGGACTACCAGTCTATGCACAAAGTACCTGATGTCTACTGTGTAACCCGACTTCTCTTGCGCCCAACAAGAATCGAAAAGCCAACGTTGTAATTCTTCGCGCTCCCCTTAGGCATTTCACCGGCCTCCTATGGTCATACAATAAGCTTTACGCGAAATCACTCCTGAAGCTACGATACCGTGCCGGTTCCTCTGTTCTGTGGTCTCCTAGAGTCCCATATTGAAACAGCGTGCAAAAATGTTCTCAAACTATGCGACATCGACGTGGATCGTACGAAATCGAGTGTGACCGCAACCGAGTCATGAACACGTTCACTATCCTTTGGACAAGGTTGAGAGTGGGCCAGGCATCGGCATTCAGAAACTAGATTGCTCTACTGGAAATGACTACCAGGCATATGATTTTGCATGCATACACCTGTACGGGGAATTGGAAAATCCTAAACACAGATGGCTCTGCGCATTATTGAGCAGTACTGTTTAACGGCCATCGGATGTGCCCAAATCTTCCTATATAGAACTATAATTATGACACCTAAACATCTTTTTGGTATCATGATGGCATCCAGTTCACCTCGACATGGTTTCTATCCGGGCCATGGCCCTGGAACTTCAAGTATGGCCAGTGAGCTGTAATGAAGAGCTGCTTATACAAGCAAATATTCATAAATCCCGAGGTCTGCGATTTATTGAGATTAGCTTTTGTTGTTGAGGCCTATCGATCGTTCCCGGCCTTCATTGTCACTTTACAATAGGGAGTATCTTTCCTCTTGAAAATAGACAGAGCTTCATGTAACTAATTTTCAAAGAAAGGTTACAAAGCGTCGATTGAATCACCAATTAGCACATAGTTACAATGCAGAATGAGGGCTACATTGTTTGAGTGTTTTCAGGGGACGGACCCGTGGACCGGGGGCGGCTGATGCTGACATAATACATTTTGACCTTGATCACGTGGCACATCGGACACCCTCAATTTTCGATCCGCGAATCGGGGATTCTAAGGTAGAGACAACGTTCGGCCATTGCTGGACCACAACACTCAATATGCAGAGAGTTATCCAACGGACAGCCACGGCGCGGAAGCAGGCTCTTAAAAAGACCAACAAAGCTCATGAACGACAGGAATTGTTGGAACGTGTTGGGATTCGGCGGGCACGGAAGGACTACGGCGGCGCGCTATCTAGTCAATTCCAAACAGCACGAAAGAACCGCTGGGAAGATTGGGAAAAGGGGCCTCTTGCTCCTATGCGAGACTCTGGTCTCCACCGCACTACATATGGTGGTCAGGATGCTTCCATCTTGCACCCGCCGCGCCTCCCTAAGCAGGAACAACGGAGGCATGTCCTCTTCGCCGAAGGTGACCGGGTTTGCGTTGTGCGAGGACGGGATCAGGGAAAGATCAATGTGATTCAGCAGGTCAACCGGGACAGTGAGACTGTCCTCATCAAGGGTATCAACATGGTATGTCTCCGGCGGACCAGTCTCCTAGGTCAATGGCCTCTTGGCCACTAAATCAAATCGCTCACTGGTGTTTCTCAATTAGGCCGACGTGATCATTCCTGCATGGGCCAAAGACAGAATGGGACACGCAGGTGACACCCAACCACAGTCCTTCCCCGTGTCCTTCGACGACATCCGACACGTCATTCCGCTGGAAGACACAAAGACTGGAAAACTGCAGAACGTTATTGTCCAGCACGCTTATGCCGCTGGGCCGTACACCGAGCGAAGTGAGCACAGCAAGCTCCCAAGATTCACTCGCTATGTCTCTGGCTTGGACGTCGAAATCCCTTGGCCGTTGGAGGAAGAGCCTGTCATCACCGATGGCGACATGGACACGACCCGAATGGCGGTTGAGGCCAGCACATTCACACCTACACTGGAACAGCCACCTATGCCCTCAACCGTCATTGATGAGCTGCGCAACAAATACTCCCGATTCCGCACTCGACACGATCCGGAATACCTGAAAGAGAAGATGAAGGAGGACTACCGCAAGGAATACAGGAAAACTGTTTCCATGATGACACCAAAGACAGATGCCAAAAACTTGAAGATTGCTCAACTTGCGGAAGCGAGGAAGGCGAACTTGGATGCCAACGGGAATGGGATATTGACACCGGATGCCATCAACTTCATTAACAATCACATCCAAACCGGGCGTCTCCAGAAGTCAAAGAGCAAGAAGTCAAAGTCCAAGCAGGCTGCTTGATTGGGCGAAGAAGAGGGAAGTCGGAGAAGGGGGTTTTTTTCCTGTAGCATTGTGTACACACACCACTGTATTCTAGTATGAAGCTTTGCATTCACTCATATATCTATTTCTTGATAAAGCCATTTGAATTTGTATCTTTCAGATTCATACATTAGTCACTTAAGCAACTGGATATCCGTGTGATCCCAAGTTAGGGTTCTAGTCAATGCGGATACTTCGGGCCCACCCTTACGTTCATCCCCCAATTCTCCGACTAACCTGCATCTCCCTGCACTGCTGTTCTCTTGAACCCAAGCAGTCGCAAAAAGAAACATGGCATTTGCCTCAATTAATTCTACGGGCGCGCCCATCACCGCCATCGAGGAGGCATTTGCGACGGAACCCTTGCTGAAGAAGCGAGTCTACGATGCGATCGGTGCGTAGCCAACAGCGCACCCACGTCCCCATTCGATGACCCCATCGACCTCCTGCTGACTGTCGCCAATCGGTTTTATCGTTTAGGCACAACACCGCAGCATAAACCTCTGCTCGAAGATCTTGCGAAATATACCTCCAGCCTGCTGGCCAGGACTGCCAACACTACCCTCCCTCCGCGGCCCCCAGCCGCTGATGGGCCTGCCGCTAAAAAGCGCAAGCTTCAAAATGGAGACTCGGGGGAGACTGCGCAGGCGTCAGTCAGCCTGAAAGATGGCAATGCGCCGGTTCAGTTTTACGTTCAAGATGTGTCGTTCTCTACGCCGCAGAGGAAGAAGCTTACGCTCGAAATCACTGCTGGGCATAATTATCTTCGGGCAAGGAATCAAGCTACAAAAGAGATCGAATTTGGTGTTTCGATGGATAAGATCCGTGAGTGTGCACCAGAACAACAATTCTTTTTCCAAATTAAATGAAGGGTTGCTAACATCGCCTAATACTAAATTAGGACATGCCCTCTGTCTTCCTGTGCCGGAGAAGACGCAGAAACAGTTCAACTTCTGTATCATTCCCGAGTACGCCGATGGTATCACACCCCCACCCGAGGGAACAGCAGCTTCCGAAGCCATTGTGTTTACGATAGCCGATGGACCAGCCAAGGCTGCATTCTCGGGAACTGGGGAGCAGCTTGGCCACGGTCCCGGTGAATCGGCCGAGGCATTTATTCGCAAAATTCTGAATGAGAACATGCCTCACACCAATGTTGTGCGCCCTGACGACAAACAGTTCGTTAGTGCCATGCCTGAGGCGCACCGAAAGGGCGAGAAAGCATACCACGTCAAGGCATTCCGCGGTAGTAAAGAAGGTATGTTATGTCCATATCCCCATTTAATTGGAAGCCATTATATTTTGGGATTTAGTTTCAATGATTCTAACATACTTGGCTTGCGCTAGGCTATCTCTTTCTTCTTTCTACAGGTATCTTGTTTGCATTCAAGAAACCGCTTCTTTTCTTTTCATTTGCTACCGTTGACTCTGTCTCGTATACATCCGTCCTCCAGCGGACATTCAATCTCAATGTCATGGCTCGCCCAGCAAACGGATCCGAAGAAGACATCCAGGAATTCGAATTTTCCATGATTGACCAGGATAATTTCTCCGGGATCGATACTTACATCAAACGACATGGTCTTCAAGATGCTAGTCTCGCAGAGGCGCGGCGCGCTAAGGTCTACAATGTCAATAAGGCGAGTGGAGAGGACGCAGCGGAACCCACCGCTGAGGCAGCCGGTGAAGATGAAAGCGAGCTTCAGAAAGCCCAGCGGGAGCTCCAAGACCAAGAGGATGAAGAGGAGGAAGATTACAACCCTGACAGTGACGATAGTGAAGGCAGCGGGTCCAGCAGTGATGAAGATGACGACGAAGATGAAGATGCCGGCCAGGACAGTGACGAAGACATGGTTGAGAATGAACTTGGGAGCGAAGCTGAGGAGATTCCTGAAGACCATTAGGGTGGAATCAATACGGAGCTGCTATTATGTAACGATAGCAAGATTAGATTCTATGAATTGTGATTTGTATGGTCGGCCCTGGGGGCTATATGGACAAATCATATCGACGAGTTAAACATGTATCATAAACCAGTTAAGGTTCTACATTCGTACATTCGTACATTCGTTCATTCATACAAACTGCAGTTTATAGAAGTTAATTTGTGCTAGGAGACCCGGGTTCCTGCCAAGACGGTAATATTACCTGATTAACATTCCAGACCACGGGAACTCCCCTGAAAGAAAAAATTGCATCAGCCTTGCCATCCGAGCGCAGGCCTTGATTCTGATTTCTTTTGAAAATTAAAAAAAAAAAAAATTTAGATGCCTCTACCTGTGAAGGTAACCGATACACATGTACGTACATTCCCTGATCATTTTGGTGCCTGGTTAATGCAGCCCTGGAGGTTGCGCCGCTGCGGAAGCGCCGAGGTCTGAGCTAGTTATGGAGTACAGAGCAGTTAGATACAAGATAGGAATATTTAAGAGTGGCCAATTTGGTGGCTTTCCCTAGTAATCTTGAAATTTTCTTTGAACAAGGGAAAGTCTTTTAATATAAGTACATAGTAGAGAATATGGAGAGAACAATGAAGAGGATTAGCCTCTCAAAGGGTCTCAGAGAAGATTCCCCCCTCAAAGTTACCATACCATCACTGTACACTCGTGACCGTTAGTCCCTGCGCCCGAGTCTTTTGCCAATACGCACCTAATACATAGTACCCTCCGCTCCCTGTCTCTCTCCCTGAGTGTTACACCTTCCCTTTCTCTTCTCCATCTCCCCCCTTCTCAGGTCCGGTCTATCTTTGAACCACTGCTCAGTGCGGCCCGTACTCGCAGTAGGTCTGTTTTTTTTTTTTTCCCCTTTTTTTCCCCTTTTCTTTGGCTTCCCACCACCCCCCCCCCCCCCCGGCTTCAACCCCAGCTCGTCACTTCCGACCGTCAGAAAAGGACCCACGGCCGCCTCAATTATTGCTCAGCGCTGCCAATTCCGCCTGTATTTGGTTGTTCTGGCTTTATACGTCTCTACAGCCCTTTGATCTTGTCCCGATTGTGCATTCCGTCTACCGCCCTGTCTCCTTTCATCGTCACCAGTACATCGACTATTGGGCGAATAGATCCCATTGAACCTGTTAGAGCTGCTTTGGTCGGAAAACTTAGAGGTTATTGTGATGTATGTGATCAGACTCTTTGATACCGCTCTCATCGTTGTCAGACTTCGTGTATGCTGACTGCGCCCAATGATAGTATCAATCACGTGTCTACGTCCCTGAAGCCATTCCCTGTGATCCAAGCTTTCCTCTCCGCAAGTTACAATCCTTACTCCTGAATCCATGGCTTCCTCGTCTTCGAACGTGGTGGGTGTCCACTACCGTGTGGGTAAGAAGATTGGTGAAGGCTCCTTTGGTGTCATCTTTGAGGGCACCAACCTCCTGAACAACCAGCAGATCGCCATCAAATTCGTATGTTCCCGTTCCCCTTCGTCGCGGCGAGCCTCCCCTGACTAACCCTAAATCAGGAACCCCGGAAAAGCGATGCACCCCAACTCCGCGATGAGTATCGGACATACAAGATTCTGGTTGGATGTCGTAAGTATTCCAGATCTAGGGAGATTCAACATTGTGCGCTCTTCTAACTTCATGTCAGCTGGCATTCCCAATGTCTACTACTTTGGGCAGGAGGGTCTGCACAACATCCTCGTTATCGATCTCCTCGGTCCTTCTCTTGAGGATCTTTTCGATCACTGCAACCGCCGCTTCTCCACAAAGACTGTTGTGATGGTAGCCAAACAAATGGTGTGATTTTCTTGCTTGAAATCAAAAGATGAATCCATGGCTAACTGTGACTAGCTTTCGCGCGTTCAAACGATTCACGAGAAGAACCTCATCTACAGAGATATCAAGCCAGACAACTTCCTGATTGGCCGGCCATCAACCAAGGCTGCCAACGTTATCCACGTGGTTGACTTCGGTATGGCCAAGCAATACCGTGATCCCAAAACCAAGCAACACATCCCTTACCGGGAGCGCAAATCCTTGTCTGGCACTGCTCGTTACATGAGTATCAACACACATCTGGGCCGTGAGCAATCTAGACGTGATGACCTGGAAGCTCTTGGTCATGTCTTCATGTACTTCCTGAGGGGTGGCCTTCCCTGGCAGGGCCTGAAGGCTGCTACCAACAAGCAAAAGTACGAGAAGATTGGCGAGAAGAAGCAAACGACAGCAATCAAGGATCTCTGTGATGGTTATCCAGGTACGTTATTTCACTCTTGTTTATTTCCAAGTTCATCTACTGATCATTCCTCCAGAAGAATTCAACAAGTACCTCAGCTACGTGCGCAACCTTGGTTTCGAGGACACTCCTGACTACGATTATCTCCGTGATATCTTGACCCAAGCTCTCAAGAATGCCGGCGAGGTCGAGGATGGCGAGTACGACTGGATGAAGCTTAACAACGGACGGGGCTGGGAGTACAAGTCCTACTCATCTCAGGCACATCTCCACAATCAGCACCAGGGCTCGTCCGGTCGCGACCTGCATGCAAGAGAGCTCCGCAACAACCAGCGTCCCGGAGTGACGGCCGACCGCTTAAACGCCGCGCAGCCCCCGCCTCCTTCTCCAGTCAAAGTTGGAGCTGGAGCTGGAAAGACACGCGAGCGCCCAAGCACCGGCGGCATGCCTCCCAAACGCCAGAGCGCGGGGGTGGAAGCATCAACTCCGGCCGCGTCAACCCAGGCACAGTTCCAAAACTCCAATGCCCACCTCCCCAGTCGCATCGGAAGTCCAGGGAACCCGGGCCTGAGTAACCAACAGCCCCTTGGTGCCCCAGGTACCTCTGAATCGCCGCCCACGTTCACACAGAAGTTGATGAAGGCTCTGTGCTGCGGTAGGTGATTCGGCTGTGCCGCATCACTTGAGCGCCCAGCTCATCTCAGGATCCAGGTTGAATACCAGTCAAATGAAGTGATGGCGCATTTAGACTTACCGCGCCACACTTTCACCTCTGCTTCCTGCCCTTCATGTCAGAAATTGGCCCAAGGAGGTCTGCATGGGATTTCTCTCTTTTATTCTTCTTTTCTTTCACCTATCGCTCGTTTCTTGCCTTGTCTTCAAGTGGTTAGTGCCGCTTCGCCGAGCAAGAACCGCGCTTCTCGGCCTATACTACCTTCTGGCCATACTTTTTTTTTGTCCCATTCGATCCTTCAGCTTATACATTTGACTGTGGGTAGGAACAACCTTTCTCTCATTGATGTTGCGTCTCATCACTCTTTCATGGTGTCACGACTCGAAACGGCGAACTTGTGAGAGCTTTGTCTTGTGTTTTCGATTTCGCTTCCTCATCCCGTCACTATATCCGGTGTGCACCATTTAATATCAACCACTGGTCTTTCAAATGGACAGTTACTCATCGGTTGATCCTCCGATGCTATTGATTCGCGGTTCGCCGCCCTGGGACATTGTTTCTTGTGCTGGCTCAGGAGACAAAGAACTTGGATCAATGGCTTCAACCCCCGCACGAGAATTGGCAAGGCTTAATGACACAAAACCGCCCTGGAGATGAACCGAGTTGCGAGAGATGACAATCAGAATCTATTGATCTTGGGCCATGCTTGTCCGTGTCTCTGGTATACATCTCTCAAGTCTCATTTCGCCCTGTTCACCAACTGGACCAGCACACCCGACAAATCTTGTTTCCATTTGGGTGGTTTTTTTTCCTCTGGTCCGTCAACCATGGTCCTGTCAATCCTTGTTAATTCCTCCCATCCTATGTGCATTTGGGGGAAAAAAACTCTTTTCCATTGCGTGGTCTTCATTATTGCATGCAGAATCTGGAGGAAGAGCATGTTGCATATATCCCCGTCCCTTTCCCCGTTCCCCTTTCCCATCAACCGCGTGCGCTGCCCTTTTGATTGTTCCAAAGATCTATTGTCCATGTCTATAATCGTCTTTTGTTGTTTTGTCTTTTCTTGCTCTGTTTCAGAAGCGAGTTTTTTTGTTCCTGGTAGGCATAAGATAGCATTCTTCTTTTTTTCATTTGGTTTGTTCTTACAAGTTCTTCCGCGGTTATTCGTACGGCGTATATAAATAATTCCTGTAATAAGAGCTGCTGCATTTCTATATCTGTTCTCGGTTTAGCCTAGTAATACATGATTGTTGGGTGAGATCATTTGCTTTGTACTCGTTCGTCCTAAGGTGCTAGCGCACGGCTTAAGAAATCAAATCCGTTTATACTCTTTATCATTTCTATTGCCGTATATTCTACATACATATACTAGGCAGGAAAAGCTTCTGCATTGGACTTCTGGTAAATCAATGTAGATCTTCTTGGTCATATCATGTTGACACTACAGGGTTGAGGGATATGTTTCTCTAGAACAGCGAGGAGTGAACAAGTGTTTAGGAGGCACTGTCAGTTGCTAGTTTAGAAAACAAAGAGCTAAGTTATACAAGAGTCAGATTCAGAATAGGACCATATGTGAAGTTGAGCAATTGACAATACTATCCAAAAAAGAGAAGTAGCAGTCGATATAAAAGATACATCTCAGCTACTCCCCCAAGCCAATATATCCCGCAGTATGTATCATCGTCTTTTCAAAACCATTGGTCCCTTATTGACATCTTCAATTCGCCACTTCTGTGCTCACTCTGGCAATCATAAGCTTTCGGTTGATATCCAATTGACAACAATGTGTGCAGCCGCACTACTCCGTGACCTTTCTGCACATCTACATGATACGCTAATGCAAAGATCACCAGTCCGTGGCATGTCATAGCATGACGTAGGTAACCTAACAGAGTAACCTTGGACCCTTCTTCACGGGGAGTAGTCAAGCGGGGATATGACAACCTTCTGTAACATGCTCAAAGTAGTATGTCCCGACGACAACCCTTGCCCAACCTAGCAGTGCAGAATATGTGCATGGGAAATGTCAAGCAACGCAACCTCACTCTCCGGCATCTCTATCTTGAGCCTAGCAAAGAATGTGTCAATAACCATCACATGATTCGAGCAAAACTACAACATAGATTGTGCACAACCTCGTCGATCATTGATCATCATCCCCAGACTCTGTAGAAACAGACATAAGCTCTAAGCTTGCATTATCCAAAGCATCACAGAAACTGGTATCCCTTGCCCTAAAACATAAACACCACCGACCATCAACCCCATGACCCCAATGAGCAAGCCCTTTCCCATGCAGTCCAGGGATATACACATCCATCCCATCCCGCCGCCCCCCTAAACTTTAGCTGTAACCAATAACATCTCCGACCACCCACAGAGAAAGTCGTTAGATTATGGCGCAGTTCCAGCCCACCAATGAACAACACCCACACAGACCGCACCTGCATGCGCAGCGGAGACCAGCGAATACCAGTGAATACGGATATGCACCAGCCACTCAACAAACCCAGCCAAGGGCCTAAGACCATCCGCAGATCCGCAGGATCCAGGATCCCAATCCATACCCAACGTCTCCCGTCCAAGAAGGTGAACACCAACCCCACCCTCCCCCAGGATGGGAACTACTTTCGGTGCACCTTGCAGAGGGATTCAGATCCCGAGATAGGGCGGCCAGTCAGAGCCTAGCAGCGGTAGGCTCATAGGCCGACGTAGATATGTGTAATGTAACTAGTTAACTAACTAAATATTGAGTGTTTCTTATTATTACCGTGAAAGTGCCAAAAATGTCAATCCTCCCCGCATTTATGTCCTTCCCCGCTTGGCGATTTAGACTTGGCGTGGCTGAAGCTAGGCAGAGCAGTTTTTCCCTTTCCTTTCTTTTTTTTGGGGGCTTTTTCCTGTTTTGCTTTTTTGGGGTGCATGAGTTGCGCGTGGACGGGCTGAGGGCTTTCTGTGGGGATGGGCTTGGTTCTTCTGTGTGCGGATTGGTTGCGTGTTTTGGGGGGATTCGGTGCTGGGCTGCGCTGGGTGAGAGGTGTTGTTATTGGTTTATAGCTGGGCTGAAGTTTGAGCTTGGGACTTGGCTTGGATTGTTGCCAAGGGTTCTGTTTTTTTGGGGGGGGTTCAGTTGTATAGGACTTGAGAACGGAGTACTTCGTACTCCGGTGTGTGTATGATCAGGGGATGAGGTTGGTACTTTGGTTGTAGACTTGGTTTATTAGACGTTATTAAAACTAATAGTTTAATATGTTGCACACAGGGATGGTGTGAGCTATTGAAACCCTGCATGTGAAGCTGAATAATCTTTTATAGAGATGCCGATTCTATCCGGAGTACGGAGTACTCCTTGTGGAGTACGGGATCGACCTGCCCACACATTGGGATAGTGTGTACGGAGTCAAAAAGTACAAAAGATGAAAAGCGATGATCAACCAATTCTAACTACGGAGTAAAGACATTTAATTTGGCTAACACAATGGCATGTTGTAGGCCAACCCCGGCGCATAACATGAAACGACGATTCCCTACACAGTAAGCATAGCATGCTCCATCCATACTCCATACTCCATACTCCACGTTCTATACTCCGACACTCCGACACTCCGGAGGCCGGAGGCCGGAGTGCTTACAAAGTAACGAGATATCACTCTGTGAATTGTGAATTGTACCTTATCAAGTCGCTTATCTTATAGTGTCCATAAATAATCCACAATTGACACAAAGGACACAGCTATCTGTGATTAAGCCAAAAGAACCAAAATCCAAGAGAAACGGCCTTTAGCGCCTGTGATAAGACCAAGTCTAGAACAAGTTAGTCAAATGGACTCCACACAGAGAAAACACATGTTTTCCTAAATCTGACGATAAATAAATTATTCTCGCAAAACCCAAGGCTGAGTGTTTCACGTAGCGCCGGGTACATCCAGAGTCCAGATTCCTCACCATGGCCCCTAGAGTCGATCTCGATCATTCTTTTGCTGCTAATTCAATAGCTGTCTCAGTTCTTGGGTTTTTTTTCTTCTTTTGATATTAGAAACTCCATCTAAAATCAAGATTGCAGTTGAGACAGTGGAGAAAAGTGAGGTCATTCGCGGCACCTGCCGTCTGATCGACTACGCTGTTTTGTTTTGGGTAGCCGGGTGACTTTCCCTTCACTTTTCCTGTTGTTTTAGTTCGGTTACTCCGTAGTGATGTTAGCTTTGTTTATCGTCCACTATTCTCGCATTCAGTCAAGCTAGGAGTGGCTGTGGAAGTTTCCCACTGGTCTGGAACAGCGTGATATATATTGCTTCTATTCTAAATTAGAGATCATCCCGTGTGGATCGGCAATATTCTCCTTGGATGCTAAGTCGTACTTTCTTCCTTTGTGACTGGTCCAACTAGGTATGATACCTTCTCGGTGGTAATATCTCTATCCCTGCCATTATTGAG